>JAODKN010000021.1:15028878-15042581 GCA_026774425.1 Petrocephalus zakoni
GCCCCATATGCAGGTACCTAGGCCCTGCACAAACCAGTGAGCAACACAGCCATAATTGCTCTCTGGTCTCTACCCTGTCATCCCTGTGCCAGGGACGCTGCCCCCTGCTTCTTATTTAAAAGGGGAATCCCTGTAAAACCTTTTCCACGTGACCCTCCGAATAAATTGGCCCCTTAACTCTGCACAAAGCAGGCAGAGACCTCCGTGTCCGCTACCGCGTAATAGGAATGGATGCGTTTTACGGAGACTGTGGGAACGGGAAGATTTTACTAAAAGGAAGCACATGTGAGATACAATTAGTAAAAGTTAACAGTGTTTAAATATGCTGCAAGGGTCATATTTGTGCAAGGGGCGGCTGATAAACACTGAGCGATAAACGAGTACAACGGCAAACTGAAACGCTGCTGGACTATGCAGTTAATCTATAATCGCCGACAAACAGCTGCGGAGGGTTAGAAAGCGGTGCGGGAGGAAAGTGTTTAAAATCAATGGCCGGAAAAACGCCACGGCTGCACGCATGGGCTCTGAAAATACACGAGTGGGGATCAGTATACAAATGGACACAGATTCAGAAATCACAATAACATGTAATAGGTGCTTTAAAATGTATCTTAGATAGTGGCTAAATAGCAGAGACGTTTCTAAAGGGAGGTGAAAGCATATAAATAACCCTAATTAGGATTCTGGTTTTTAAATGACAGTAATTTTCCTGGATGTCGCAACACAACACAACAGACCTTTTCTGTATTGTTTTGGACTCAGTCAGGCCTCGGATTTCAGGAATGCTTCAAGAATAACGTCTATTTAAGGCCTAGATATACTGCATTCTGCTTTTTCGGGGTATCGGATTAACATGCCGCATTAAAACACTGTAAATCTTTCAGTTAACAGTCTGGTAGAGTTACCAGTGTTCGCCTGAAGTTTGATGACCTTAAACCAATTCAGGATGAAGCTCTTCCCGTACGTCAAAAAGCAAGAGATTATATTTAAGTCTAGGCCCCATGAATAAGCAACACTTTATCTTGTGAAGTTTATCTAATCTAGTTAATGACTTATTTAATTAATTGCGCTAGTTTAGATCACAAAACTGGGTTTTGACTAGACTTAATAGAAATAGACTACCCCAGACATCGGCATGCCACTGATTATAACCCTTGTATAACTGCGTATCTTGTTTATCTATGTTCCAAAGAAAGTTCAGTGACTTTTATGTATTATCAATGCAGTTCTTTATATAACGTCCATATTGGCCTATTGAATTTACAACAACTTTGCTATTGAAGCAAATAAGGAAAACCTCTAAACTGTGCTGTGAAATGACTCCGAGCACGATGCATTTTATTAACATTAATTAAATGAGACATTTTTGGACATGACATTTAAGGTATACGCTGCAGCCAAGTTTAACCTATTTGGCTGCACTTAACTTTGTGCTAGTAGCCGACATAACTCTTGTGCGCCTACGATCATTCAAAATTCATTCATAAAACACAGTAGACATAACGGTGCCAAGCGTTACCTAATAAGAAGCAGTTTGCGTTAGTTTAATGGCTCTCGCACACTTGATCGATTAGGGAGATCTAAGCCTTTCGATGACAAAACCACATGCAAAAAAACATGCAAACAGTCTTACGAATGTTCTGCTGTTACTGTTACATTACGTTTTATTTTAGGGAACTGGGGAAAAAATCCATCTATAGTGTCAAACGATTGGGATTTTTAATGCATGGTTTGTGTACTTTGATGTAGGTTGTATAATTAATTCTAACAGTATAACTTCTTACTTGCTACTAAAGCGTCAAAATACATTATGCATCTGTGAAATTTAATTTGTAGATTAGCAGGAATCCGTCTGATTCGACAGCAAATTGTCAGAAACATTATGACCGGAACATTCGTGGATAGTATATCTCTCGGCAGTCTTAACTGACCACACAAGCAGGAAAAACTGACCTTGCGTTACGCAGGATTTATAGCGGATTTTCAGCGTCCTCGTTTAATTAAAATCACACTCTTAACTTTGCATACTTTACAGCAGGATGTCGGAGTTCTTCAGTTTGCCGAAGGGGGCATATGATGTCTTTAATGACATACAATGAAATTGTATATAAAAAACACCGCAAAGCGCGTGTGAAACGCGCGTCGATGGATTCTTCTACATACCGGCAGGTCTTTTTAGGCTGAGAAATGGGAATTTCAGAATCAAACACGTCTAAGTGTTACAAGAGTGTCAAAATATGCATTTATGTTTAACACATTTTAAAGAAAAGTATTACAGAGAATACTCACCCCATTTCCTCTGACTTTTATAATTAGGTTCAAGGGTCTAAAATCGAATCTGTGGTGAACTTTGTTATTTCAAAAAAATAAATGAAATAAATCCACCTTCGGCACTAGTTTTTTCTTGTGCCCATCGCAGTCTCTTCAAGCAGCCAGCAATAAAAATAAAACTGAAATTTAAGAGTGACTCACACTGTGCTCTAAGCGGCAGATTTTTCCTCGTTGTCAATCCCTTCCCTTTCTTTACACTGAAGCTCATGTCATTTGAAAAGCGTCTCAGATAAAAGAAGAAATAATTTTCTGAATAGACGCCGAAAATGCCAAGCTCTTAAACTGTTAGACTATTTAATGCGTTTCAGCAGCGGCACCTGGTAGATGCCGTCGTTCCCCAGCGAGGCGCACGGCCACAGCAGCGACACTGAGCGGATCCCACCTGCTTATCAGGACAGCCTCCCACATGCTCCTGACACCAAGCCTGCCCTGCGTCTCCGGGGACCTGAACCGAACACTAACTAGTGTGTAATTAACGCTTCTCGAATAGTATGCGTCTTCCGGAGCCAGTGCTCTGCTGAAATGCCATTCCGTGTCACGTCTATTAGGTAATGAGAAGGCAGAGGCATTCCAATGCACCAGAAGATTATCTCATATATGGAGGCGGAAAAGTAAATTCACTGGTCGCACGAGCGCGCGCGTTCAGTCACCACACACACACACACACACACACACATTTAGAGATAATAAAAATCACTGTTATTTACTGGCTAATGTGTTTCCAGTTAACACACATACGCTACGTGGTGAAGGGTTTGCGTGTATGCGCGTGATTGTGTTTAATTAAACACCAAATGCACATTTCCATCTTAGCTGGAAACTAGGGGGAGATGATTACTATTATTATTATTATTATTATTATTATCATCATCATCATCATCACCATCATCGTTATTAATATTAATAATAACAATAACAATAACAATACAGCATAATCAACAACAACAATAATAATAAGAAGAAGAATAATGCAGTGTTTAATATGTCATAATAGAAACTCTTCGCCAGTCCACGTACTGTGTCACTTGGTTTCCGGAACCATTTATCCCCCAGCTATCGGGGAGCCGGTAAAGTGTTACGCCGGTGTCGCGCTTTTTAGCGTCCGCCGGCTCCGGGCAGCGTCGCTGGGGCTGGGTCAGTCAGACCTGTGCTGATTCCCAAACGGGCTTTTGGTAGAATCTTAGTGCGGGATGTTCTGATCGTATAAACTTTCGCATTATTTAAATAAGTAAAGCTCAAGTAAGTGTGTTTTCCCCCGGCTCTGCGGGAATAGCTGGCGTGTGTCTGTGCTGTGCTAGCCGGCTATCTGGAGGCGCTGAGGCGCCTTTGTGATTCCCCCATTCAGAATGTCCGGATTCCCGGGCTCCTCGTCCGATGTAGAGGAGCGCTTCGCGGCCGAAGACGGCCAGGAGAACCTCGGCCGTGATCCGCATCCGCCGCCGACGGCCGAGGACTGGAGCGGGCTGGATGCCGGCGACAATCAGTAAATGAACATTTTGCCGTTACCTTAAGTGTATTTGAGCGGGTGTTTGGAGGGCAGGGGGTCGGGGTTGATTTGGTCCTTACTAGTGTTGAAACCAAACCTATGTCCTTGGCACTGTGTGTAAATAACATCTCCAGAACACCTCAGGTACACATTTCCCGATTCGCAGGACCTCTGGATCTCCTGAACCGGTCCCTGACTACGAGGAGCAGTTTGCCTACAGATTCACGGCCGCAGACCAGGCGTATCAGGAGTACCTCAAACGGCCTTCGGACCCCCCGCCCATAGTGGAGGAGTGGAGAGGGCACGGAGGTGGTCGCAACAATCGGTAAAATGCTTTTAATTTTATGGAACAAAAACTGATTGATGAATGTGATGGGTCAGTACTTTGCTGTTCTGGGAAAGATTCTAAACAGTATCCGGCCCTGCAAGCGGTTCTGGGTATGATGCTAAATGGTATCCGGCCCTGCAAGTGGTTCTGGGTATGATGCTAAATGGTATCCGGCCCTGCAAGTGGTTCTGGGTATGATGCTAAATGGTATCCAGCCCTGCAATTTGGGGGTTGGTGGGAATGGCAACTCCATCAACTGTAAGACCTTAACGCCGCTCTAACGATACAGACAGGGCTCCTTTCTGCTCTCTGCGGGAGCAACTCTGCTGTGGCTGCCCACAGGAAGGCTGCATCCATCATAAAGGGGTTGGAGGAAAGGCCTTGGGTGGTATTCTTGGTGACCTCCAGGCTGGTGGTAAGCCCTTCATCCCTGGAAGAATCAAAACTGCCAGAGAGCCAATGGAGCCAGACCTGTTGGTGATCAAAGCTGCTGTTGTAGTTTCTAATGAGAAACTTGCAGACTTGGGTATGACTGTTGATGCTAATATTATGTGGGAGACCTCCTGTTACAGGATGCTGAAGGTTGCTCAGTGTTGTTTTGGGTTGAACGATTTGGGGAAAATATCTAATCATGATTTTTCCTAATGGGTTTTGCGATTTGATTTGCTGTATATTTTTAAGTCTAGCTTCAGTATTGAGTGAGTAATGATTTAAAACAAATGACTATCAAAATATTAACTGGCCTAAATTCAAATTCAAGGATGAGAACTTATGTTTGAAGCAACTCATATCTATCTTTATTGCTTTTTTAAATTGGCAGAGAACAATCAAACATAAAACAGGTATCACAAAGCTGTGACTGTGTGTTAAGTTAAAGTAATAGTAATGAAAATAAAGCAATTCCAGTAAGTAAAAAAACAATTGGGATCCTGCAGCTAATGCTGATTGGACCCCTATTAATGGGATATTTCTGTAAACAAACTCTGACCAGGCAGGTGTTTAACTTAAAGCTAAGCAGCAGAATCAATATTTTTTTTTGCAACACAAATGTAATGTAAAACCCAAGGAAAGCATATTTGTTTGTGGCCATATGCACAGTCACTTTGGGCCACTTTTGATTGGTGCGCATGACTGGCACACGAGGAGCACGGCACTTCTGATTGGTGAGACTGACTCACACTAGGAGGATGGCATGAATTTGTACAACTATTCACGTTTTGCTTTGTGCTGTGTAATGCATATCCTAAATCACAGCCTTTGCAATTTGCTAATCGCATTGCGTCAAATCATTCGATTTAAAATCGCTAAATTGTTCAGCACTAGTTGTGTTGGTGCTGCTGGTGGTCCCAGAAGGAGGTGTTTCATCTTGCAAGGCACCCTGGATATTATCGAGAGGAGTCAGGGCAGCTTATGGAATGGTCCTTACCACTGACACTGCAGTTGCAACCTGCTGGGCCAGCTACTTTGAGCAGCTGTTTAAAACTGATCCTCCTAAAGTTCTAGAGGCTGATTGGGTGGTTCACAGCTAATAGGACAATCTCACTGGAACTGCACAGATGGTGAACCAGCTGGGGGTAGGGAAGGCTGCAGGGATCTGTGGTATCCTTGGTGAACTCCAGACTGGTGGTAAGGCTGTCCTCCTGGCATTGCAACCAGTCTTTGCTTCCATTTGGGAGACGGGCGTCATCCCTACTGACTGGAAAATGGGACTAGTTGTCCCTTTCTGGAAAGGGGAGGGTGATCGCCTGGATTACAGCAGCTACAGCGGGATACACTGTGCTCAGTGCTGGATATGGTCCTTGCCAGGGTCATCCTCAATAGGATCTGTGATCACTTGCTTACCTACCAACTATCGAAGCAGCCTGGTTTTATGCCTAAGAAGTCTACTATTAACCAGATCCAGGCACTGAGGGTTCTCATTGAGCGCAAACATGAATTTTGGCGGAGTTAGTTTGTGGCCTTTGTTGGTTTTCGTTAAGCGTTTGATTCTGTTGATCGAGTTGCCCTGTGGGACATCCTGAGATTTGCTGGGATCCCCCCCAAGTTGCTGGACGTCGTGGCCGGCCGGAGTGGAGGCAAAACCTCAGTGTTCTTCCCAGTTGATTCAAGGGTTTATCAGGGGTGCTTGCATGGACTGGGTGTTGGGCAGATAATGGGGTCCATCAGTTTGCCTTGATGTTTTTAAAATAATGATTTAATAAATAGGCCAGCTCAGAGAATACTTCTAATATGTGTAAGAATACTTAACTTGTGCTGTTTGCTTGTAGGTATCGTGAGCAGCATCCATACAGAGGACATGATAGAGGCCGGGGTTGGTCTGGTTCCCCACAATGGCAAGACAGGCGCTGGAGTCAAGGCAGTGGACGGGACTACCCCCATTCTGGGCATCACAACTCGTACAACCAGGGCTACAACTCCTATAACCAGAGACCTCCTAACAACCGGTACTGAGGAACACCGAAGGAGCAAGTCATGAAGATGCGTCTTCGATGCTCCAGTACAAATAATGTCTGAGAGAGTTTATCATTTGGTGTAATTAAATAAATGATCTACAGTAGAACCTTGGTTTACGAGTTTTCGCAAGACGAGCAAAAATTTTTAATAAAGTTTGCCAAGCTTGAGATGGTCTATGAATGCTTTTCCCATACGTGTGAGCCACGACCGAAACTGAGCAGAGTCTCGCCTGACGAGCTCGCATGCTCTCGGTAGGACTAAGCTGATGGTCGTTCTTGTTTTCTGCGTGTCAGAAACGCCATATTCTCGCTCTCAGTAAGTGTTTGTGACCCGGCGACCCGACATCCGGGCCAGCTTACGGTTGACGGTGTGGCATTATTACCACGTTTTTTTGTTTCCGGTATTATAAGAAATAAGTGTTAGGGAAACAATGTTGTAAATAATATTTATATGAATATTTTTGGGTGTCGGGAACTTTCCGTTATTTCTTATGGGGAAATTTGCTTTGATATGAGGGTTTTTCGGGAACTTTCCGTTATTTCTTATGGGGAAATTCGCTTTGATATGAGGGTTTTTCGGGAACTTTCCGTTATTTCTTATGGGGAAATTCGCTTTGATATGAGGGTCTTTCGGATTACGAGTCACTCGGTGGAACAAACTAAACTCGTAAACCGAGGTACCACTGTGGTTTGGAATTATATCGATCATTTAGTTATACTGTATAAGTTTTTGTAGTTCACATGGGTTTCTCTTGCGAGGCCTGTTAGTGCAGTGGTTTGCAAGGATACGCTGCTACTCTCCACCACTGTTAGAAGATAGCAGGGTTTGGTAGCCCAGGAGAAGGACTAGATGGCAGGGTTTGGTAGCCCAGGAGAAGTACTAGATGGCAGGGTTTGGTAGCCCAGGAGAAGGACTAGATGGCAGGGTTTGGTAGCCCAGGAGAAGGACTAGAGTTTAGGTGTGGCTGTTTTCTTTATGGCACTGCACTCTAACAAATCCCAGGAAAGTTGTTTGCCTTTGGACTGTACTCCTTTTCACATTTCATATATATAGTTCTTGTATCCTACCGCGCTACATCTTTTTATACTGGGAATGTAAGCTTTCACAATGAAAAATTTGCAGGCTGATTTTAAAGAACTTTGAATCAAGCTTCTTTTATTATTTAAAGACAAAATCCACTTTAAAGTAATACTATGGTAATGTCATGTTACTGAGAATCTTCCAGGTGAAATGCCTTGTGGTAAATGCACATGAACTCTTCGCATTTCTGACTTGTGATGGCTACTGTCTCTGTCCATCATCATTTTCATGTTTTCTGGAAGATGTTACCATGCAAGCTAAATAAGGTTGGGGTTATGGGGGGGGGGTACTGTAGTCACTGGAGCATTGTAAACAGGATGGACAGCATCCCAGGGGCCAGAGAGGAGGATCAGGTTACCTCCAGCATTGCATGCTGCTGGGAGGACTCACATGATGGGTACCCCATGCTTAGGGTGGTCTCCAGCCCTCTACCCAAGTGCTCTGAAAACCGGAGAAGTGAGGAAGACCCGAGATTTAATGCAGCAGCTCACATCTGATGTGAGAAGGAATGCAGCCTCCAGGGAAGTGAGTTAAATGAGATTCTTATTTGGCTATTATACAATAGACAGGAGTTATACCAGCACACTGCAGGAGGACAACTTCAGTGAAATGTGTTAAGATTTAGAGAGTAATTGGCAGCCGGGTGATCACATGACCAGAAGCAGTGTTGGGGAGGGGGGCTTGCCCTTGCACCCTAGAATAAGCAGCTTAACTACTGATTTCTCAAAGTATGCAGCTGTATAAATGTGGGGAGAGAATTTAATAAGTGCATCCAGAGGAATAAGCTGTGTGCCAAAGTGCCAAGCAGGTAACTGCTCTGCGCACTCTCAGGTCCCGTCACCCAAAAATACGGCCTTTGAACTACAGCCTGCATATTTTATCTCCTTGTCATCAAGCTGCTTTTCGGTAGTTTGTCCTCCACGCTGTTCCTGTAGGCTCCCCGTGTTCAGTTTTTAGAAAGGATGAGGCTTAGGGCAGGGTGCATTCTGGGTAGGTGCAGTCTCCTGCAGGGCAGCCGGACATGGCCACGCATGTGCAGTGCTCACACAACATAACAGACAAACCCTTGTTTGTCTCTATTGTTAAAGTCAAAATTTAAGTTAAATAACATGACTTTTTTTGCAGAATTTCTCTAAAACTCTGAGAGCTTAACTGCTGAGGACATATGATGCCTTAAAGTCCCATTTGAGGATGAGAAGGCAGAGGCCCCCCCAGCACGTTCTCCGTCCGTCAGCACCCTTCTCGGGGGGTACGCTGTAAAATAGGGCCATGGTTTCATTGGCCCCGTCACTCTCTGGATAAAAACTGCCAGTGCCCCCCTTGTCAGGCAGCAGTAGCGAGACAGTGGAACGGGCCACTGCAATTAATATGTCATCAAGAACAAAGCCTTAAGGACGTTGCTTGTTACGTGGCTGAGAAATCTGACGACTCCTGGGTCCTGTTACTATGGAAACATTTACATGCAAAAAGAACTTTCTGTATCAGTCTGACTGGCATTTTATTTAATTGATAATTCTCCGTAATCTCTCTCCTGTTTTGCTGCTCTCCCAGATACATCTGATTTCTAGCGCGCTAACATTCCCTGTTTTGTGTGTAAGATTCAACGTACTACTACTTAGTAAAGATTTTGGAAGACATCTTTCTGTAACATGACTATACACTGAAACAAGCGATATTATGACAGGCCTGAGTATAAGACTAGAAACCGTCACTTCTGCTGAAACAAGATTATTACTTTCTGCTGTGACAGCCTCTGTTCGGGTAGCTCACCTCTAATGAATTCACAGTTGGAGTCAATTATTTTTGTCATTTTTGCATGTTAACTGATATTTTTACTTGATATAATGAAAATGAAATGGTGTAATTATGCTTTGCTCTAATTAAGATTATAATGGGTCATTTATTGCCGCAGCTTCCTAATATGAATTCTGTTTCACACTCGCTCCAGCCTCCCTCTTTAATGATTTGTTGTTGTGACCCGAGGTCATGCAGGAAGGCTGCCTCTGATTGGTCGAGAGCGACACACATGACAGGTCCCCCAAAAAGCACCTGCACTGTGTTAATCCAGCCAGGCTATTTAAGCTCCCCCCTCTCTGGCGGAATACTCCCCTTAACGTCCTGCATACGTGGAGCTCGGGGTCACACGCCTGCAGACTCAACTGCGGGGTTCACATTGCTGTGTGACGTTCGTCCCTGCACAGGTGTGTGTGCGCGTGTGGGCTGACAGGGGTTCCTTTGTAGAAATTCCAGAAGATCTTGAATGACAGCGTGATTGAGGATATGGGTAATGGTGCGAGAGATGCTAAAATTGCTAAGCTAATGAGCTGTATAATATCTGCTCTGCTCTAGCTGGTACACTGTGTACTACATAGTGGGGTGTGACACCAGACAGCTGCTCTGCACTGACCCTGCTTTTGTCCAGTCACAGGACATGGGGGTCCGTGTCTGCGTGAGAGAGACCTTGCCTATCAGGGGTCATGTTGTACTTTCCGTGTGGTTATCATGAGCTGTGTGCTCTGTATGACACTTGCGTGAATGCAGAGGAGCCCAGCGCAGCACCATCAGCTGCAGGCTAGTCATTTCCAGAATCTGTCTGTCCAGGTGTTAGATAATCAGGGATTAGTGCCCTCTTCAAATGACATGCAGCGTTTCTGAGCAGGGACTCTGCAGGGAAGTAGGTCTGCTGATTGTAAGCGCTGGAGATGCTGTGTAAATCCCTGCCCTTCAAAATCCTAACCTTGATTTTAGCTTCTGCCTTTTTGGAACGACAGTGTAGCTCAAATCCTGGTGCGTTTGTTTTCTGTGTGGAGGGTTGGGCTCATTCCGTGGAGTTACTGGCTGGTTTCCTCACACTGCAGTCCCCAGGCCTTGTGGGAAGGGCTGTATTCCTCCTTCTCCTCACTATTCCCATCTCTCTGTATTTGCAGGAGGCAGCGACTTTCCCACGGAGAGAAGGCTGCATGTTAAGAATGTCACTTAGCCTCGGAAAGTGCTGATAGAGGCGTAATTTGGTGAACGTGTGTGAATTCTGTCTCTGTGCAGCGGTGTTTTGACTGCCGTGTGCCGAGACAGTTCCTTTGAAGGATGTGGGCGATATAAAGTGCCTGATGCTGGACACGTTCCCCGAATCAGCCGGGCAGCTGTTTGGCGCAGAGGGCGTTTCCGGCTTGGAAGTAGCCGTTTGCTGTGTTGTACTGTGACGTTGTGGATGATTGACCCTGCAGGTGTATCTCATGGGTTAAATTTCCTGCTGTAAATTCCTGACACTGTTTGATGGTTTAGGCCCAAATGGACACCTATGTGTATATATCAGTATATAATAGAATTTTAGGCTGTGTTGTGTTTTCACAGGTGTGGTAGGTACATCCCTGAAATGTAAATGATCTGTGATGTGTTCCCAACCTGAAAGTCACCAGGTGCCTACTGAGATCCCAATGCCTGGGTTTCACTCCGACAGGCATAAGATACTCTTCCGGACAAATCCGCGTGTGAGACGTGCCGTCCTTCATCACTGGAATTATACAGTATGGCAGCATATTCCTTTAGGTTTCCATTAAAATATAAAATGTGATTGCATAAGAATGATTTTCTGTGAGGGTCAGTGCAGTGCAGGTTACTCCTGGTTTTTCATGTCCCACTGGTGATAAAATACTAACGCAGTTTGGTTAAGTTTTATAAATCAGCCAAGCCATGTCTCATATATTTCTGTTTCCTTCCAAGTATGACTGTGTGCCAGTCATATATTATTGGAACAGAAATGGCAATCCTTGCTGGACCACACACACACACACACACACACACACACACACACACACACACACGTTTGCATTCCCATCTTAGTGAGGACGGTCACTTCATTTCTATGGGAAAAACCCTAATTCCAATCACAACACCCTTAACCCCTACCCTAACCAAACAAAATACAAGTTCTTTGTGGATCTCCTTTGGTCCTCAAAAGTACAGCAAAACAAGGAACACACAGATATACGTACATTCCGGACAGCTAATTTATCCGCTCGGCTTAATATCAGAATGACCTAAAATGGCCAGATGTAAGTATGGAAGAGAAACCTCACCCCTGTTCAAACTGAGGCTGTGGGGTAGCACTTGTTGGCTCAGAGCTGAGTACCCTGCCCTCTGCTGGAAATGCTGCAGAGAATAGCATTAAGACCTGGCTGTGAGGCAGGTCTGGTATAACCTAGAACTCTGCCTAGCCAGTGCCTTGCTACGGTTTCTCGGCTGTGACTGGTTACAGGTCGCCTAATCCCCAGTCCTTAACTATTACCTAGCTGCTCCAGACCAATATATCCACACTCAGGAGCCCGGCAGTGATGCAGAGTGTTCTCCAACATGCTGGTTCACTCCCTTGGCCTAATCAGTCCAAATTATAGTTAATTATAAGCACTATTTATATGTATGCTCAGCTCCAAAATCAATGAAGTTCAAACAGTAGGGGTACAAAATAAACACTCCAGTATTTTTAATCATAATTATTATAGTATTACAGTTTGTAGTACATCAGTTGTAGAGCTATAATTGGGTCTTAAAAGTCTGAGCCCGACAGAATTCGGCCCAAGACCGGCCCGAGCCCGAGTAAAATGATAGAAATTAAGCCCGAACCCGACCAAACCCGCGGTTGCAATTTCATTAGCGATTTTTTAAAAACTCAGTTCAGTATTCACTATATGTGTATGAAGAACTAATTGAGCACAACTGTACACTGAAATCTGGACTGCGCTATCCATTAATCCATAGATAAGACTGGAAATATATAAACTGAATCCAAAATGTATTTATTCTAACAAAAATTATATAGAACATACACCTAATAAAACACAGAAGAATTCTCTAGCAACCTGAACATGGCGCATAAAACTACTATCACAAAAGCCGCGACTGTGTTAAGTTAAATAAATTAATAAAAGTAAAACAATTCCAGTAATAAAAACTTTAGGGATCTTGCGCCTAATAATAGGACCTTTTTTGTGGACAATCTCTCACCATTAAATAGGTAGGTAATTCATTTATGGCTCAGCAGCAGAACCAATATTTTTCTGCACTGCGAATGTAAACATTTTCCTTGGGTTTCACTGTGTTTGTGGGCGTATACGCAGTCACTTTGGGCCACCTCTGATTGGTGAGCATGACTGCCATTGTCCTGTCGGGTCCTGACGGGTTCGGGCAGAGATCTTCAGCTCTAATCAGTTGTACTAACTGTTTGGAAGTAGTGCCTAGAGGAGGGCCCTGCATACTCTTGGCCATCTGCAGACCGAGGGAGAGCACTGCTGACTGTCCCGTGGTTAAGATGCACAGCCTGACACGAGGGCCAGATTTGGGGAACTGAGCTGAGTGGGAGTGATCTGCCCAGCTGCACGCTAACTGGAATGGAGCTTTGAAGACTGCTGCAGTTCTCACGGGATTCAGACCCGTGTCCAATTCTGTTACCTTTAAAAGTGATGTTCATGAGTGGGGGAGAGAGCTTCACTAAAATAAATCATATCAATTTCCTGAGGAATTAAGTAGATTAAATATGTGATATTTTTGTAGGAGGCCCATATTAGCAGTTCCTCTTAAAACCTTTACTGTCTAGAAAGCAGTGGTGGGTAGTTCTGTTCCGGAAGGTAAAAATCCAGCTCAAGATTTTGTTTCAACCTCCCAGCTGAGTGCTGTCACTGTAACTCCTTATGATCTTTGTTTTCTGGGCCTGAACAATCCACCTCTGCTAGAAAGGAATGCTTTATTCTTTAGCTAATTTTTATTATGAGAGGGGCTAGATGGAAAAGACTGTCATGCTTAAAAAGGATGAGGGGGGATGAGGGAGTGGATGACCAACATGAGGTGAACAGATTGATCACAACTAAGAAGAAGCTGTGGAGAAGCATGAAGATCATGTCAGAAGACACCTTTGTGTTACACGCCTCATTTGTGCATCACTACCATGAGTGTACATGACTACATGGCACCTAAGGAGACATCTGTGGTGGTGTTCTTACACCATGACTACATGGCACCTAAGGAGACATC
>JAODKN010000021.1:15046086-15061014 GCA_026774425.1 Petrocephalus zakoni
TGACCTGAACCCCATAGAGCACGTCTGGGACCAGTTGAAGCAGAGACTGGATGATCGTACCCCACCCCCACGTGACCCACCTGGACCAACCGGCGAGCACTGTGAGGGTTATGTTGACTTCTCCAGTGCATTCAATACCATCAGGCCAACTCTCCTTGGAGAGAAGCTGACAGCAGTGCAGGTGGATGCCTCTCTAGTGTCCTGGATTGTGGACTACCTGACCGAAAGACCACAATATGTGCGTTTCAAACGCTGCGTATCTAACACGGTGGTCAGCAACACCGGGACACCACAAGGGAAATCATCTGCTCATCATCTTCCTCAGGGATCAATAAAGTAAAGTAATGTGTGTGTGTGTGTGTGTGTGAGTGAATGTGATCAGCATGCAAAATACTTTTTTGGGATACAGAATGCTGGTGTTTCTGTTGGGCTAGTTTTGGCTTCCGTTGGGCGGATTTTAAGCCAATCTTGGGCTGGAGATTTTTGCTAGCCCTGGCAACACTGAGGATAGGAAGAGGATGTGACTGACTTAGACAGAGTACACGCTGTATTTTTAATGAATGCACAGTACTGTATATACTTTAATGAGTACAGTACTGTATTTGAAAAAAGCACGATAGAGTGAAGCCGAAAGTCGAAACGCGAAGTGGCGAGGGACGACTGTATATATATATATATAAAAAATCATTTCAACAAAAAGCAACTGAATTTTACCTGGGCCATCACCCGTGTGTCACTGTTCATAATTAATGCACTAGCATATCTTACTGCCCGATAACAGATACAAATCTGGTTACTTAATGCAGTCAGCCATCAAGTTCAAGTGATGCCAGATTCCCTGGCAAATGTCACCAAAGCCCAGGAGTCACTGATGCTGCTGGACAGAGTGGGCCTTTGCAGCTGCCTGGATAGCCTCCTGTGCCGTGCTGATGCCTTCGTGTCTTCCCCACAGGGAAGACAAGTGGTGCCATGGTGCTTCCTCACAGCATTCGGCTCTCCTATGAGGAAGCTTCTCTTTTCAGTTTCTGCAGAACTTCTTCTGGGCTCATCGAGCCTGAAATCTTAACTATTTTCTCCCGGGATCTACAACCCTAATTTAAAACGGATAAAATCGAGCAAGTAAAACCAGGGAAATTGCATCCACTCTAAAATGTATCATTATTATTCTTGTTTACTAATCGTCACCATACATCTAACGAGAAATTCAGAGAGAAAAGGTGTAAACTCGTTTTTTTCCCCCCATTACAAACATTTTTTCCAAAACTGTATATTTTAATGTGGAGGCAAAATTCAAACCACGATTTGTGTAAGAGACGGTCGGGGGGTCTGGAAAGGCACCCGACCAAAGCACAAACCTTGTCCAAAAGCAGATCGCCTTTCTTCACCTCCAGCACCTTGGAGAGATACCGGAGCAGTTCTGCATTGGCCTCGCCGTCGGACGGAGGTGCAGCGATACATACGTCTACGGCCAGCTCCGACACGCCTGCTAATCACAAGCACAGAGAACTGTGCCGCTTTATATGCATTCATTAGACATGTTAAAAACGGTTTAGGCTACTGCATGTCAGCCCGTTAACTTGCCTGTGACAGCATTCTGTTTAGACCCGGGCTTTGCATGTATCGCAACAGAAACTAGTCCGTTTTTGTCACGCACAACAGGGCCCGATGGAGACTCCACGTCCGCCGTCGTACCTTTCCTCTGTACACTCTAAGAAAAACCGCATTTGTTAAACTTCAAGCATATTCAAGATTGCGACTAAACGTAGCATGCGTGGCACCTTTACAGTCCAGCACACTCATGCGTATGCGGCATGTACGCGCAGTATGCACGTGTGATGCACGAATCCTCACCGTTTTATTTTTCTTAGGCATGGAGCCCTTTCCGATCATACGCTTTCCCGGGACGCTGCAAAGCCAAGCTGATTTCCACGGGAACCGACAAGGTGAGACACTCCGATGAAACGACGACAGTGAGAGCATAAATACTGCATGTACGGTTCGACGTGGAGGTAACTGTCGTGATAGAAAACGTGACGCGAAATAGCTGGAAAGGAGCACCTTAGACATTCACATAAGCCAACATGCTCCTACAAACGGGGCAGACATCTTACAATGCCACCACTTCCGGGCTGCCACGGCGCATGCGCAAACGGCCATCAAAGGGCGCTCGCCTGTCGCGTGACTTTAATGTCCACCCACCTAGCACTCCGGATAAAAGTAGTTTACAATAAACAAAACGGACAAAACAAGAACTTTTTGTTTCCAAGTAATCCATACATATATCGAACAACCGAAATTCCTGAAAAAGGTGTAGAGCGTATTCTGTTTTCGGCAATATTTGTATTTTCATTTTGGAAAAGAAGCATCAACAAATACAGCTTTTTTTTTTCTTCAACAGGCAAATGCACCTTTAAGATCTGGACCGAAATACTGGCCACCTTGACTGAGAGAGGATGGATATTTTGGAGTACTTTTGTCATTTAATTAAGATATAGTAGTCTAAACCTTTAAGTGCACAATATTTTCTTGATGCACATATAATTGCCTGTGCAATATACAATATACAACAAACTGCAGCAACGTAAACCTCAACGATGTACAACGTAAACTGCAGCCGGTTTAAGAGGCTGCATTCCAGGTATCAGTGTAACGGGAGAGATGCCGTTCGACACGGCGCCAAACTCCCATCATTCCTGTAAATTGCACAGCTGATACTGTGATGGAGGAGCACAAGCACCTATGCAGTTACAACCGAACTCCAAACATCACTGAGCCTTTTATGCTATTTACATACAAGATAACAGCTCTTAGTGTTTGTCGTACGTATAGCATTCTGAAATGCAGCCGCCTTAACGTCTGGTGAACAGCACCTCAAGTCATATTCAAGGACTGAACGCCAACACACTGTGAGATCCACAGTCGACGTAGTGTCAATGTCACATCTCCATGACAACATCCAATGGCGAGCCGTCGTCTCCTGTCGCGGGGTTGGCATCTCCTCCCAGCAGCCAGGATGCTCACCCTCAGGGCTTTAGGTATAGAAAATAATTTCAGGTATTTGCCCATCCTCCACTGATGTACCATTATTATTCCCTGGGGAACTGAAGAAGAAAAATGTTGTCTTGGTCCCCGGTGAAGTTTCCTGAACCACCTTCTTTAAACCCTTTGTGCCGTAGTGGGAATCTGGACCCTGTGGAATAGGAATTCCAGAGTGTTTGACCATCGCCACCTAGGAATGGTATTCATGAATTTAACATATGCTTCTCAGCACAACTCACCTTGAGCGTAGCACAGGCAGTGTAGCTCACGTTGGGCATGATCTCGATGGGCTCCTTGAACATCACTCGGAACGTGTTTGCAGTGCCGTCGCAACTGAAGCCCGTGTCATTCTGTCCGAGCGTCTGGCCTTTGTCAGTCTCAATTACCTAAGCAGAGACATTACATTACATACAACAAAATGGGAAACAGCGACTGTCAGAAGCGAGATGGTGCCCAGGTACATGGAGGCAGGGGCATCACAACATACCTGAATATTGACCTGATAGTCTGTCGATCCATGAATAGAACCATACAGTCCAAACCCCACTATTGATATTCGCCTATTTACATTGAACCTGTAGTGGACAAGAGGGAAAAAAGGGGGGCAACAACAGTTGAATCTCAGCACCTGAATCCCATGTGCTGAATGCAGGGAATGAGAGCAGCAGCTAGTATGCCCTTACCTAATTCTGTCACTGGTTCCGCTGTACCCCCAGCGACTCTCTACCTGCTGAAATCTACTAATGCTGCGTTCCTGTCCCCTGAGACAACACCTTGGCCTGTCAATGTAGTCAACCCGGGGTTTGGGGTTTACTGTAAAGTGTAAAAACAGATTTACCACCTCCCGATCAAACAATATTCCAGACTGGGCAGGCCCTGTTGCACAAGAAAGAATATCAGACTAGCATCTCTAATCTTTCGTGGTTTGGAAACAAAACAGACAAACTTCAGCAGTTCGGACATAAGAACAGTTAAGTCACTCATCTTTTAGGGTAACAAAGGCACAATTTAAAAATTTGCATTTAAAAATGCCATATTACAGTTACATAAGCTTTTTTAAAAGTATCTCCGAGGTATGGGAGCAATGAACACATATGGTACTGTTAATGAACAGAATTCTTTATTGTGTCTAAAATGCAATGTTGAAGTACTTCTATATTTCTGAAAGAATTGCTTCCAGCTCTGGCAAGCGTTTACCTGCCGCAAACTCCTCCACGGTCATCAGCGGGAAGCGTATGAGTGACATTGCCTTCCCCAGAACTTTCTGTTTGTTCTCCGGAGTTAGAGGAAGCTGCTGCCTGTGACACTCTGCGTCTGCCCAGCGCACCACAGCGCCAAAGAGCCGGCTCTCCCGGATGCCCAGTGTGTCTCTCTCCAGCACGGCACACAGCGTGTCTGCGGCCCGGGGAGAGACAGCGGGCGAGAGGTATACCAAGTGGCAGGAGTCACCACACGGGGACTTCTAACCTACAAAACAGGCCTAGGCCCCACTCAACCCAAAATAATGTGCCACTAACATTAATCCATTTTTTATTTGGTATATCATGTGATCTATAGCAAAATTTTATATAGCATGTATTTAATTTTTATTGTGCACAAAATGCTTAATATATACGACGCACAAAATATTAAGTTTTCATAGTTCCTTTGTAGTCGGGATTAGTTTCCAGCAGAATGAATAATGTGTCTGTCAGAGCAGTTTTGTGCCGCAGAATTCAGTGCATGGGCACTCTGATGCATGAGATGCAGAGTGGACACACTCATACCCAAGTCAATGTCAGTGAAGCAGTCAGCATTGAGGGCATCCGCTGTGCTTTTATCAATGGTGTCCAGACATAGGCTGGCCAGCTGGGGCTCATCAAACAGCCTGGCCTGTGGGACAAGGCGCCACATTTATCAGACACTTCAAAACAGCATTCTGCACACCTAGTAGTTAATACAAGAATTAATTGTAATTCTTGGCTCACTGGGTTAGGAGTCGGTACCTGTGATCAGAAGGCCCAAACACGATGGCCAGCAGACTAATGCTAACCCCACTGCTTTTGGGGCACTGGACACTGGATGATCCAGAACTGTGACCCCCCAATCTTATGCTCATGAGTAAATCTGGATCTCTTGGACAGTAATATATAATTGGCAAAAAGGCCAGTTTAATGGTGAAAGAAAAGGTGATGGACTGTCCCTGGTGAGAGACCACAACACATAGTGCCCAACAACAACGTGTCCACTGCATTTAACCCATGTAACATTACGAGATAGCAGTGGGCAGCTGTTTCTTTGGCTGGGGAGCAGAGCATGTGGACGGTACCGGTACCGTGCTCAGGGTACCCCAGTGGTACTTGCAGGTCGGGGACTCGAACCCGCAACCTTTCAATTACACAGACGCTACCACCGTCCCTCACTGCCTTCTTCATTCAGGAGGGGTGAGTAAATTATTACTGTAATAGGAACAAATGCAAATCATCTGCAGGCGCCGCGAGCCCGAGCCCGAGCCGCACTGGCGGCCTCGCGCTGCAGTGAGCCCGCGCCGCACTGGCGGCCTCGCGCACCTGTGTCAGCAGCAGGAAGGCGTTGTCGGCGCGCAGGTGCTTCGTCAGGAAGTCCACGCAGTGCGCCTCCAGCGCCGGCACCGCGTACTTCTTGGCCGTGTAGAGCGTGGTCATCACCGTCTCCGGGCCGATGTGCGCCTCGTCCGAGTACAGGAACCTTAGGGCGAGCGCGCAGCCGGCGTGACGAGCCGCGACGCGCACAGGTAGGCAGGCCGCGCCCCCGCCCGGCTCCCCACGGGAACAGGCCGCTCGCTCGCTCGGAAAGCCCTGTATTTATGTTACCATTTACGCAGCTCGTACCAGCTACTGTTTAATTAGAGTGTAAAACGCCAGACACATGACACTGGGGACACGGCCGCACACATCCCGCCTACGGAGGCCGCGGGGCGGTGCGAGGCCCTCCGCCGGCCGCCGTACCCACCTGAGCAGAGCGAGGAAGGCGGCCGGCTCCACGTCCGGCAGCTCGATCTCCGCAGACGTGGTGGCCATGCCCCCGTTGAACATGGCGTCGAAAACGGCGCTCCCGGCCGCCAGCACGAATCTGTGCGCCGGGACGCGCTGCGCCAGGCGGCC
Organism: Petrocephalus zakoni; assembly: GCA_026774425.1. Lineage (NCBI taxonomy): Eukaryota > Metazoa > Chordata > Actinopteri > Osteoglossiformes > Mormyridae > Petrocephalus > Petrocephalus zakoni. Next base: position 15,052,248 of record JAODKN010000021.1, read on the forward strand.
TTTGCCCACGACGAAGCGCACGTCGCTCAGCAGCTCGTTGTTAAAGAGGAAGGCGAAGCGCTCCTTCACCGAGCTCTTGGTGGCCTGCCAGTTGTACATGGGCTCCCGGTGGAGGCCCAGCACCGGCGGCGGCAGCCCTGCGGCGGCCGCGCTCCTCCCGGCCGCGGAGCGGGACAGGTTGGACGCCTCTCCCCCGGCGCTGTTAGCCGCTCCGCCGCCGCTCGCCATTAGGCCCACTTAGATGCAGCGGCCGCAGTGCTCGGTCATCCTCGGCGCGGACGTCTGGCTTCCCCGCTGCGGCGCTTTTTGTTTACTACCGATGTCGACGAGACGTCGCGCGAGCACTTCCGATGCTGCGCGCTCCCGCCCCCTCGCTAAGAAGATGGCGGCCGCCGCGGGAGCGCGCATGTGTGCACGAGTTGCGGGCTCCTCGAAGCCCGGCCGATGCCATCTTCCTATATGTGTGTGCGGTAGCCGCACAGGTCATCCCGAGCTTTATCTTAGGAGATTTGGTGGGATGAAAAGCGCCGAAACACACACTATTACTTAATTTATGGAAAACGGCGGATATAAGCGTATGCGTCCAGTGGCATGTGCAGGCGATGGCATGCATGCGGGGCGTCAGCCTGGAGCGACGCGCTCCGGTGAGACGCGTCACTTCGGCTAAAAAGTCTGCATTGTCCGCGTCACATGCTGGCGCTTACAAGTCGGTCAGGGCAGTATGGCTCACTGCAAACCTTACAGACAAACGTCTTACAGTCAGTGCAGTTCCTTTTGCTATTACAGTTTTTCATGAGTTCAGAGGGAACTACCCAGCGAAGTCCCCTGGACTGACTTAATGTTGCGTTTTGGTCGGGACGATCTCAAGAACGGTGCCATGAAAGGTTATAAATATATATTGATATTGATGATATAAATTACTGGTATAAATTAAATTAATTGATATAAATGGAACGATATAAATTATTATTGTTATAAAATGCCCTAATGCCCGTGACCCTAATGCCACTGTTTTTAAAATAGTACTGCACTAATATGACAGGGGTTCATGAATATGAATTTAAGTGAGATTTGTTTCTGATGACGAGACACAGGAGGCCTGTGATTTACAGCCAGCCACTTTCCTGGGAAGCTGCTAGCTATAAGCAAAATTATGCTCTTCTAGCAGGAGGAGCAGGTGTGGCCCCTGCCATCCTATACACGGGGCCTGGGCAGCTTATCCATGTGTGACATCCAGTCAATAGTCAACGCAGTCTGTAAGAGTGTGCAACTGTTCTGAGTGAGTCACTCAAAATGACATGGACTGCTGGGGGTTAGTGTCCTGCAGCCCAGTCATTCAGAAACTCTGGTGGAATCGCATTTCATGTAAACAAAGGCTGGCTCCTTTTACTGCAGTCCCATCTACTGTGGCATGGCTGTTCTGCAAAGTCATTTCATCGTTTACTTTGATGCTACTTCAGGAACGTGCTGTAGTCCAGATGATATAGGAGCAAATCTACTGGTCTTCCCTCCTCTCGAACAGGACGGGCTCACCACATTGTCTGCATTCCAATCATTTTATTTTGCAAAATTTATTTCCATAAACAGCAAAAACATTTGACATTTGACTACAAACCTTGAAAATGTAAAACATTCCAATTACAAGCATAACAAAGATTAAAATGCAATCAAACTCAAGAGTTAATGAGTTTTTCTGTATTTCCCCACAGCATGTTTACCAGCATCAGAAAAATAAATGCTTTTGTCTTAGAAACTAAAATGCAAAAGGCAATTTTACTGTGGTGAAGGAATGTTTTACCTTTCTAAATAAGGGCAGCCATGGAGGGGCGGGGCCTATTTAAGGTGTGGTCTTATGCAGGACTGACCAATGAGATCTGCACTGTCCTGAAACCCAGTGGTTCATTTACAATATGAATATGCATTGGGGGGCTGGGAACCTTCTTAAAAAAGCACAGCGGATTATGTCATATGATCTGTACAATGGTCACATGATGTGTTCTATAGTCATGGGATTTGTATAACTGTTATAATAGCGTGTTCAGGGTTGCCAACTATGACCCACTGGCTGAGAAATTTGAAAGAAATGAATGAAAGAAAGCACTTCTAGGATTTTACATGCTAAATGATCAGTAAAAACTTGTAGAGCATGAGATACAAAAGCCAAATGTGTAGACAACTCTTACAAAAACTTAGAATCTTTAAAAAATTTGTTACAGATAAAGATTCATCGAGAGCTGTCATATTAGTATTTTTTGGAAAGCCTTTGGAAAGCCTCAAGAATCTGGAGACTATTCAGGGAAGGCGAGTTAAATACCCCAATTTGGGGGCAGGGAGATGGTGCACAAGAACCGTCTCTAAATTATACCCAATCAGCTGCTGGAGTATAAATGCAGATTAATACAGTCCAAATGTTCATTGTTTATACGTATTGTATGAAATGCCACAAAGCAGAAATATAGGGGCATTATTATGATCGCTTTGTGAATAGGAAGTTGGTGAAAGGCTGAACGCCGTCTAGCACTGAAGAGCTTTTGCTCACACACTTGCGCTTTCAGCATGGGCCATCACAGCTGTGTCACCTGTTCCGCTGCCCCCCCACGTGGTGTGAGGGCGGGGTAGAATGGGGTGCCATGGTGACGCGGCTGAAGGCGTAGCCACTAGGGCTGGGCAATATGACCAGGCCGTGGGTGTCAGACAGTGACTATCGCCAGTGACTATCACCTCCGTCAGGGCAGTGGCTTTAGGCTATGCACAAAGTGAGACAGCGGAAGGCTTTCAGGTCAGCTTTCCCCCATGTGCTGCCCAAGCATGGCCATTGCAGCTCAGCGTCCATTGCAGTAACAGTGCTCGCCAATCTTGTTAGTTGGGAAGTGCAACTTCGTCTCATCACCAACCTCTATCATCTAGTGAGCGGCCAGAATGTGAGCTGTTCATGTGCGTCTTGCTAAGAACTTTGAGCTTCCCGACATGTGAATGGTCTGTCTGGACAAGCACTTACCACTGTTAGTTCCCTTTCAATATAACGAAATTGCCACCCGCCCTGATAACCTAGCTATGAATTCCTTATTGGCAGGTCCATTCATTTAAGGGCGGGAATGGACTTCACAGGCTATAGCCAAGACTGCAGATAAAGAACCACTGACAGTTCTTAGGCTAACTAAGCTAGGCTATTAATTCCTTTTATAAGCTTGTCTGTTATGATGTGCAGACTGTCCCGGACTGAAAAATGAAATACTGTGTCCTGTGTCGATCAATTTTTGTCCCATATTTTAAATACACATTTCATACCCCCCACCTCAGCAAGTTTTATAGTGGGGGGGCCCCCAACCTCCATTTGTCAGTTTTTATTATTTAGGAACCAACGTTATATCACATTTGCGCAATCTGTTTGCATGTAAAAAAAAAAACCTATAATAATTCAGAGCTGTCACTGTTGATGTAAAGTGACTACTGACCATGCATGCTTTTGTGGTTGGGGGTGGGGCTTTGACTCTATTATCAATATTGCCCAGCCCTAGTGGCAACTCATGAGCTAGACACGCGGGCAGCCTGTCAGAAAAGGGTCATTAAAGAATTTGAAGTTGTACCTGCCGAATGTCACATTCCGTCTGGGTTATTTGAAATCATAAGCCCTGATACGTCAGTCAGCAACCCTGTGTATGTGTGTGTGTGTGTGTGGTGATGGTCTCGCATGCCATTATAAACCCTAAGAAACCTAGCTGATTTTACACACATACAGAAAGTTTTCACCTTATGTTTTTTTTTTTTTTGTAAAAAGAAAGGAAGTTGTCTATAGCTTTGTAGAATACTATTGGTGCTACGTCCTACAGCAAAATATAAATATATATTTAAATTAATATAGAATTGTTGTGTAACTGTGCACATTACTTCATACATTTATTCTACGTTTTTGATTTAATATTTCATCTGGTTACATGACAGAAGAATAGGGCGGTCCCCAGTGGGCTTCGGGATGGAAATATACGTGATATACACACAGAGCCAGGCACAGACTCTCCTAAATAGATAATCCATGAAGTAGCAGTACATTTTGAAGAAAAAATGATCTATTTTATTGAAACAAGAATGGAAATGCAGCAGTTCAAACAGTCTTGCATTACATTTTGTTTTTTCCAATTATTATTTTTGAATCCTCTCCATTTTCTCGTGTTCAAACATCAACACAATTTGGCATAACTTAGTGCTGTGGTATACGCCAATATTGTTCCATTGTAGCTTGTGTCAGCGACAGGCCTGACGTGTAATGGGCTGAGTTATAGTATCGGGAGTCTGTTTGTGGTCAGGACACTGGGCAGCCACCAGTGACTCCATTCATAACCGTGCTTCCTTCATTTAAGGGGAATTCCACCGAAAATGACAGCCAGTTCATTCTGGTAACAACTACACAATGTTCCTCCCAAAGGGTATTTCATCGCACCTTGCACAGAGCGCTGGCTCTTTGCTTCTGGCCCGAGGAAGTTCTCACTCCATTACTGCGAGATTTCTCTTCTGATCTGTGAAGGCTATAAAGAGCACTTTGTGTGCGAGGTTTTTCCCCTGTGATGACCTCAATATCAAGATCACCATTTTAATTTTTTTCCTCTCTCTCAGCAAATGTGCTCACCTTTTTAAAACCACAGCCTCATACCCTAATATTTACACTGAAAGACGGGGCTTCCCCTGGCTATCATTATTTATTACATTCCACAGATCCTTCATGCTACGCAAAGGTAACTATGGGCTGTGATCCGGCGGCTTAGTTTTTATTAATTGAAAACCTAAATTATGATTTGCACTTGGTGTAGATTCCAACCCAAGACTGTGAAGTTCTCAGATTTCAGTGGAATTCCCCCTTTGAAAGAGACGGCAACTTTCACGTTCAAGTCCAGCCGTTCCAGCAGCGACCAAGTGTATGCAGTTATCTGGTTTGAAGTATAACAATATCAAAGGTAATTTTACAAGTGCCTTTCATATATATATATATACATATAATGTGTTTTTTTCTGAGAAGTGTAATGAAAAGGGGCTATTGTACTGTTGAGCTGGCTGATACCTGACATTGACTAATGTTAAAATCTTGCTGTCAGTGATCCAAACAGCTGATTCTCTGAGAGGGAGTTAAAAGCTTGTCTTTCACTATTCTTTCTTTTCGTTTTCGTTGGGAGCGACATCCTTTCCAGTGTAGACCTGTGTTTCCCAGCCACTTCATGGTGCTAAGAGACCACCGCGATCTCCCATTTCCTGTTGTGAGGCGGCCTATGGTTTTATTATGACCTATGATCGAATCTGAGTTAAAGCGGGGGTGAAAATGACCTCCTGGAAGCATAAAGCTGGGGACCAAGGAGAGTGACGGACCGTAAAACTCTAAGTTTAATCTGGTAGGCAACAGACAAAGCACTTAAGCAAACACAGCACTGCATGGCCCGGCTGCCCCGGGGTGAGACTCACGTTTATACTAGTGATGTGGAAGCAGGGAGGGGGCTTGGGCAGTTTGGCGGCTCCGCCAGGGACACGAGGGGTGGGGGCAGGCGGCTACAGGACCTTCACAATGCAATCTGAGGTTTGGGGTTCACTCGGTGATAGACGGCCACGACACTTAATCATGACGAATGCAGTGTTTTCTCTCCTGTACATATATCAGATATGTTCTTAGATTTCCCCCCCTCTCTTTCCATTTAAACTTGCCGGGAGTTTACCCCTTGGCTGGCCTTCTTGCTCTCCGGAGCGCTCTGCAGGTCGCTGTTTGGCTCTCCCCCCTCCGAGCTGCTCTTGTGGCCGTCCTCCTTCCCGTCCTGGTCCACCTCCTCCTCCTCCTCTTCCTCCTCCTCGCCCGAAGACTTCCTTGACAACTTGGATGACTTCTGGGGGGGGGGTGTGTGTGATACGAAGACTGGGGTCAGTGCTGTTTCTGGACCCTGCTGGGTTCCTATGCCTTACAGAACTTGATGCCCAGCAGTGTTTTAGTGTTTTCATACACAGGCTAGTTTGATATGGGGGGGGGGTCACCCGTTGTATCTGCCTCAAACATGCTGTCGCTGCACACTGAGAATCTTAATTCTCCAAAACAGAAATAAAAACAAAGAACTAAATGTCTGTTTCCACACAGCTAAAAATGCTGGGTAGGTCCCTCTTGGCAACGAGAACCCCCCCCCCTCATTTGTGAGATGTACAGTAGCATCACGCTGTGATCTGGCATCACCCTTCCAGAGCTACGAACAGAGATCTCTTCTAATATATCATTCCCTGGCAAATGTGGGCATGCTAGTTCCCACAGTTGCTAGGCAACGGCGGTTGCTAAGCAAGAACTGGGCAGAGAAATACAGTAGGAGTCCCCCCCCCTGCCCCCCCCACCAACGTTGCTGTACCTAAAAGCTTATATCTACCTACGGGAGGCCTATTGCATACATGTTAGCCTCTTCCTCAGTGCTTGCAAGGGGACAGAAGCTTTTATGGGTGTGAATTTATCACAGTGACACAGCAGCGAACACAAAAAATAATGGGGAACATAACCCACAGCTCCCCGCTTCTGTTAAAAATGCTTTGCCAGCCAGGGGTAGGAGCAGAGGAAATTAATCACATGATCACCAGCAATCCTGCTGCTCTGCTCGAACGAAGACGAGAATCCCCGTGGATGGCAGTTTTAGCAGCGGCAACAGCTATCCCGGTGCCGAGGAAAAGAGCGGTGGCAGGGCCAGCGGGCTGCCTCCCGGAGGCTGGTGTCAGGCCGTACCTTGGAGGAAGCGCTCTTTTTCCGCTTGGCTCCCGCCCGATCACCCTTCTGCTTTCCTTGACCGTCTTCCTCCACGGAGTCGCCCTCCTCACCCTCACTGCTGCCGTCTGCCGCGTTGCCCCCCTCGCCCTCTGTCTCCGAGGAGCTCTGGGGCTGCATGGCCTACAGGGCCAAGACACACTAACGTCACGGGAGCGGCCCGTAATATGCATCCCGATACCAGGAACACTACACAAAATGCTTCCAACTCAGAGAATGTTGTTAATTTATAAATCCTTGCTGACCCAGAGCTCTGCTCACCTGGTAGCCGGTGAACTTGACGCCGGGGTTGTTCTCGATTTCCCACAATCCTTCGTTGAAGCCTTTCCTCTTGTTGGACTTGCCGAACTTGTCTTTGTACTCCTTGTACGGCAGAAGGTCCTTGGGACCCAGAAATGCACTGCAGACACAGAGCTGAAGCTGGAGAGATACTCCCCACATTTTCAGAGCACAGTCTGTGGCATCGCATAGCCCCACACTAAATCTGTTAGTCACCCCACACCTTATCAACAATCTCTGTCATCAACGGGACGTCAGGGCTGTAAATCACAATTTGGGCCTCACATAAGAAGAACTAGATGATGGGTGATGTGCTGATTTTACTGCTTCACACATGTGTGCACACATGTATTTCCATTAGAGGCACTCAGAGAGCCACCATCTTCACCTCACTCTCTAGGAGTGAGCATGTTCTTGTGTAGGGTGGTGGTGTGGCCTAGAACCAGAGATGGTAATTCAGGTCCAGAGACTAAAAGTCCAGACCAAGATTTTGATTCTACCAACCACTTGAGTATAAAGAGTCATGGTCACAGATTACTCAGCTAGTTGGTTGAAACAAATCTTGGTCTGGACTTTTACACTCTGGACATGGATTACCGACCTTTTCCTATAACTTTCATTAGGCAACATTTCCCGAGGCTTTGATAATAATAATCGATACCTGTGGGGAAATTGTCTTCTCACCCCCCCCAACCTCTGTGAGCAAGCTTGGCTGTGAAGGGCAGCCACCCCAAGGGGCGCCCAGGAAGCTGGGGCTTAAGGGCCTTGCTCAAGGGCCTACAGTCATGTTGAGGCTGGGCTTGAACCAGCAACCTTCTGATCACAGGCATAGAGGCCCCCCCAAGTCTACCAAAGGCTTACGTTTCATGGGTGCCGAAGAAGAAGATAGGGTACTTGTTGGCGGGCGGCTTCACTGCTCCTTCTGGGAGTTCATCAATCTGCCAGAGACATGCGGAAATGGAAAAGAAGGACAGCCCTTCAGTGACTCCCCGCACAGTGAACCTGTGTCCAGCTTCAGCGTCATAGCCTGCCTGCCTGTAGCTACCCCGCTAACTGTACAAGCTGGTGGTAGTTGGCCTGTAGCTGCCCCGCAGACTGCACGAACTAGCGGGGCACTGGCCTGTAGCTGCCCCACTAACCGCACCGGCTGGCTGGTCATTGGCCTGTAGCTGCCCCACTAACCGCACCGGCTGGCTGGTCATTGGCATGTAGCTGCCCCACTAACCGCACCGGCTGGCTGGTCATTGGCATGTAGCTGCCCCACTAACCGCACCGGCTGGCTGGTCATTGGCCTGTAGCTGCCCCACTAACCGCACAGGCTGGCTGGTCATTGGCATGTAGCTGTCTCCCTAACTGCATAAGCTGGCTGGTCACTGGCATGTAGATGTCTTGCTAACTGCACGGGCTGGCTGGTCATTAGCATGTAGTTGTCACGCTAACTGCACGGGCTGACTGGTCACTGTCATGTGGCTGTCACGCTAACTTTACGGGCTGGCTGGTCATTAGCATGTAGCTGTCATGCTAACTGCCCGGGCTGGCTGGGCATTGGCATGTAGCTGTCACGCTAACTGTACAGGCTGGCTGGTTATTGGGTCTCCCCAAGCGAGCTTGATGGGCCGAATGGCCTCCTCTCGTTTGTATAGTTCTTATGTTCTTATGTCATTGGCCTGTAGCTGTCACGCTAACTTTACGGGCTGGCTGGTCATTGGCATGTAGCTG
>JAODKN010000021.1:15098095-15108609 GCA_026774425.1 Petrocephalus zakoni
CCCCCCCCCCCCCCCCCCCCCCCCCCCCCCCCCCCCCCCCCGCCCCCCCCCCCCCCCCCCCCCCCCCCCCCCCGCCCGGCCGGGGCCCACTTTCCTAGTGTTTTAAACCTGGCTTGCTGTTATTTGGATGGGCAGTAGATTTAGAAAGACTTGCGTCCTTCATTCGATTTTCATGAGCGGTTAAAGATTCCGCCTGGTGTGTGCAGTGAATTGTCTTGTTTGGGGGTAACCTTGTTATCCATCCATCTCCCAACTAGTTACCAGGGCTGGGCAGGGGGGTGTCACAGGAAACGGAGGGCTCATGGCAGGGGTACACCCTGGATGTCAACCCAGAGCACGGCACACTTTTAATTCAGAGGTGCTAATGAGCCCCAGTAGCCTTTGGAGTTCCTGGAGAAATCCCACATGACCGTGGTGTCGACGTGCAGATGCCGCAAGGCGGTTGCACCTCAAGCTCTGAAGGTCCCACCTACTGCACCAAAACCAAGGTGTCCTGGTTCCGATACTCTGGTGCTGACCCATGTTACACAAGTGGGGGGTTTTACCCTGTGTGCCCTTTCCCCAGGCACAGAAACCGATGATATAAAACAGGCCTGTCTGCTCTTGCTGCTTGGTGGGGGAACCCCTCCGTTATGTCTGGGGAGGGGGGGGGGACACCATAGAGACATATCTATATCTCGTGCCAGCCCCACCCCCCGATTTCACCATGGTGTAATGCCTCACAGCTCTGCCCGACAGCTTTCGCTGGTGTTTAGGAGTGCCTCATTCCCGTCACCTTCACGCTCAGGTGGTGTTCAGGAGCGGCTCATTCCCGTCACCTTCACGCTCAGCTGGTGTTTAGGAGCGGCTCATTCCCGTCACCTTCACACTCAGGTGGTGTTCAGGAGTGGCTCATTCCCGTCACCTTCACGCTCAGCTGGTGTTTAGGAGTGCCTCATTCCCGTCACCTTCACGCTCAGGTGGTGTTCAGGAGTGGCTCATTCCCGTCACCTTCACGCTCAGCTGGTGTTTAGGAGTGGCTCATTCCCGTCACCTTCACGCTCAGGTGGTGTTCAGGAGTGGCTCATTCCTGTCACCTTCACGCTCAGGTGGTGTTCAGGAGTGGCTCATTCCCGTCACCTTCACGCTCAGGTGGTGTTCAGGAGTGGCTCATTCCCGTCACCTTCACGCTCAGGTGGTGTTTAGGAGCGGCTCATTCCCGTCACCTTCACGCTCAGCTGGTGTTCAAGTTGTCCTGGTTCCGATACTCTGGTGCTGACCCATGTTACACAAGTGGGGGGTTTTACCCTGTGTGCCCTTTCCCCAGGCACAGAAACCGATGATATAAAACAGGCCTGTCTGCTCTTGCTGCTTGGTGGGGGGAACCCCTCCGTTATGCACCTTCACGCTCAGGTGGTGTTCAGGAGTGGCTCATTCCTGTCACCTTCACACTCAGCTGGTGTTCAGGAGTGGCTGTCTAACACAGCTGAGTCACTTCTGGCATTTGCTCAGCATGCGACGTGTTTTTACAGTCTGAACATGGACATTGCTCTTCATGCCCTGGCCAGATACGAGGACATGGCTGGTCGCTTAAGGAAACGGGAAGTTGGATTTGCATCCTATATCTTTCCAAGTTTCTGGACATACAGAAATCAGTACAAATGCTGATGTTATTCTGCTCAGAAAACGTGAGAGTGCAAGCTCATGAAACCCCAAGTTTTCTTCATGTGATATTTTGTTAGATGTCCAAAACTACCTCCATCGGAGTGATCTGATTGGTCATTTGCCCATTGGGACCCCACCCACTGCAGAGGGGTGTGGCTTAGGAATTCCTCTTGGTGGCTGTTCTCGGGTTTTTCATTAACGTGTTTGTGTGTATGTATACTAACATTGCTCGATATACTGGTGTTGTATCATGAAACTTAAAAGGTGCTATTCCATCATTTCACAAATTCCGATATTGCACATTTCATAAACACATTAAGAATCTGTGCTTTAGGGTGAGACAGTCACATTCAGTTCATGAGTCTCTTGTGCGGAGTAGTTACATAGATGGCAGGTGGTAACCGCTGTTACGCACTGCATGCCTCTAACCGATGAACAAGGCGGCAGAAGAGAGATGTGCGGTTATTTTGGCTTTAAGTGGTGAACCCGTAAATCAGACAGCCTTGGTGTGCAAACACGGCATCCCTTGATCACTGAAAATTATATACGAGTTCAGAGATGGTGAGGTGTGCATGATGATGACGTAAGACACAGTGATGTAACTTATTATCTTCTGTGATTTTGTAAAGTCATGTTCATCCTATGAAAAGCAGGCTAAGTGATGCTCACACAAACATAAATATAAACCTAATGTTAGTCTATTATGGATGAGGTTTTGTAATTGCTGTGCGAGTCAAATTAATATCAGAATTTATACACTGAATGTAATTTAATTAATCTATGCATATTTTGCTGGTAATGTTCAAACTATATTTTAGTCTGTTGTTGTTGGGTAAATGTTCTATGGTATCAGATGTTTTACAGTATCAGTTTGGTGTTGATACTGTCCAAGTCCAATCAAAATTTGGTGTGGATGCAACTCTAATGTATTTGCTTATGCTCCGGTGCGTGTGTGAGGGACCCGGCCGTTCCCGACAGTGCCCCCTGCAGTCTGACGCCGTCCTCTGTGTGTCCCACAGCTGCTGAGTGAGAAGATAAGCAGAGTGGAGGGCACCAAGCATGATCAGGACTTCGTGACGATGGAGAAGGTGAGAGTGTGGCTAACCGTGACACAGCACAGTCGCCGCAGCGATGCGCCTTACCCGCGCCCTCTGCTGGACAGTTTCTCCATGTCACCCCTTCCCCCAAAACTTTCTCTTATTGCAGAAGATTGATCTGACCAGCAAGGCCATTTTCGACCTGCTATCCAAAACCACAGAATACCTCCAACCAAACCCAGGTATGACACCAGCTGTGAAAGCAAACAGCCTCTTACACAATTAACACTTTTCTACTTAACATAAGCGCATAACTAGTACCGCGAGTGTAGTACAATAAAATAACGACATAAAAGTTAAAATTAAAGGTGATATCTTGTCATAATAGCACGAATGCCCATAAAATGAATATGCATTCGCACTACTACCGCGTGTCGCTTTATGCGGCGAATGCGTACTTGCGTTCCAGTTATGTGCTTCCCAATACTACCGGTACTACTACTACTACTACTACTACTACTAATAATAATAATAATAGTGATTAAAGAACTACCTATTGTTGTACATGTGGAATAAGGTTTACTTTAAAGTCCATACTTTAAATTTCTCAACCAGTCGATCAACACATTTCAGGCTTTCATATGTACGTCTTTGTCTGAATGTACTGTAATTGCATTTGATCGCCTTTTGAGTTGTACTTGTGAGTGAGGGTGACTCCTAAGCTCGATGTGTTTGTCGCTTCCTGGAAGCCTACCGAGCCAAACTGGGGATGCTCAACACGGTGTCGAAGATGCGGGGGCAGGTGAAGACTGTGGGATATCCCCAGACGGAGGGCATGCTAGGAGATGTCATGCTTCGCTACGGCCGGGAGCTAGGGGACGACTCCTCCTTTGGTGGGTGACCCCTGGGCGTTCCCATGGGGGTCAAATGGGTCACAGAGATGCAGCAGGGGTTCTGCAGTAAAAACCGATTCCTGTCCACTTAGGTTTTATGCAGATACACTGCCCCCTGGTGGCTAGTTGGGGTATAGTCCTCACTAAAATAATTTCACCCTCAAATCACTGACTGTACAGAAACAGCAAACGTTAATAAATCAATATATCTCAAATAATGCTGTAGCAAGTTTCATAACGACTTGTGTTTTAGCTTATGTTGTATAAATTTGAGTAAGCATAGGGAAACTGAGCTGTGTGAATTAGCTCTGAGCCAACAAAAGCCTCAGACTGAGCTGACAGCCTGTGTCACTGTCTCTCCTGTTGACCTGAGCTGCGAAATCCTCCCAGGTTGTGCTCTAGTCGATGTGGGTGAGACAATGAAGCAGATGGCCGATATCAAAGACTCGTTGGACATCAGCGTCAAGCAGAATTTCATCGACCCGCTGCAGTCGCTGCAGGACAAGGAGCTGAAGGAGATCGGGGTGAGCCTGGCAGGGCCGGGCGCAGGGGCGGGACTCACGGTCTGGTGGGCAGGGCTCCCTCGGGGTGAGCCTGGCAGGGCCGGGCGCAGGGGCGGGACTCACTGTCTGGTGGATGGAGCTCCCTCAGGGTGATCCTGGCAGGGCCGGGCGCAGGGGCGGGACTCACTGTCTGGTGGGCAGGGCTCCCTCGGGGTGAGCCAGGCAGGGCCGGGTGCAGGGGCGGGACTCACTGTCTGGTGGACGGGACTCCCTCATGAGTAGGCGGGGTCTTGATCACTGCCTTCGTCTGTTTAATTCTTGCATTACTAAATCTGAACATAGACCTGCCAGAAACTGCCAGGCTGACAGTTTAACTCCCCTGTGATGTGGGGTCACTCTGATTCGTTGCAGTGGATTGGCTGGACAGGACCAACAAGGATGCGACATGCTGACTACAGCCAGTTGTTTGGGGCCTGTGGGAAGGACATGTGGATGTTAGCCAAATGCTGTAAATAGATGTAAATTACAGCCCTTTATTCATCTAAATGACGTCCAGCTATCGATCTCCATATGTCCTTGAGGCTGCCATAATTATTCCAGACCAGTCTAGATGCCCAAAAGTAGGGTGTTTATGGTCACTGCCTAAGAGTGGTTGGTCAGCATATGGGAGGGATAGTAGATGGTTATTCATTGACCGAGCGATGCTCCACATGGAGATGTGAACATAGCTTCCCAGGTGGTCATTTGTCATCTATGTTATCGGCCACAGCATCACCTGAAAAAGCTGGAGGGGCGTCGTCTGGACTTTGACTACAAGAAGAAGCGGCAGGGGAAAATCCCCGATGAGGAGGTGCGGCAAGCCGTGGAGAAGTTCGACGAGTCCAGAGAGCTGGCTGAACGAAGCATGTTCAACTTTCTGGAGAGTGACGTAAGTCATAAGCATGGCGCGTGAGATGCTGAACCTATCAGATCGCACTCTTGTTTCCATCTCTGAGAGCTTCAGCTGTTTGTGTCCCTGTCAGTTTGTTTTTCCTGGCATCTCGGTAGGGTCTGATTTTGGGTTTATTGCCACTAGGTGGAGCAGGTGAGCCAGCTGGCTGCGCTGGTGGAAGCTGCTCTGGCCTACCACCGTCAGTCATTAGAAGTCCTAGAGGAACTGAACAGCAGACTGTGCAGCAGGTGAGAGGGCTTAGGAGACCTCCGCAACACGGAAGACCCTTAGTGGCTAAGAGAGCCCCTTCCCTTGGGTTTGTAGTATTAGAGAAGCCACATCTGACCTCAGCTTCTCCTCTCTTCTGACATCTCCCCTAGGAAGTCAACAGAAAGCCTCCGTCCAAAGAAGGAGTTCAAATCAAAGTCCATAAGGAACAGTCTAGCGACCATCGAGACCCTGCCCCACAACGGACTGTCATATAGCTCGTCAATCAAATCCTCAGGTGTCGCCTGTCCTCTTTCCGTTTCTGAGCTCTAAGTGGCTAAATTGACGTCACATGATGTTCGGGGTTTGGTCCTACCTCCTCCCGAGTGGTTAAGTTAACATGTCACATGATTCTCAGGGTTTGGTCGTACCTCTTCCTGAGTGGTTAAGTTGACATGTCACATGATCCTAAGGGTTTGGTCCTACCTCCTTCTGGGTGGTTAAGTTGACATGTCACATGATCCTCGGGGTTTGGTCCTACCTCCTCCAGAGTGGTTGAGTTGACATGTCACATGATCCTCAGGGTTTCAATGAGCATTAAGGGCTGATCTAGTGTGACTGCCTCACAGAGAGCATGGCTTTGTCACACCTAACGTGGAGGTACTTAGAAGTACATCTAGCAGCACATATGTTTGAAATGACTGGTACTTGTGTTCTATCTATTGTAACATTGATTGTTTTCTACTATGAAATAAAGCTATTTATAAATATTCTGTGCGCCCTCTTGTGGCCACAATGAGGTACAGCACCCACAAAGAACATACCGGTTGTGGACCTTGTCCTGTTTTGATGTCAGCTTTCTTTATCGGTTACTGTTGGGTTGCTCTGCGGATTACTGTCCTGCTGGTTAATCTCCCAGCTTGCTAACACGTCTGTCTCTTTGCTGCAGGTTCCCTGGTAAACCACACCATCAATGGAAAAAGTAGGTATATCTGTCTGAGTACTAATCTGAACTGGATGTAGTCAGTCACCACCAGTTACTAACCAGCTTACAGGCCACTTTGCGCCGCTCCGCTGAGCCTGTTATCCCCACTAACCTGCTGGTTCTAACCTCACACCCAGATGAGTTGATCTCCACCCCTCCTCTGACCTGGTCGGACAGCCCCCAGACTGACCGTGAGTGTCCGTATATAGTGCTGGTCTCCGCCCTGTATCAGCTGTGTTTGTTTGTACCCCCACAACCTCGGTCGCATCTTTAGGAAAGTGCTCAGTTGTTGGTGGCATAGATGGATTAAGCAGTGGAGGCCACCTGTATTACAGCTTAACGAGAATTAATGGATCAAAGCTATGTAAATGTATAATGCATTTGTAAGTAAACCTGTCTAGTTTATTAATTATCAGATTACTCTGGAACATGGCTCTATGGCAGCTTCCCAATCCGGTCTAAGGGGACCCACAGTTGGCCCCTCCCAGTTCCATGTTTTTGCTCCCTCCCTGTCTGTGGATCCCAGAGGACTGGATTGGGAAACACTGCTCTTCGGAATAACTGTGCTTTTTGGTAATTTCCCCCAGCGGGCTGTGACTGTCCCCTGGCAGATTGCGAGGCTCTCCTGGACCAGCCGTGCTGCCGGGCGCTATATGACTTTGAGCCGGAGAATGCCGGTGAGCTGGGCTTCAAGGAAGGCGACCTCATCATCTTGACCAATCAGATCGACGAGAACTGGTACGAGGGCATGATCCACGGCGAATCGGGGTTCTTCCCCATCAGCTACGTCGACGTCATCGTGCCACTCCCGCAGTGACCTCCGGCTTGCTGCTCAGAACCTCTGCTCTCATCTCTCTCAGTTCACAGTATTTTTAAAGAAATATATCTTATTTTTCAATATTTATGCACTCCTTTTTGGAGCGTGGAGCTAACTGTGCTTGTGTCATTTGGGATCTCATCTCGGGCTTCTGCTAGGTTGGTACATCACTGCTGCTCTACTGCCCGCTGTCATTCTAGGTGTTACAGACATATATTTTTTAGACTTTGAATGGAGGGGACAGACTTATCATTCTGTGAATGTCCTCTGGGTCCTCTGTGTTTACACGCTCTGGCCTGCTGTAAGGCAGCACCCCTGCTCCCCCCCGTAAGTGTAACGAGCTCCGCACTGAGCAGCTTTACGTGGCAGCTTGCACTCTGCTTTTTAATGCTTATTTATTGCCAGTCGTTTTGCACTGAAGCCTTAGACTGTTTTATGGACGCTCTGTTCCACTTCTTTTAAAACACTGCACTTTCATTTGCTCCCGTAACAGAAGGAAACACTTTTTACAAAGTCTGTATATTTACTGTAAGTTTCCTGTATAGGGAATAGAACAGGTGGATTCCACTTGTATGTTAAAGGATGTTCAGATAATCATCGTGCTTTAGAATGACGAATCAGCAGTGGCTGTTACCCACTATTCATGCAATAATGGCGTTTTAAAGCTACTTCATATAAATCCCTCTACCCTAAATTATGCAGAATTATTCTTAGGGCATTTATAAGGGCATTTATTTACCTTAACCAATCGGATGCTATATTATTTCCTAATCAATTATACCAGAAAATAATATGTATAATAGGTTTTTCTGGGTCAACGCAGGAAAATGTTTCTTAATCTTGATCCATCGATACTCAGTTGCTAGCCGACAACAGGTATTCTGAAAAACAAGTCTTGTTTGCCAGGGAGTTAGATAATCCAGATTCTACTGTGTATAGCAAAGAGGGCTTACAGAAAATGCTGAAAAAGAGCTGGAGTAGAATTAAGCCGCTTAGTGACACGAGTAGCTGCTGGGTGCCGAATGGCAGTGAGGACTTTTCCCATCATGCCCTCCTCTTCTGCTGTTGTTTGTAGAATTGATGGGACTTTCATTTGTCTATGAAAATATTGCAATGCACGACATATCTTTTTATTTTTTCTGTAATTTATAGAAAGTGTTCTATAAGTGTTGTAAATGAATATATTAATAAAATAGGCTGTACTGTGTAAATAAATGAATATGCAGTGAACTCACTGGCTGAGAAGTGCTATATGATTATATATATATGTACATGTATATATACTGTTGAGCTCTGCTTAGCTTCTCTCTGGTGTTATATATGATGGCTTTATTACCAAAATCAGAAGGGACTTAATGCTGAATACTCACACCCATGTCAGGCTGCAGAGATGGGGTTCTGGGAGCATGGCGTCTCCTACAACTGCAGTTTGACTTGTTTGACAAAGAAGGAATTTGTATTTTTATTGTGAAGGGTGTGTCATTTTGTTATCAGCATATTCAGCATTGGAGTTGGTGTGTGTGTGTGTGTGTGTGCGCATGTGCATGTGTCCTGGTCGGTGGTCTTTCCTGGGTTTTTTGATTTTTACATTTTTTTTTTAATTTTGGAAACACACAGGTTTCCTATGTGTACACCTGAGTTAGACTCTAGCATTTGGTCCCTGTTGTTGGATTAAAAAATTCAGTCAAAAATTATTTTAAAGGGATTTTACTAACCACACTATGCCTATGTATTAATTATTTTGTTGTCCTATACATAACTGTCTTAGTTAAATAATTTAGCCAATGATCTGACTGCTGTAGCATTCGTTACAAAAATATTGCAGGTTGCTTTTTACTAAATCCTCGCTCTCCCACAGTTGGCTGTAGAAGGCCGATCAGTCTCCTAGGAAAAAATGAATAGCTTTAGTATTAGAGGGACCGTTGGCTGTTTGCACAAAGTCTCCAGTAGAGGGCAGCCTGGTCCTCTGCAGCGGCCTCATCAGCAACAGGCGCAAATGTGCCGGCAGATAAGCGCTGATCACGGCTGTCTAACAGCTATCTAATGATATATAACTGCTGTCTAACAACTATCTAATCGCTATCTAATGATATATAACTGCTATCTAACGCTATCTAATGGGTATCTAATTGCTATCTAACAGTATCTAATGATATATAACTGCTATCTAACGCTCGCTATCTAATGGGTATCTAATTGCTATCTAACACTATCTAATGATATATAACTGCTATCGAACGCTATCTAATGGGTATCTAATTACTATCTAACGCTATCTAATGGGTATCTAATTGCTATCTAACACTATCTAATGATATATAACTGCTACCTAACGCTATCTAATGGGTATCTAATTACTATCTAACGCTATCTAATGGGTATCTAATTGCTATCTAATGATATATAACTGCTATCTAACGCTATCTAATGGGTATCTAACACTATCTAACGATATATATAACGGCTATCTAACTCTATCTAACGGCTATCTAATGGCCATCTAACGCTATCTAAAGATATCTAACTGCTATCTAATGCTATCTAATGGTTATCTAACGATAATCTTGGAGAGGCCCCTTATCAGTTCGTTCTACACAAGGTCTGGAGCCTTAATTATGGCTGAGTAATAGATGACTCAGGGCTTCCTGGGGGGGGTGTGGAAGACGGGCTACAGCTGGACACTATACCAGGTTCCTAAGTGAAGCATATTGACTGCGCAGGATCATTCAGGGACTCGATCTCGTGAAACAGAGGCCCCTTTCCCAGATATGCCTTCATAGCCAGAACTGCCCTGTAAATTATTTAGTAGATGTCTGACTGGGGGGGCTGCCATTCCTTCCTGTTGGTAACACCTGCATTTGTATAAAAGCAACCATTTTGATGAGAGAAAATGATGTGTACTATCAATCAAAGCATTAATTTGTGTTATTTGTGCAGAAGTCACCTGGTTTTGGTTCTGTCAGGTTTCCTTGGGTTCTCCTGACTACTAAATCACCATTTCTTGCTCGTTGTGCTCTGGTGTGGATGAGCGACAGAACTCTGTGGCTGTGGGCTTGGCAGGAAGTCGGTAAAGTAAACGGAAATAGTACGGCTGCTGTTTCAGTGAGCAGAAGGATGCTTGGTTAAGTTGTATCAGCTTCCTTCCATAGTAGGAGCCCATTTTGTGTGCTGTTCTGTACCTATCAGGAAGAGGAACAGCTGTAACTAATCAATATGCCAAACACAGTCAGCGGACTCTCCTCCTGAAGATGCCACACCCCCACAGGATGTGTCCCTGACCAGATCCTCCCCAGGGAGGCGGTGCCCCCCCCCCACCGACTGTGCCAGCACACCGGCCGCTTCAGGAGGTTGGAATGCTGGGAGGAAGATCGGCAGGACTTTACTTGCCTTTTCACACGGCTTTTGTTGTGGCACATCCTGCTGTTTGACTCGTGGAGAACGACTAAAGAAAAGGAGACACTTTAGGGCTCATCCAATCATGGTATCTGTCCCAGGTG
>JAODKN010000021.1:15109543-15123615 GCA_026774425.1 Petrocephalus zakoni
AAAGCGGGTACATCTTCCAAGGCCATAATGAGCTCATAAGAATGCCAGCTCTGTCTGTCGTTTGCTGTACATTTTATTGCCAATTATTTTAATAAAGCCAAAGAAAATAACATAAAAATCTTCCCCTTGTCAAGCTCTGTCAAACCCAGGAGTGTTTTGGCTGACTGTGTAATGTAAATTTAGTGTCTTCCATGGGTCTGAAGGAGACATCGTGTTTTAGCCGAGATTTGTTTGGAGGGCAAGAAGGGAGTCATAAATACGACAGCGTACTCTACCGATCAAAGGAGCCGGGGGCAAAGTGTCCTGCAGCCCCCAGACGTTTCCCGCGGCCTGCCAGACTCCACTATTCACAACATCTTCTGAAATAAACACTTCAGTTCATCCGCCTCTTTCTGTAGGCTGCTTCCCCGCGGCTACGTACATTCGGAAAGGTCTGTAGGATGTAAGGGCAGTGTGAGGAAGCCCTGTCGAGTACTCGCAGTCAGACTGGGTCTCGTACGGTCTGTAGGATGTAAGGGCAGTGTGAGGAAGCCCTGTCGAGTACTCGCAGTCAGACTGGGTCTCGTACGGTCCTCCGAATGACGCCTGACTTTGAAGCAACAGCAAAAATGCTTGTGGTCCTGTTGCCAATTACTGTTACCTCTTTGTATTTGTTTTCTTTTTATATATTATACTCTGTCTCAGCTGCACCAGGGTCACAGTCCACTGCCATTGTCTCCTGAAACAAGAAGAACCCTTCTGCTGGAGGGTGAAAGTTTCCTTAGGGTTCGTTAGGGGTAAGCCAACAGGTACCATGGTGCATGAATACCCTTCAAAACTCCACTCTCTTGGTAGACATCTCTCTGATGCTGAAGTAGTGGAGCAAAACTCCAGCCTGAAACCTTGTATAATTTCTAAGCTTTGAAGGCCCTGTAAGGACCACCTACCGTCTCCAGGAGAAGTTAGCTGAAATCCACAGGCTGAGCCCTCCAGGTCAACAGGGAAGAAACCAAGGAGCAGGTAAGAGTTGGTGTGATGAGTCTCTCTGTGTACAGAGAACCAGTTCTGGCTCTGTATGCTCCAGGCTCTAGTTAACAGCAGCTTTGCATCACTATACTTAATATATTCAATACTGGGAGATAAACATATGTTTATTTGCCATAAATATTCATTTAGCTTTTCACTGTTTGGATATAAAATATGAAAATATGCACGCGTCAAAAATCTTGGCTTTATCTGGAATAGTTTTACAAAACCCCCCTGAAATTAAATTGCCTAATTCTCTTATTATGCTATTAATGAATGGCAGAGATCTTAGGTAATATGTAAAGTACAGTAAATAGCTTTAATCAGATTTATGGGCCTTATACTGCAGTTCCAAAACAGCAGACGAACTCAAAGAAAGATTTCCTGCTCACTAGTGACCTTTAATACATTGACTAATAGCATATCTAGATGACAGCTCTGTGCATACTGTAACTGCTCGATTCCGGCCGCGAACCAATCCCGTCTGCCAGCCGTGTCACATGTCCAGGGTGTTATTCTCTTCTTGCTGCAATACATATTGTCCAAAGAGAAATCCATTTGTTTTCCCCGTCCTGCGGGCTGGAATCGAGGAGCGATTCGTACTTCTGTGTCTGTCGGAGTCTTGCTATGGAAATGACAAGGCGACCCAAAGTCCAGCTTTTATGGGGGTCCAGGTGTGACACACATCCAGTCTGTACACCCCAGAGTTACACTACATACCACATATTATCTCATTTTTCCTAAGAAATTCTGAGCCGGGTTTATTAGGGTACCTAAGCATAACACCCTGATTAATAACATGCCCCCTCAGGGGGAGGTCAGTCAGTCCATGACTGCGATGTGGCGGGTGGGATCGCACCCCCTCACTAATTTCAGATGTACCCTTAGTTGTTCGGGACCAGGCACTGCTAACTTGTGTCCATAAGCTGACCTTAGTGCATGTTTGTGTATGTGCCCAGCAATGGGCTGGCATCACATTGCGGGTGTCCCACTGCCCCCGTCTCTATACAGCCTGGGACTGGCTCCAAGCCCATTCTGACCAGGGTTAAGCGCTGGGAAATGCATGGACGACAGACAATATTACCTAGCAAATAACCTTATAAGAGTTAGCACATTTAAGAAGTTACATTTGAAAAATGTTTGTTTTTTATCTGAACAAAACAGCAGTTAAGGAATGTTAAGGTTAATTTGGTTAGGTAAGGTTGTGTGAATATACGAAGGAGCTGTTGATGTGCTAAGGTAAGTAAGCACCTGTAGTGAGTCACTGAGAGTCACTGAGAGTGCGTGCCTAGTGATATCGGGTCACACTGTTTTATACAGGGCGTGTTGGGGCTCCGAGAGCCGGCAACTGGCGTATCCTGTAACAAATTATGTTTTGTTATACGATTTTGTGAATGGAAATCGTCTGGAATTCTGGACACTCACAAATGGGTTTGCCATCTGTTAGCCTCTGTGTTTGTGGACCTGTTCCTAACATCAAACATTTGGCATAAGTGGCAATACTGTGACATCTGGACAGGTAATTACTATCAATAAAACCAATTATTTCCACGTCTGTAAAAAGCAGATTGAGCAGGTACTTGCTGAATGTGTATCTTGTCAAAGAAAAATACACACACATCAGTCATTATTAATGACAAATGTTTAAATTGTATTATTCTGTAATGTACAGTACATTATTTAATCCTATATCATATCAGCAAATTAGTGTTTCAATGGACGCTGAAACACAAAATGACCATAAAGAGTTTGTGTCTGAGTTGAGTTTCAGTATGTTATGAACGACCAACCAGGTGCTATTACACGCATCGCCGACAGGGGGCGCCACATAATTACTTCCCAGCGTCGGCAGCCCTTTCAAGTTAACCGTGCCGCAGTGAAGACCTGAGCTGCAATTTCCACGCATCTGAAGTACTTTCCCACTTCTGATACTGAACTGCACCTTTTTTTAGTTCATAGCCATAAATGAAAATACGTTCTATGGACTGGACACCTGTTGCGTATCCCCGGCGGCGCATGGGCGGCTTAGGACAGCGGTAGCGGAGAGAGGTGCAGAGTGACGGCGGGACGGAGCTGCGCTGGCCGGGTGTCGGGCGACGGGCATCGGGCTGGGGAGCTGGTGATCGGCGCCGCATAACCCAGCATCACCCCCGGCAGCGCGCATAACCAGCAGGTTTGCGCCGGGAGGGGTACAGACTGCTTGCCAGGTCGCGCAGGTTATTATTACTGGAAATACCGCGGCACGTAGTGTAAAATACGGCATTTTTACAAGTACCTTGTTTTATGACCATTAGACAGTTATATGAACTTATGATATTTTAATGGGAGCGTGTGGCGTGTCCCCACACTCGGAGGCATGCAGGGCATCGCCTGGTGGAGGGTCGTGGGCACCGAGAGGCATCCAAGCCCCATCGCCCCCCCCCCCCGGCCAGCCTTTAGTCGTCACCTGATAATAAGAACCATGGTCTCGCCTTCCGACTAAATGTGCGGCATCTGGGTAAGTCGTGCCGCTGATGGAATTCCCCAGATGCCTAAGACCTTTCCATATATTTCACATCTAACATTCCGACGTTTTCCGGATCCTCGTTCCTTCCCTCTTATAGCCCCGCTTGGCGAGCCCCTGCAAAGGGGGGGTTCGGAGGGTGCGCTGCCACACAGGACAAATACGCAGATACGATCTTTAAGCACTTATGTAAGTCGCTCTGGCTAAGGGCGTCTGCCAAATGCTATAAATGTAAATATAAATATGCACGATTCCTAAAGGCAGTTTGCACAAAGTACAAAACGGTGATTGTGCACAGAACGAGCCTTTTTATACGGCTACTGTTTATTAGAATATAATTCAAAGTAATATGACTACCACAGTTATCCTCTTATAATAATACAGATGATGAAATTGGTTAATGGAGCGCACTTCTGCCGGTCGGCGCCCGTGTCCCCGGCAGCGCGAGCCGAAGCCCCCCCAGCCCGCTATATACCGGGGCGCAGCGCGAGCTCACATCGCATCGGATGGTTCATTACTGCAAATTCTGCCTGCAGTCAGGCGGCAGCTTAATAGAAACTGGACTTCTTCATATATTTGGTTTTGGTTTAGTTTGTAGGGCATATTGTGCTTTAATTACCGTGTGTTTCGGATGTTTAAATATCCACCGAAAAAAGCGAAAATGCACAGACTAATTGTGAAGACATTGGAGTGAAGGTAAGCTCTGTGTTCCCGTAAGGTCTGTGTGACAGATGTGGCTCACACACATGCAAACGCCACATGCGAAGTGTAAATGCGTTACGCCTGTGCCTTTCTTATGTTTAGGTAATGGACGCAATTCACCCCAAATTAGCCTTTATTTAACTTTTGTATTTGTTGCTAAAAAATTTGGCAAATATTGGCATATTTCAATTTTTTATGTAGTTTAGTTTACAAGATATCAAAGTGTACTCAATTCGCACTGCAACCGCATTTACTAATATGCCGCTGTTTTAATTGCACTGTAAAACGGGCGAGTAACTGACTTCAGAAATGATCGAATTCAGACACGTTTTCCCGAAGTACCAGTATAAATCACATCTGACATTTGCATTACAATTATTAAAGCTAGTCTGATGTACCTGTTGGTGTTTAATGTTCATTCATATCTATGTAACCTGCGTTGTGTAATGTATCGTTGGTATAACACGGTAATTAAGGGTCGCAGAACACGGGCGGCTGCGAACGCGCATTCAGGCAGGTAGCCCCGCGTGGCTGCGCACTGCTGCAGTCCTGTGCCCTGTCTGCCCCCCGTGATCATCCCAGGCTGTGTGTGGTGGGGGTATCTACCCCCTCGGCACTGGGCATGGGCAGCCCTGCAGATTGCGCGCTGGTTTATCTTCTTTAAAGGTGCCAACTCCTGATGGCACTCACGGCTCATTATAAGCCTAATGCAGCCAGCATATGTTCTCCTACGATCGCCTCTATTTCTGGCCTGGATAATCTTACCCAGAATGCTAGTAAATGAGTCTGAAATGGAAATGTAAATTGCGTTATCGTTCAGTGTGGCGACAGCGGGCAATTTGTGCGCCTGGATTATTACTAAACCATCAATATTCCGCGGTGCCGTCTTACTGGGAAAGCGTCCTCTCGCGCGGCTCTGCTTTCCTCATAAATCCCCCTTTGTGCCATGGAGCCGTGTATTTCTGCAGCAGATGCCCCCGTGATTTATTAGCGGCATAAACGTATTTTCTTAAAACCGTCAGGTTAAGTGTCTTGCTTCTAGCAGCTCCCCGCGCTGGACGGAACCGTATTTCTGTCCTGGCTCCAGGTTTCGAATCAGTCTGCTGCCTGTTGCCGTCGACCTGCCAGGGCAGGACTGTGCTGGGATGGGATGGGATGGGATGGGGGCGGGGGGTTGGGCTCAGCTGGCCCCGGTGGAGGAGCACAGTGTGTGCCAGGGCGTCATAAGTCTGTGTAGAGTATTGAAAATAAACATTTGAAGATTGCCCTAAGAAGTCTCTTGCAGGCAGAGCTGTTTTGACTCGGTCGCCTTCCTCATGCTGAGGACGGCCGCCCAGCCCAGGCTGATTTGCTGGTGCCGGTTTTAGTGAGAACATTTAACGTGGCCGTGGCAGCTAACTGGCCCCTCCTGCCGTCCTCATACCAGCACACTCAGACTCTTACTTTCAGGTCCTCGCTACACCTTCCCGAACACTGATGCAGGCTCTCTTTCTGCAGGTCCGGCTGGGACGGCACTTCTTGCACGCTTTGGCAGCCTGACATGGCACTCCTCTGGAAGTTCTGCCTGGCTGTGGCGTTAGTATCTTCTGTCTTCCAGGTAGGGAAAGCCTACTGCGTACGTGTGCACCAGTCCACAAACGGCCAGTGAGGCCTTGTGCAGTCGATACTGGTGGGTGGGGTGTTCAGCACTCCCTGTAGCTGTGCCTGGGCAACCCCACCCCCCCCCCCCACCCTGAAAAATACCCTATTGACTGGTGACGTCTCCGAAACCTTTTCATTGGCAGTACTCACATTTCATTGGCAGTACTCACATTTCTTTGGCAGTACTTCGAGGACTCGTAATAATCATACTATACTCACAATGATCATGCTCACATACCAGACTCGCAGCCCCCTGGAGATGATGTCTCTGGTACTGGCTCCTTACGAAGCTCATAATAATTTTAGGATTTCAGAGATGGCATACCAAATCACAAATCACACAATCACAAGATACCAGACACAGTTTGTTAAGACAGTTTCTTCAGAAAACCCACGATTTCATATGTTCCTGTCAAAGTGACAGCGTAATTGATGAAGATGTATTTTACTTTTTAAGTTAGTTGGGTAAGTATGAAACCTCTATGAACATGGTGCATCTCTTAGGCGACTTGCATTTGCCTAGTCGCTTGGCCAGGGGGTAGTTGGGGGTCACCTGTCCACGGGAGAGGCATGGTCCTGCAAAGAGGCCCGCCAGATGCAGGGGCAGACACAGCGCTCATTGTAGCCTCTAATGGAAGTGCTGGCAGGCTTACAAGGCTGCTGGAATCTGGGCACCTTGGACGTGGACCAGGAGCCGGCCATAAGGTGCTGCCTTCCAGCTTCTGACCCCAGGATGGAGATCGAACGAGAAGCTAATGTAACATTTGCTGCTGTGGGGACAAGGAAAGTGCCATTAAATATGCTTCTCCGGAGAATGGGGCCTCCACTTAGGGTCGGCGGCTTCACCGTCGATCATCTCCATGCTAGATGACCTTAATAAGAAAGACTTTTTATTGCTGGGAACTGGAGTCTCATGTCCAGAGACAATCAGGGCTGCTGATCTCGGTATTGGGCCCTTACCGAATATTGGCTGGCTCTGTGAAGGCTCTTATGATGGGCCCTTGGTGTTAACAGTGTCTGGCACTGTGTCCGGGACCCTGTAGTTCTGTGTCCGGGACCCTGTAGTTCTGTGTTCTGGCCTGGTCCGGCCATGTTTCTGATCACAGACTTCTGATTTTCTCTTGGCTGACTGCTCCGGGTTCGCCACGCCTGTAACTGTGACCAAGTGATAATGGGATTTGGGGGGGGGGGGGTGGGACGTTGTGTGACGTTGGTGGGGGTGGGACGTTGCCGGGAGCGGCACTTGGCTTCTAGACAGGTCGGACCAATCATGCGTGGCCAGCCGACAGGGTGTGGTACGAGCGCCACCCTCCCCCTTTTCAGGACGATTAGTCTGTCCTGCTGGGCAGCGTCGCTGACGTGGACCTTTAACCCTCCAGTTTTACTGCGGTATTCCAATAAAATCTAAAACTCTGGCATCCCAGAACTGGTGTCTCTTTGAAAGTTGGCAGAAATGTGACCTACTTAAGAGACTTTTTTTCCGAAATAAAATATATATTAGTACAGAGATCTGTGTTCTGTAATACTGGTTTATTCAGATTGTGGATTGTCATGAATATTCGGAACAAGAACTCCATATTGCTGCGATCAACAGTCGCTCACCTGTGAAACTTAATTATTGAGCAAGAGAAGTTTCAAATGGGGTTAAGACTGAAACCATTGACTCCATACTCCTGCTGAGAGTCATCTGTCATTGACACACACACACACACACACACACTGGTTGTGCACATTACAGCTTATCCAGCTGGGGAACATGGCTCAGCGACCTGCAACCTGATCCTGTTCCTGTTTACTAACTCATCAGCTGGGAAGTTGAAACTGACTGTTTCGTGACTGATGATGAACCTTGTGATTGTGAGGGACTGCCAGTCATCTCCAGCATTATGTAAGTCATATATGAGGCTAGAAGATGATCTCGTCGCCTTGGTGCTGCCAGCATCTTTAATCATCATGTCAGACATTTAATCATCAAGTCAAACTCACGCCATTGCGTCTACCAGCACGACCTCATGCACATCTCTGAGGCCACAGCCGCTTTGGTGTGTATCTCTGCTGTACCAGTGCTGCTCTACAAAGGCAAACCCCAGCCTTCGGGAGAACTGTCACTTAAATCGGAAACAAAGTAATCTTGACCATGTGTTAGATGGATATTTGTTATCTGTCTCCTTGTTCCTTTTGTGGAGCTTGGCACGAGTGTATTATTCAGTAGTGATTTTATTACACTTGGAATTTTGATTAATTTCATTGTTTTCTTTGACCTGTTTTAGCGCATATTTTAGGTTTTACTTCTAGCAAGAAATATTAACTTGTCATTTTATTGATTAAATTTGGTTCTTTACCTTTCTCGAGAACCTAACCTCTACCACGTTTTGACAGGGCAGGATCCTGCATGTGTGATTTATGTGCCCTTGCTGGGCCCTTGCTGGGCCCTTGTGCACAACTGCCTGTATTTGCAGCTCTACAAATAAAGTCCTTGTAGCACTTAAATATGTTTCTTTTGACCGAAGCACCCCTGAGTCCTGCAAAATGATTTTGAAACAGAGCTTGATGAAGTGCACATGTTGAATGTTAGGGAAGCCAGAATCTTTCGCTTTGGACCGATATCTCAAGCTCCACGGCCAACAGGCTTAATGCGACCGCCTCTGATCAGCTTCTCATGGAGTTGTGTGAACACACCCGTGCATTTATATGCTGAGGTGCACACCCCTGAGCTCCCAAATTTCTGCACACTCACAGTAGTCTTCCCAGTCTTGGGTACCCCAAATAAGAGCCCAGTACCAACCCAACCGATCCTGCTGATCAACTCAGAATAAGGCCATGTTTCTTAGTAATGAGGTGTGTTGCTGCATGGTTTGTACAGTTGCACGTTCCCTTGGCTGTAGGTGCAACCACACGCACCTGTAGCTGTACCCAAATACTGTACGTGGCATTCTGAACGCTACAGACATTGGAATTATGGGTTTTTCCAGCTGCTCAGCTGAGCATGCTCTGAACTGTGGAATTTCTCCAGTTTTTCTGTGGGCAAGTGCATGTCCAGCGGCTGGTGGGGGTGAGGACAGAGACGCTACACTTTTGAGAAGACCTCTCACTAGCTAGCTGGCTGAAGAAATCATGTGTCACTCCAAGGTCATGTATGTCATGGCTTTGGCAGTAACAGCACAGGTCTCTAGTGCAACATTGCATGTCCTTCGTATGTTAGGTAGTATGTGTGTCACGTGATACAGCCGAATCCATTCCTGGTTGGTCTGAGGTCCTGCTATCTGATGATAAATCACCCAAGGATCCTCCTTGGTTGTCACCTCAGAAATCATTCATGTATACCCATCGTTCTTTTGCTTACGCTTTACACAAAATCGGGTTCTATGCAGTCCTCAAAGATGTCCTTATGGACTGTGGGGTTTGGAGAATAGGATTATGTAGCTCTCTGCATCTCCTCGGCTGAGTTTCTTGCTGTGCTTCCATAAATCTCCAGCTCTGGAGTCTCTGACTCTGTAAGAGAGTGATGAAGCCTGCATATTACTGGGGGAGGCTGACATATTGCATTTTGTGTCTCTTCTGAAGCCTGAAAGCCAATTGTCGGGACTCCTGATGTCCCCGCGGATGAAGGGGGTTGATGGATTATATTTTGTGTTTCTTCTGAAGCCCATGTAATCTTGTTTAACTGTCTATATTTTTTTGCGGCTGTACTTTCCTAGGTTAATTTATTTGTAAATTTATTTATGATTTTAACCTA
The DNA here is from genome assembly GCA_026774425.1 of Petrocephalus zakoni. NCBI lineage: Eukaryota > Metazoa > Chordata > Actinopteri > Osteoglossiformes > Mormyridae > Petrocephalus > Petrocephalus zakoni. The sequence continues at coordinate 15,119,131 of JAODKN010000021.1, forward strand.
TTGTATGTAATGTAGAGTTCGCTGTGAATATAGCCCTAGCTGATTACATGCTGTGAAAACTCAAGTGACGTGGACCGATTGCATTTCGTCTCTCTTCTGAAGCCATCTGACATCCCCGGGGCCGAAGAATTATGCTTTCTCTCTTGCGAAGCTTATGAGTTGACCGTTGGGAGCCCCGGCACCCTCGAGGCTGACGGGTTGCATTATGCATCGCTTTAATTCGCTGCACCTTTTGAGTCATTCTACAGAACTGGGTCGGCCATTCGGGGGGGGGGGGTGCTGTCTCGTTGGACACGTCTCTTGGTCTCCCAGCTAAAAGAATCTGGTGAGCACTTGTGAAGAATAAGCACAGCTGTCAGAGCCGGGTATAAAATGAGGAGCCATGTCGTGACCAGCGGCGAGCCGCCCCCCCTCATAAATACCAGGGGGTTTAGCTTGGCATAAATGTGTACCCCTGCATGCCCCCCCCAAAAAAAACCCAGAATATTAGGGGATGTCTCCACAGTGCTAAAACTTCCTTTTAAGCACACATCTTATCATATTTTTTCTAAAGTGTGTGTACTAGGCCCTCAGGGTATCACACACCCACCTGGTCTGTGCTGCACGACCGACACTGTGACGTTCTGTTAGCTTTGCTCTTAGGGTATCCATGTTGCTAGTTTAGAGGGACAGCCTCTGAAGGTCACTCTGCAAATACCAGCCTGTTAGCGTCAGCCCAACAGTGACGGTCAACAGGTGGGCACCAGCCCGTCAGCCAATGGGGCTGGGACAGTGAAGGCTGATGTTTTGGGGACCGGCCTCTTAGCATGAGCCTGACAGCTATGGTTGGTTAGTGAACATCAGGCTTTTCAGTAATGGCACTGCTCTCTAACGCCACATTGCCTGTCTTTGGCACGTTAGGGGATGGCGCGGTCAGAGGCTGCAGGCCCAGACGCACGCGCATGCATGTGCCCTTTAAAAGTGTGGCACCAGTGCTGAAATCAGTCCTCATCTTATATAATCCTAGCTTCCATCGCTCATTTCCAAGCCCTTCCACACTGGGACGTTTGTTTTGGGCTTAACGATATTAACATTTTTGCTGCTCCCCAGCCTGCGGTCTCCTCCAGCGTGCTGAGTGAGAGCAAGAGCCTCATCTCCGGCTTTAATACTCTCCACACGTTCATAAATTACCTTAAGCTGTGAACTCAATCAGTCTTCACTGGAAGTCTTACAAATCTGTGCCTCGCAAACATCTAAGGCACAATGGCGCCATTGTCTCGGGTCGGGGTGGTTTCTTGTATTCTGAGTGATGGGTCCGTGGGCGAGTTTCTTATCTGAGGGAAGGGGGCTTACGAGCGGTGTGTATTAGTAGAGCGAAGTGTGTTTGCCAAAGTCTTTATGATTGGAAAGTTCTCAAGAGATAAATGCATTAAGCATTATAAAACTGTCCTCTCTGTGGATACTGATGTGCTATTTGTTACACGACCTGTTTAATAAGCAAAAGCATATTTCCTGCCTCAGAAGTGCCTCTTAGAGATTTCGTACCCCATGAACGAATATCATACTGGGCTCCCAATCCAGAGCAGTCTAATAATGTCCCAGTTTTTTTTTTTTAGTGACAGGGACCCTTTAAATCCTTCTAATGTCCCCTCTCTATGGTGCCCCTGTCTCGTCCTCCTCTGGGCTTTTAGGTGCAGCCCCCATCTTCTCAGCCCCCCAAAACAGAGGCATTCGTAAACCCTCTGCCAGCTGTATATTTCTGAACCCTGACCCTGAAAGTGCCATAAGTAGCCACTTCTCATCCCTCCATTCCCATGAGTGACTGATCGCTCATCTGGGGGGTGTTCCGCCAAGCAGGATTTTTTACTAAGCCGGATAACTTGTCAGATTTAAGGTAGTCTGAGCCAAATGTAAGTGAACGTAGATAAAGTTTAGCCCAGACTACCTTAAGTCCAACAAGTCATCCAGCTAAGCAAAAAATTTGGTTTTGTGGTACACCTCCCTGTATGCAGCGTATTTGTGCAAAAAGAAACTGATTTCCCGGGACCTGTGTTGAAGCGCGCAGCCCAGTGTAGTCTGATAGTTATGGCAAATCCTTTTTCGCTTGTTTCACTTTCGTGAACAAAATGAAAATGCCTGTGTGGACAGTTTTTATTTGAAAATGGAGCAGTTTGATGTATCCTGTAATTCCTTGGTGGCCTGGAGGTGTGAAACATGCGTGGGACTCGCGCCCTCAGCACTCAAACGGAAGTCTGACAAATGGTGATACGTCCATGGCGAAGGTGTCGTCTCAACCTCGTCTCTTTCTCCCAGCCTGCAGAGAACCAGCCCCAAGACTCCTCGGAGAGTGCCTACTTCCTGCCGGAGTTCGCCCTGTCGCCCCAGGGCAGTTTCCAGGAGGACACTACTGGGGAGCGGTTGCTGACCTATCGCCATGACGACCAGGTACCCGCTGCCTGTCACAGATCATGCCGGCTGCTGACTCTTAGAGGCCCAGAGGCAGGCATGCCTCGTGCCCATATGACATACACATGTCCCCACATGTTCCCATATCCGCTGGTCACTCAGAGCGTATTCGCTGATGTTCGGATGCGGCCAGGGGGGCGTGTCAGAAGGAGCTGTGCTGATTGGGAGGAAGGCGGAGCTGGTAGTCACAGGAGATGGCCCCCGTGTTCAGCCGATGAAGCCTGATTGTATGGGCTCCCCTTCCCGAGCTTCCTGATACATCTACTGGATCCCTCCCTGTAATCCCGGCCCTCCACAGCACAGCGTGCTCCCAGCAGCCCTCAGCACCAACGCTCAGCTTTCTCATTGCTCGTGCGATCAGCTGAGGGTGACCTGATTGCGTCGGGCTCTTAAGTTCACGGTTGGGGGGGGCAGTTGCCGGTTCTCACTGCGCGGGGGCTGTTCTGACCAGTGAGGTGATTTCCCTGCAGGGTTTGCTGTTGTTGCTGAAAGGATGTCTGTGATTGGCTGTTTAGTCTCTGAGTCTGCATGGCGTTCATCCTCCAATCTCCAGTTTCACCTACAGCATCTCAAAAAGCCGCATAGTTGGTGGGCCTGGGAGGGGTAAATTAAATTGTTGGGAAATGAAAGTACAGATTCAGCAGTGAATGAGGTGGGCTTATCCCTGCACGTCAGGAGTCATTTGCCTTGTTTTTGTAAGCACAGGGTTATTTGTCTGGTTTTCGAATAGTGCGCAGGCTCTCTCAGTGATGTGTCTGTTGCTCAGAAATGAGCAGGGGGGCAGATCTGCGGACGGCCGTGCCGGAGGCTGTCTCTCAGTACCGCTCCGGATCTGAGGAATCTCTCTGCGTCTCTGGAATGTTGCCGCTTTAATTATTTCATCGTTTTCGGGGAAACTTTCTGTCTGTCAGCAGTTCACTGTCAGGACTGTATAAAAATTGGGCTGCTGTTAAAATCTGGGGGATCTGAGCCAAAACTATAAGAAGGTACGTCTAGCATCTGGTCACCCCCTCCCAACCCCCCCGGGGGGGTGGCTGAGCTGGGCCAGGGGGCCCCAGCAGTACTGATGTCATGCCATGCAGGTGACTTGGGGACGTTTTTAATTTGAGCCCCTGGCCTCGCTCGGCCTCTGGACGCCCCCTCGGAGCCCCTGCCCAGGCACGTCTTGTAAAGGCGGCTCCGAAACGTGCTTGAGATGAGCACTGGGAGCAGTTTGTCCAGGTCGTTTTGGGTCTGCGCTGATGGATTGTTCCGGGGGGGGGGGGCGCGATCCACACTGAGAGGTGTGGCGAGGCACTGGTCCGCTGTCTGGGGCGTCGGAGAGCTGAGTCAGGATGGAGCCGAAAGATTGCTGGATCTTCACACATCCCAGGAGGCATCTTCAAGCCGGCCTGTCCCCTTCTCGCATCTATCCAACCTCTTCATTCTGTGCCGGTAGAGTTTTGTCCAACGAGTCACTTGATCCAGTCAGGTTAAGGTCGGGTTAGTTGCATGCCTGCATGTAAGGACTGGTGCTTTCATTCAGTCAGGGCAGTGGGTGCTGTTGCCTAAACGATCAGCCTCTCTCACTTTTGTCTTTGTCTCCCAGCATGACGCATTAGCCCTATGCGATTGCTTTGTTTTGGGGTCTGTGATTGGTGGGAAAATCTTGACGGACAGCTGCAGGTAGCGAATGGGAGCAGTGACCTTTGCCTGTGTGGTTCACGTTGACCGATACCCGGCCGCCTCTTGGTTCCCTCTCAGACTCGTGGCCTGGACGTTCTGCTCCACAGAACCCTCTGGTCCTCCAAGGACTTTGAACTGAGTTTGGAGAAGCCTGATTATGACCCAGGAACCACAGAACCCAATACTGCAATAGTCAATCTGGAGAAATAAACGATTTGGCACCGTACGAACTGCTATATGTGGAAAAATCCGGTATTTAAAGGCGGCCCATGAATGCTGTGGATTGGCTGCGGGGGATCACCCAGCAGAAAGGTTCAGGCGCGCTTAAGTTTCCAGCTGGCTGCACGCTCCTCGCGGCTCTGCAGGGTCCTGGGC
>JAODKN010000021.1:15161292-15173835 GCA_026774425.1 Petrocephalus zakoni
GCGCTGCCCTTCACTGGTTCTCACTGGTCCTGTGCACTGTACCTCACTGGTTCTGTGTGCTGTCCCTCACTGGTTCTGTGCGCTGCCCCTCACTGGTTCTGTGCGCTGCCCCTCACTGTTCTCTGCGCTGCTTTGAGACATTGCCCGTTTTTTTTCCCCAGACTTAATCAGCTGGGACATGCCTCTTTAGGAATTCAATAGAGCTGCTAATTAACTAATGAAGTGTTTTTAATTCCTGGAAGGACATTCTGCAGTGAGGTCTCAGGTGATTATGAGGAATGAGTCTGGGCACTCAAGGACACCGTTACAAGTCTGTCATGGACGCTCCTGAGGATATCTGTGCCAGCTCTGGAAGATCTGGCATCACAGGAAAGTGTTATGTGAAAATGTCCTCAGTAAAAGCCTTTGCCCCACTGTGCCTTTGTGTGCAGGTTCATAACCGGGCCGTGGCAGTCCTGCAGCGCCTCCTGTGGCCCAGGACGGCAGAGCCGCTGGGTCAAGTGCCGTGTGCTCCTGTCCTTCACTCAGACAGAGGTGGACCTCCCCGACTCCGAGTGTGAAGAGGAGAGGCCCCCATCAGAGAGACCATGCTACTTGGGCTCCTGTGATGGGACACCGGTCCTCCAGCAGGGGGAGCCACTTTACAGCTGGGAACATGTGGGCTTCACTGCCTGTTCGACCAGCTGTGCAGCAGGTAACTGGGTCACCATAGAAACTCAGGGCAGGTTCAGGCGGTACCCCAACCTGGGCGATTTGAAGTGGATTATTCTCATTTATCTAAATGTGTTTAGATAAATGTGTTGTTATTATTGGGTGCTGACTTATGACTCACAGGACTGAAAGATCTTGCATAGATTCTGCGCTGCCCTCCAACAGGGGTTCAGGAGACAGTGCTGAGCTGTCTGAGGAGTGGCTCTCAGGAGGTGGTGGAGGAGCCACTCTGCAGGAACTCCAGCCGGCCACCTACAGCTGCTCGGGTCTGCAACCCCCATCCATGTCCCCCGAGGTACGGACGTGTCGTGGTGTGTGTGTGTGTGTGTGTGTGTGTGTGTACGTGTGCATGAGAGAGAGCTGGTGATGAATGGCTGCTGATCCCATCCAAGGTGGGGACAATGTGGGGACTTGTGTCTGAGGGGTGTGGGCTGGATCCCCTCATCTCCCATAATGCAGTGCGTTTGGCTAGCTCACTGCAGGGTATGCTCTTCCCCTTTCCGGGGGCCCAGGGCAACAGAGAAAGTCATGGCGAGATGTCAGAGAGGCTGGGAGCAGATGGTGGAGATGCCTGGCTGGCTCCTGGCGCGTGGCCCCCTACTGGCAGCGAGCTGCCTGAGCTGCCCCGGCGGGCCCCTGCCTGCTCCCAATCAGCTCGGCAAGATTAAACATCACGGCAAGATTAAAGGCTGTAAATGACATGACTTTTCACATTATGAAGGATATTGAAAGTTTTGATTTCTGCTGGCGAGAGCAGCAGCCCAGGAGAGCATGAGTGAGTGTGCGAGGGGCCCCGGGCCCCCATTACTCATCGGCTTGACCTGAGGACACGGGCAGGGCGCATCACCGCAGCGGCCATGGCTGAGCGGAAATGCTCGTTTGAAATGCGCTTCGGCACGCATGATCTGCTGAATTGTAGCCAGCGGCCCGTGGCACGGGGCGGACAGGCTTTACTGAGCCAAAACTGGGCACGGAACCAGAACAAGGGCCCCTTGGAAAAGGCAGGCCAGAACCCAGCATGGAGGTTACCTGCGGACCTGCTGCTGGAGCTCATTCCTCACGGCAACGCGGCAGAGAGCAACCCTGGCCTCCTCTGCGTCCCGCTGGCTCCGATTAAGAATAAATTTTAACTTATGGCCATAATCAGTGATTTAACAGAATATTGGGTGACCGAGATCCGTGCGTTGAAACGTGCGTTTGTTTCCATGACATGATTTCAGCTGCCAAGCTGCGGGATCCTTTACGGAGGAGCCATAGGTTATAAAACAGGAGCAAAGGGGGTGGGGGGGGTTTATCGCTCTGGCGGGAGCCGGTTCTGCATTCTGCTGTGGACGCAGTGTGTAGCCATCCGCCAGCGTGCCTGAGCGCGTAGCCGGGCTGTGCTGCTCAGCCGCGGTCACCTCATGAGTGTAACCAGTGTCACGTTTCCCTAATGTATGTCATGAGTGTAACCAGTGTCACGTTTCCCTAATGTATGTCTGTTTTGGGGGTTTGGGAAGCAAACTGTAACCAGAAGCCATCACCTGCACATACATTTAATGTGGTATTAGACGTGCCTGGGGGCTCCGTGAGCTTGCGGCCTGGTGGGAGGGCAGGAATGCCGCCGTGTGCCATGATCAGGGCCGGAGTGGGAGTAGTAGTGGGAAACAGCACATGCGACGGCACAGAGAAACAGAGGCTCAGGAGGAGGCCTGTGAGGAGGCTCAAGAGGAGGATTGCGAGGAGGTTCGCAAGGAGGATCAGGAGATGACTCGCGAGGAGGCTCAGGAGGACGATTATAAGGAAGATTGCGAGGAGGCTCAGGAGGAGGATTGCGAGGAGGTTCGCAAGCAGGATCAGGAGATGGCTCGCGAGGAGGCTCAGGAGGAGGATTGCGAGGAGGCTCAGGAGGAGGATTATGAGGAATATTGCGAGGAGGCTCAGGAGGAGGCTCAGGAGGAGGATTGCAAGGAGGTTCACAAGGAGGATCAGGAGATGGTTCGCGAGGAGGCTCAGGAGGAGGATTGCGAGGAGGCTCACAAAGTTCAGAAATGGGGAAACGTTACATTGGGCTTTTCAGTAAGCCCAGTTTAAAGAATATAAAACATATTAGATATTAAATGGGACTTTAGAGTTGCAGCTGAGGGGTTGACCTTCTTGGTTCCCTTATGGTTAATGTGGGCCAGGCCATGCTGCTGGGGGGGGCACCGTCTATGGCGACCTTCGTATTTACCTTGATACTTCAATGCTGAATGCTGAATTCAGCCATAAGTGTCCTCCGATGAGCATTGCGTCTGAAGAGCCAGTAAAGCCAGACCATTTTATTCTGGGTGAGGTTAGGACCTGAGCTGAGATTGAATCGTTGTGTGTTCGAGCCCGTGAGGCCACCAGGCTACTCAGAAGACCGCGTAAATATGTGCAATTCCAGGATGTATGGTGGCTGAGCAGAATAAGGGTCCAGAGCCCCCCGACCTCTGCAGACGAGCTCCGGTCAACAGTGTTCCAGGAACTGTCCGGTCTGTCAGTGACCCTGATGCGGGGTCTGATTTAATGCCCCCCCCCCCGAGCTAACAGCTTCAGTGCAGGGTGCAGCTGCAGGCTCCCTAAGCATTGGTAATAAACCGGCCCAATTGTGGGTCTTGCCCCCCAGATGGCTTCCAGGCCCCTGGACCCCATGCACAGCCAGCTGTGGGGTAGGCATCCAGACCAGGGGCGTGCACTGCAGCCAGCTGCGGTCACTGGACCCCGAAGACATGGTGACGCTCAGCCAAGACCAGTGTGAGGACTTCAAGCCGTCCGTGCTGAGGGCCTGCAACCAGGTGGACTGCCCCCCCTCCTGGCAGGTGGAGGAATGGCAGCAGGTGAGCCCCCCTGGCCACGGACGTCAGGGAGATGGGGGATCCCCCTTTCTTTTGATTGGTCGTTTGATTCTGGGACTCCCCTCTGCAGTGCTCCCACACCTGTGGGAGCGGCACCCAGTCTCGCAAAGTCCACTGCAAGCAGCAACTGTCTACCGGCGCATTGCACAGGCTTCCTGCCGCCTCCTGCCCCGAGGCCAGGCCCCCCTCCCACAGACCCTGCGCCCAGACACCCTGCCCCCCGCAGATGGTGGGTGGAGACTGGTCCAAGGTACTCAACCATCACCTCGTTCTAGGCAATAGTTCCCGTAACAGCTAAATATTTGGCTTCTAGACCTTCTTACAAGTTTGAGAGGAAGTTCTGTAGCACCTTGCAGGAGAATGTGGCAGCTGCTCTGATCCAGTAAAACACATAAAAATGCAGTGAAAAGTCTTTCTGGAAAGGCTCAGCTGCTCAGAATACAAGTGATGTAATGTTACATAATATCGCTGTTGTTATAATAAAGCACAGCGCTGTGTCCCAGCCATGCCCTGTGATTCCTCTTGTGTCACCTTGACAGTGCTCTGTGACCTGTGGCACCGGCATCCAGCGGAGGGCGCCGGTGTGTCGCCGGTTGACTGCCACGGGTCAGCAAGTGACCCTGGCCCAAGAAGCCTGCGGGGCCTCTGTGACCCCACCACTACTCCGGGCGTGTCGTATGGGCCCGTGCCCCAGTAAGCGGGCCGCCGCTGTTATCGCCATGGTGATCTGGCATTGCCGTGGTGATCTGGCATTGCCGTGGTGATCTGAATGGATGCCTTGGCTGGGTGCTCAGTATGCTTTTGGGTTTGCTAACAGTCTGCCTGCTTGCTTGCAGAGCCTCTGAAGGTAACCAGTCCCAGGCAGCCTCGCATCCTGGGCGTCCACCGCATCTACATCCAGACCAGGCAGGAGAAGAGGGTCCAGCTCACCGTGGGTGGAAGGGCCTACCTGCTGCCCAAGACATCAGTGGTGATCAGGTGCCCAGTGAGAAAGTTCCAGAAGCTCCACATCAGGTGGGAAAAGGACGGAAAAGGCCTGGTTAGCTCCAGGCGGCTGGGCATCACCAGGTCTGGCTCGCTGAAGATCCATGGCCTAGAAGCTCAGGATGTCGGGGTGTACCGCTGCGTGGCTGGTCCAGCCTCCGAGACCTTCGTCCTGAAACTGACTGGGAGTGATGGGCTGGCCGAGTCGTCCATGGGGAGAGATGCAGAGGCCAGACATGGTGGACCGCTCGCCAAGCTGGACCTGGGGAGCGAGGCATGGCAGAACGGGAGTGCAACTGACAGCCAGGGGCAGGAGGAGGCTGTGCTCCTGGCACTCAGGGGATACCTGACAAGCTCTGAGAGGCCACCTAACAGACAGCTGGAGGTCCATCGAGGTGGCCACAGCCTGGAGCCCCAGCAGTTTGTGGAGCTGATGAGGAACATCAGCCTGGCCAGTGAGTGGAGCACAGCCACACCGCTCAGCAAGCACCCGGCCATGTCGGGAGTCCAGGCCAGCCTCGGCCATGCGGCCATCGACAGGAGGCCCAATTTGTCAGAGACGGCGGACGGAAAGGCCGCTGGCCAACGAAGGAGGCCTGTCATCATCCGGCCACATCTCCAGCCCCTTGCAGACTTCCAGCAGGACGTCAGGATAAGCGCAGGCCAGAACGCCGTCATGACCAATGCCACCCGCAGTGTGACACTGCTCTGCAAGGCTCACGGATCCCCAGAGCCCAGCATCTCCTGGACGAGAGACGGGAAACCGCTGCGAATGACAGAGAGGTAACCTCCCGCAGGGCCTAGCTCTGCTCTAACCAAAGCCATGACCGTCACGCTCACAAATTTCCATGACAGGTGCAACCAATTTCCCACTGCAGACACCTAGAGGCACGGTTGTTTACTTTTTTTTAGAGGTGATTTAATGGCATGAAGCTGCTGTAATAATATCAATTTATCCAAGGTGTTTAATTCCAGCAACCCTTCAGCAAAGGAGATGTCAGGACAACACAGCTTTGCTTAATGTTATGTAAAACAAAACAGGCATTATCTGCCTGATGGAAATGAACTGTCTGATCAGCTCGTTTCAAACGATAAAACTCACTGTCCACGTTACTTATCGCCTAATGTCATGAGTACTGTTGGCTTCCCTAGCTGGAGCTCTGTGATGGCATCTCTAAGTGGCTCCCGCCTATGTCCCTCTCTTTCCGTAAACGCCGGGCACTGAGGAACGGAGCCATGCCATGCTGTGCAGATGGGCTTTGTGCCTGATCGACAGCAGCTGACACTGGCGGCCACGCTCCTGTGTCCCGGCCTCATGCAGAGCTCTGCCCGCACTGCCGATGAGAGCCATGACTCGCCGTGTGACGCTCCAACACTGGGGGGACTCCTAAGCTCACCATATCCTGGCCCACGCCTGCTTTCCGTTAAGCAATCCCGTGACCCCATCTGTCAGGCCCCCCTGGGTGTGTCTGCCCCCCATTGAGCCATTTTTAGCCGCGCATGCTTTGCCCAAACCCCCTGGGGTGAGTTGCTACCCGCCTCTGTAATCCTTGGCGCCCCCAGTGGTGGCAGCTCGCCACCGTTTGCATTTCCCAGCCTCCTTTGGGCCATTAGGCGGCTGTCTCAGGGGAGCCTGTACCATTGAATTATGATCTTTGGTTTCAGCGGTTTCCCGCGCAAAAAAACCCATCTGGCTGTGCCATGATGCCACCAGCACGGGGCCACTTCGGCCAAGCGGTCATGAAATACACGGTCAGCTCTGCCTCGGAAGAGGCCGTGGAAAATCTGAAACATCAGTGGGCAGTAAGGCCTGCTCCCATTGGCTGCTGACCCTCTGATGTTACATCACCAATCAGAAAGCTGGATTTTAGCACCTCCCAGTTCCACTGAACCGTAATTAGCCTTGACACGACCATGCGTGTCACTCAGCGGCATTATTATGTATGATCTTTTTTAAAAAAAAACGTAAAGCTATATCCGAACCCCATTTGGCTTGAATTCTGACGTCTTATGATGTTTAAACCTTATGCTGCTATGATTAATCATATTTAATTGCACCCTGTGGTTGTAGATCTAGGGCTTGTCAAATAAGAATACACCCAGTTTTGCTATGACACGACTTTCGGGAATGCGTGTTGGCTCGTATGGGACTGGTGACTCGGGGAAAGCTGGGGGTATAACGCCAGCCTCCTGCTGGCTAATACGTGCTCTTATCCCTGACACCGTTTCACCTGAACATCTCTGTCCACGGAGGATTGCATTTGATTCTCAGTGAGCTCAGTTAGCCCGCATGCTGTGCTTCTGTCTTGTACGTTGGGGGCAGAGTGTGGCTCAGTGTGTTAAGTCTCTGTTCCTGTAATCGGAAGGTCACCAGTTCAAGCCCAGCCTCGGTACGTCTGGGGGCCCTTGAGCAAGGCCCTTAACCCCCAGCTCCCTGGGTGCTGCATGAGGTGGCTGCCCTTCACAGCCAAGCTTGCTCTCATGGAGCAAGTCCAGCAGTACCAAAGGCAGCTTTTGGGGTCTGTGGTAGTGTTTAGTAAGCTCACATAGATGGGGGTTGCAGCTTCAAGCCTGGCTTTGTATTTCTGTGACTGCTTGTGATTTCCTGAGACTTCCTGAGAGTATGAAGGGATGCCGTGGAGGGTCCCTGGACCCAGTGTGTCCCCCGGGTGCTGAAGGAGATGCCGGACACACATTTGATAACCGTGTTGTTGGCATGCCGCGATTCTGGGATGGCTGCTAACGTCTGTCTGGTTAAAGCCTGTTGTTCTTGGCTCCCAGTTTTATTAGACGAGCAGTATTTCACAAAAATATCCCCATAAAAGTGACAGAGGACTGTGGCCAGGTGGGCCGGCTTCATGCTGTTATTTCACAACATGCGTAGCTTGCAGCCTTAGAACTTCCTGCTCTTAGCCAGCATTGTGCAGAGAGCTGTATCAGTTAAAGTGACCCTTGACCTTTTACGCGTGTCATTTCCTTTTTGTCTGGTGTGCCCTGTCTGTTTTTGTCTCACAGTGTCTAGTTTTATCACTCCTGGGGCTTGGGGGGGGGTCAGTTTGCCTCTTCCTGTTTGTTGAAGGAGGAATAGCATTAACATTACTCTGTCCTGTCAGTAAACTGTGACACATGGCTGTTTTTATCGGTTTAGTTTACTTTTAAGCTGAACGACACCCGGAGGAGCAAAAATGCATAGTTTCATTGGATTTTCCTGTGATGGGTTCAAAAATGCCTATCCCGGAAGGAGTTTTGCTTCATACCTTAAAATAATTGTCAGCTGTTAAGTTCCTGTTTATGCTGACAGCGTGCAGCCAAACTGTGGTCTTGGCTGCACGCATGGGGGGGCATTACTGGCAGCCCACACCAAGCTCCCAGACTCCCCCCATGGCAGTGACATGACAGCATTCTGCTTAGGAGCGCCCCCTGCTGGCAGCCGAGCAGGTTGGTGGGGATGCGGAAGCTTGGCTAGAGACTTCCTACATCTCAGGAGATACAGCCACAGACCACCTCAGGAGATGCCCCTGTGCCGGTTTGTGCCACGTGGGTTTTGGACTACCCCTAGTGCCCCAGGGGCGGCTCGGTAGGAGAAATGATGACTTCAGGCTGGCAGTCATGGATATATACTGGGGATATATATATACTCGGGAGACTTACAAGAAGAGAGCGACTAGGCCAAGTGGACATCGACGCGTCGACCTTTGACCTTTATAACTTGTCAGGTTGGATGAGGCCCACTGCCACCAGCAAACTTCCTTTAGAGATCAGCGAAAGTGAAGAGAGGCTGGCATCAGGGTGTTTGGGGGGGTGTCTGAGTGATTCATACCCGGGAAAAGGCTTCTGGGTAAGCCACACCTCGGCTGACTGTGCCCAATATTTTCTGTCATCAGTAGACATTGCTGTCCGTCTCCAGGGCTGCTGGGAATGGTGCTGGAGGACTATGATGCTCTGCCAGTCGTGCATTAGCTCCCAAACCTGACGGCTGAGTGTTGATTTTCAGGCTAGAGTTCGTGTTCCGTAGCATCAGCAGTGAGCGGCTGGCTCTAACTAAACACAGAAACAGCTCTCGTAAGAGCCCAGGTCCGGCAGCGGGGCAGGTTCCCACCAGCACGTAAAGAAGCTGGGCTTTGACTGTTAGTTTGACTGAGGTGACAGAGTTAAATATTTTCCTTTGAGAAAGAGAAATTTAAACGGCGGTTGTGCTAAATGACTGTGGCGAGCAGCCGCCAGTAGCTGTGTGCACTGGGCACTGCGAGCACTGGGCACTGCGAGCACTGGGCACTGCGAGCACTGGGCTGTCCTCTCTGAGCTCTGCCTCCTGTCTCAGGGTGTCGCAGGACAGCATGGGGGTGCTGCACATCTCGAACCCGCGTGTGGAAGACCGGGGAGTCTACCAGTGCAGTGCCACCAATGAGCTGGGCTCCGACACGACGAGCTTCCGGCTGATGCTGGCTGGTACGACCCACACGCTGAATAGCGGATCACAGTACCAGGAGGAAATGGGGTCAGAAGCCACAGGCAGCATTGCTGTTTAACTGAATGGATTAGATCCTGAAAGGGAATCGTTTCAGTAAATATAAAACTGCATTTTTTCCTTTCATCCAAATCGGTTTGACACAGATTCATTGGATGTTATTACTGTGGCATTTGAAGTATTTTTCCTATGCTTTTTCCAGCCCCTGGAATCTGAACTGACATCCTTATGTACATTTGCTCAGCCACAGCTGATTATTAATAGGTAATTACCAGTAGAAGGTGTTGTAGGGTTACACTAAATAACTAAAGCTATGTGTGGGACAGAGCCCCCAGCCATCGCCACTTCGAAGAGCCATGTGTCGGGGGCCCAGAGTGGCGCGCTGCAGGTTGTCGTCGGGGGCAGAGTGGCCGTGGACACCGGGACCAACGTCACGCTGCTGTGTCCCGTCTCAGGTGGGTCCAGACAGTCGAGAAGAAGGGGCTGTGTTACCTGGTACCTGAAATCCTCCCTGCTCTTATGTTCATTGGTGGAGTTACATGAGACCTCATCTCAGAATGATCCAGGGAATGCCAGCACCGAGTCATGATGAATGGCAGAGCAGTGTGCCCAATCGCTCTCGCTCTGTTAGACAGGAAGTGTCCTATTAGCGTGGCGCTCCTGGGGACACTCCTGTCCCCTTTCTGCTTTGCAGGCTGTGCTCTGTGATTCACGTCAGTGTTTGGGGGGAGGGTTACCCACTGCTCCTCTCTGTTCCTGGTTTCCTGGTTACATTTGTGTCTCCGGGATAAGCAGGCAGGAATAGTCTGTCCGTGGATGACGGTATTAGGCAGGCAAGATGCTCCAGCACTCAGGACCTCGCAGTCCTGGGTATTCCCAGAGCCCACCAGTGCCCCGGGTCGGACCCCCTTCTTGTTTGACTGGAGGTCTGCCCTCGGGTGGTGTCTCTGCCTGGTCACGCGTGATGAGGCAGACAGCACGATCCATGTGCTCCTCATTAGCGAGCCATGCAGTCGCCTCTTCAGAGGTATGTGCGTGATGCCGGCAGTTTGCTCAGTGAGCGGAGTTTTTTCTCCCTAATTCATTGCAGAAGCCAAATCTGCGAGTGAAGTTGGATGAACCGCGTTTCCGTGTCTGTCCTGGTGAACGGCACACGCCTGTCAGTGGGGAGAGTGTCTGCTGTGCCATGTGACCAAGTGTGTTGCTGGGAGCAGAGCGGCGTGATCTGTGTCCCTGCAGGTGTGCCCCGGCCAAGTGTCACTTGGAGCAAGGTAGAGGGGTCGATGACCAGGAAAGCCGTCCCACTGCCCGATGGGTCCCTGCTGCTCTGGGACGTTTCACCCAATGAATTTGGCACATACTCCTGCACTGCCTCCAACGCCCTCGGGGGGGCGCTGGCGTCCAGCTACGTTTCTGCAGTGGGTAGGTACTGAAGCCCCATTTTTACAGCCTCTGGGCTGCACATGTTTACTTAGTTATGGGCTTCTGAGGTCCTCCTGAGCTGTAGGGGGCGCTAGATGCACCCCAGGGCTCATTGGCTCACCAACGACGTATTTACTCAGCTCAACCAAGCAAATATGTGAGTGGGAAGTTCAAACAACCCAACCCATTTTGATACGTCTTGTCGGCGTATGTAAAACAGGAGCCTGTTGTCGTTTGGCCAGAACCAGCCACCAGGGGGCGTTATCAGCAGCAGGAGCTGAGCCACAGGAGGGTGCTTATGGCCTCTCGTGCAGGCACTGACATCACTGTCCGACGTGGGCATGTCCTGCGCATAGGTGAGCCCAGGCTTCCTGGGGTTTTATTGTTATCATTGTGCATTGGGCTTCTTCTTATTTTTCCTAGAGGTTCATCAGCCACACAGTGCCAGGGTCTGGGGGGGGTCCTTTCTGTAGATCTTGCCAAACTGGGTGGGGGGTCCTCCCAGTAAATGCTGCTATTTTGCTGACTGGGGGCTGTATGTCCCTCGTGGGGGGGTAATTGTGTGGTCCGGATTAAATTGTTCTTTGGGCCCGAGTACCATTTGAACTTCCCTGGTTGAAATCCTGCCCCCAGGTCTGTGTGTGTTTTTCTCTTATCCCTGAGCTGCCCGAAATCATGGAATTAGGTGAAATAGAGTCTCTAAATTGGCCATAGTGTGTGTGTGTGTGTGTGTCTGTCTGTCTACCTCTCCATGTGTGTCTGTCTGTGTCTCTGTCCTGCAGTTGGTATCCTGTCCTCCGGACGGGCTCCAGGCTCAGTGACCTAATATGGATTAAGATGGATGAAATGTATCTGTGTGTTATTTAGATACACAGCATCTCCAGGACTGATCTGGGAGAACCATACAGTACTAGCTCTTCTGATTGGCTGCAAACTGCAGGGCTGATTCACTAACCAGGTGCCCCTCCCATTCCCCCCCCCAGGGTGCCCCATTCCTTCAAGCCTGGCAGAGCCCGTCAGCTGGTACTTCCAGAATCGGAGCTTGCAGGAAACGCCGGCCCTGCGCTACCGGACGCTAGCAGAGGGCCGGGTGCTGGAGGTGGACAGCCTCTCTGAAGGGTTCCAGGGAAGCTACCTGTGCCAGACCGCCGGCCAATCCCACACAGCACTGGCCCGGGTCCACATCAGCCAAGAAGGTCTGCGTGCCGCGCTGGCGCCCACTTCTGATGTCATCGCTCATGAGCGCCATTCATTTGGCGCTAAGCAGCCACAGCGGGTTCCATGGGTTTGGAGCCTTTTATTTAACTAAATGCGTGTCACAGGGGCTCACGGCAAATGAAAACAGCCACAGGCTGCTTCTGCACGCGTGCAGCTCTTCCGAAACATTTGTTTTGAATGTTCCTTTGTTTAAATTTGGCGGAGGGTCCTCTGTGTTATGCTGGCAGAGGACAGTAGGGGACGCTGTTTGATCCCGTCGCGGTGCATGTGCCTTCTCAACACACCACCGCCAGGGGTCCCCATAGACAGCCTATTTCGGCCATTTATCAGCGTCCTCTCAGTCATGTAAGGGAGCCATTAATTATTATAGATAATTAAGGAGGAATCTGAGGACTGGGAAACACCCAAAAGTTCTGGTTTGCAGATTTAATTCGAGGCGAGTTTGAGGCCGTGCTCCTGCTATCAGAAGGGGAGCCTGCCCCTGCCTGGGCCGAGTTTGGGGTGGGACCTTGGAGAGGGAGCCAGCTAATCGCGCTGAAGGAGCCGTTTGCCCTCGGCTTTCTGCCCAGGGGCCCTGCATCTCCTGGCCTCCACACTATGTGATCTTAAAACCGCTAATCTGAGATGTGATTATCGGTCTGTGATGGAACTATTTGTAATGGCATGTCTGTGTGCTTCAGTGCTGTGTACCCAGCATTAGTGCAGATGACTTTGCACTGTATCACTGTGTGCCTCCTCCGCTGTGCACTGTATCACTGTGTGCCTCCTCCGCTGTGCACTGTATCACTGTGTGCCTCCTCTGCTGTGCACTGTATCACTGTGTGCCTCCTCCGCTGTGCACTGTATCACTGTGTGCCTCCTCCGCTGTGCACTGTATCACTG
>JAODKN010000021.1:15244614-15255614 GCA_026774425.1 Petrocephalus zakoni
TCTGTCAGGAAGACAGCAGAGCACTGCATATACGTCATCATATCTGTCAGGAAGACAGCAGAGCACTGCATATACGTACAGCACCAGCTGGAGAAGAAAAGTTTAGTCAGTGTACCAAGGTCCATGTCTATAGAGACGTCACTGGTAGTATCACTGCATCCTCCACTGCTGCCTGCTTTGGCCTGGTGTCTGCTCCCCACAATTATTGCACCGTAATGTGTTGTTTGGCAGAGAAGGTCATAGTCTGCAGTGACCCCCCCTCTGGATTAAGGAGGCATGTTGGAGAGCCTGCCTCTGACCCCTCCCACGCAAGCTATCACCTGTCCATTAGAACCTAAACCAACTGGCACACAGACAGTTTCCTCCCCAAAGCTTCCAGGACGACAACAACTATACTCTCCCTGCATTCCCATGATGCACCCAGCCAAATGTTGGAGACTCCTGACTGGGCTGCACCTCTCCAGCCATCATTCCATCTATTTTCCATAAGTTCTAGAGACTTTAAGCCCTAGTGAAAGTCCAGGGGTAGAAGGTCGTGTAGAGAATGAGGAATTACACTTGCAATCATGCCAGGCTTCTTGCTGGGGTACCTTTAAGAAAGGCGCCTGGCCTGAGCTGCTTCAGGTGACGCATTCCACCAGATTAAAGGTGCGGCGTAAAACGGCCGCAGTGCTTTAAATAAAAACTAAACGTACAGAGGCTGTACGGAGTTGTGGAGCATTAAGTAAGGATGTGGGATGGGTCAAGGATGAGCTGTTCTCAGCGAAGCAATGCTAATCTGTCTTTAGCTGCGATTGCTAATCTGTGCTTAGCTGCAATGTAGAAGAGGCGAGAAGAGAAAGGACGCTGGTTGTGGGGCGGGTAACGGCAAAGTGGGTAAGGGTGGGAGGTGATGGGCATCCACAGCCCATCAGGCGAACGGTCAGCTGTCAGCGAGAGCCTTTCCCAGCCGGAGTCCATTCTCTCTGATTCCATTATCCAGCTGGGCTTTCTCACATTCAAATGACCGGGCGGAGAAAATCCCTGGATGGGTCTGGCCCATTGTGAGACATCAGCGATTGGTATGCAGCTTCGGGGGCTGTCTGGCAGCCTGAGGGATGGGGACAGGTCCTCTGCCTCTCTCAGCACCCCACCCCTCCTCAGGAGACGATTCCCAAGTCAAAGAGGCCTGTTTTTCTTCCGGAGATTGATGAGGAGATGTGCAAGAGAAGTCCACCATCATCATTCAGCGCGTGTAAAGATTGCTTAAGATGCAGAGGGGGCAGCAGCAGCCAGAACAAGGGGAGTATGCTAATTGGATATTAGCATGGAGTTATTGGGGAGAAAGGAATAATGGAATCAGGTTGAATGCAAATGCGGTACATGCAAAAATGATTTAATGCCGTGATCATAACTGACGTGAATCAGCCCTTTCATGTGCAGTGAAACTGGGAACGGACATTTGGTTGTATTTTTGAGGGATTCAGGGCAATTTCAGTACTGGTGCAACGGATCGACAAACAGCTGTTTCACATCATTACGCAATAATAACCCTTTTGGTTTTTTGTAACACGTGGCCATTCTCATAAGCTCTGTCCCCTGCTTGTTGTTTGACATTTTTGGTGATTTCATTTAGTCCTGAAAATACTGATTGCATTCTGGCAAAACTCTGTTATGTGTTTGTATGGTACGCAAGTATGTATGTAAACATATTAGTGAGTGAGTGCATGAGGTACAGTGGTTCTGGAAAGTATCACAGGCTTAGAACACGTTTAGAACGCGAGACCAAGTGATCCGGGAGGAATCCTGCAGTTATGAAACTCCGTAAATACCCAGCTATATCAGGAGAGGTGTCAGGAGAAGTGTAAAATGGTAAGGCGTGTCTGT
The DNA here is from genome assembly GCA_026774425.1 of Petrocephalus zakoni. Taxonomy (NCBI): domain Eukaryota; kingdom Metazoa; phylum Chordata; class Actinopteri; order Osteoglossiformes; family Mormyridae; genus Petrocephalus; species Petrocephalus zakoni. The sequence goes on from JAODKN010000021.1 coordinate 15,246,481, forward strand.
CCCTTTAAGAATGTCAGCTTCAGGACTCAGTATCTTACATCAGCATTAAAAGGCTGTAGGCTTAGTCACACATGCACACATTACAGTTATGTCCTTATTGCAAACAGCGGAATTATTGTTCTGTGCCTCATTAAGTCATTGAGCTATTAAGTTATTAGTGTTGTACAACTTATTCTAGAGGTGGTCAAGAACATGAATATTACAAATAGACTTAAGAATCAATAATGGAGCACAAAAATAACCCTTTGGAGCGCCATGTGGCATCATTTATAGTGTTTCAGAGTTATGTTTTGATAAACAAAAAAACTATTTCTGGTATGTGTATCCGATCTGTCACTTGCCATAAGCTATCATGACATGGAACTAAGCATGTCACTGTCTCCTATACCACTCTCTGCTATTTCAGAGCTCCAAAGATTCATGGGAAACTGAGGACACCAGTAAAAGGTTTCAGGGAGCGTGACTTTTGATGTAAATATCACCGTATAGGATTGCCGTGTTAAAAAGTTTCATGTATCAATATATGAACCTCAGTTAGAATGATGTGCAGTGAGTGATGATTTTGAGTTTAGAAAAATTCCAGTGATTTGCAGAGGGCACACATTTTATACTTAATAGATTTCCAATACAAGCTGGGACAGAAATGTCACTTTGTGACATCAGGGAATGAATCTCTTTGCTATTCATAATGCATGTACAATTTTCTATAGGTGCCCCAGTCAAGAACAAAAAGGAGATTGTCATTTTTGTACAGAATTACCCTTTAAGGTGGGGCAAATGACCATGCTGACATGACATTAAATTGATCTCACAGCTCACATTAGTTATACATTTGTAAGAGTTTATTCTGCAACATTTCTGTCTGTCCACGTGCATCAGATACAGGCCGGTGAAACAAAAATATACTTTATAGGCAAAAGTACGCTGACACCTGGCCATTACACCTACAGGAACTTCTATGATGTCCCATTCTAACTCCACAGGAATCAGTATGGAGATGGTCCCCCCCTTGCAGCTATAACAGCAGCCACTCTTCTGGGAAGGCTTTCCACAAGATTCTGGAGTGTGTCTGTGGGAATTTTTGCTCGTTCATCCAGAAGAGCATTTGTGAGGTGAGGCACTGGTGTCGGATGTGAAGGCCTGGCTCGCAGTCTCCGGTCTAGATCATTCCAAAGGTGTTTGATGGGGTTGAGGTCAGGGCTCTGTGCGGGCCAGTCGAGTTCTTCCACACCAAGCTCACCCAACCAATCACAGAGTTGCCCAAGATGTCTTACTGCCGAAGCATTAAGAGTTCCCTTCACTGGAATTAAGGGACCTAGCCCAACCCCTGAAACCCTCCATTCCATTATTCCTCCTCCACCAAGCTTTACAGCTGGTATAATACAGAATTCTTTGACAAATGTTTGCAAAGCTACCTGCAAGGTTAGATGCGTGCTGGCACCTGAATTCAGTGACTGACAGGTGTGTCCGAATACTTTTGTCCATATAGTGTATATTAGTCTCTATAAAATTCTGAATAAGAACAGCTCACATTGGTGTAATCTATAATATTAAGGAAACAAAAGTCACACAGGAAGGCAAAAGCTACAATGAGCCTTACTTGCTTACAATAATGGAGCCCTTGTCTGGAAATCTTTAAGTATTGCCAGCTTCAGTTCTCAGATCCTCGCTGGATATAAAAGGTTATCACTGATTATATGCATGCATTTGTACATTAGGCAAACACAGGGTTATTTGTACGTTTTAAGCCATAATGTTGAGTACTCAGACTTAAAACTGGGTCTTCTGCTGGTGGGAAAAACACCCCTCTACAGAAATAATCTTTATAAATAGAAAATACACTCATATTACTTCAGGGGATAAAGGGTTCAAAAATCTGGGTCAATAAATTATCTATGAGGCCATATTTAAGAGAATGATGGGAGTCTTCCCAAACACAAGCACTTCCCCGTCTCCGTTATGGCAACAAGCTTTGACGTGGTCGGCACAGCTGCCAGCCAGCTCTGGGTAACTATGGGGAGTGAAGACTGTCAGGTTCTTTCATTTGGGTCACTTCCAGAAAATTGTGTCCATCTTGTAATGAATATGTAACAGATATCGCAAATTAGAGTTATGCTATACACCCAACGGGAGATGGTATTAGAGTATCTGACCGTTTAAGCATACAGCTTAATGTCCCGACGGAGGCTCTGCTTTTCAAACAATGCAAAAGGTATTTAATGTTTTATATTTTTTGGTGACGACTCAGTTGGAAGGCAGTGGAAATTGATTTTGATGTTCATTATAAAAGAATGGAATGCCCTGGAAAAACTGTGGCCATAAAGTGCAAGAAATTACATTAAATTCTACACACATCTTAAATCTTAAAGTCTGTGTAATTTGCAGGTTTTCCACCTATTCCTACTCCTGTGACTGACGGCTCACCGCTGCCTGTTTGGCCTGTTAAATTAGGTGCGCTTGCAGCCACTATTCGTGGTCATAACCGCCATAGTACACAGGCCCGTACTACATCAAACCCTGGCTCCGATTATGTCATGTGGACATTAGAAGTCTTTCAGTGTAGCTCTAGAAGCAGCATTTTATTCCTGTATGGGAGATGCACATTCCTATGCGTGAGCAGCACTGGCCGCCCTGAACACCGCCCCGATTGATGTCTGATGCACGGTGCACGGCGGTCTGCCTTATGTTTGCCTCTCACATTAGCATATATTACTGCACTCCCGTTAATACTGCGCACCGCATTTATCGGCGGGCTCCGGCTCCCGCACCACGCAGCTGGGACCGGAGACAGGAGGGTGGCTTTGCCTTGGGCTGAGTCTGGCTGCATGGACACATGGCGGTGTGTGCTGCCAGATCCGGCGCTCTAACATCCCGGACTCGGCGGCTAATTAGGTGGGCAGAAAACACCGGTGATAATGGGCTGTCCGGGGCTGGCTGCTAGCTGTGCAGCTCTTAAAAGTGCTGCAATTTATGAATACGATCATCTGCACCGCGCCCCTTGTTTTATCCCTTTTATTCCAGTTCTCACTCCACGCATTCATTCTCCATTTAATTGCATTTTGGAGAACCGATTGTGTACACTACCTAATGTAGTATGATGATCATTTCTGACCCAGTCTGGCCTGTTAACCGTGCCAGATACAGTCTATATTTAAAGCGTGACATTACTGGAAAAACCACACGAGCAGTGGGTCCGCCGTCACTACGCATGCGCGATGCTGCCTTTGTTTACATACAAGGGGAAAGTGATTCACGTGAGTCATATCTTAAGCTAATAATAATACCAATACCTCGTTAAAAACACATTAATTGTAGTTGTTAACTGCTTTACATGTATATATTTTTTTTATTTTAAAAATGGCCACCTAGCAAGTGCGTACAATTATATCATAAATATACTAAATTATTTCTAGTATGTCAGATTCGGGTATATTCACTTTAAGATATTGAGGCTGGAAGTAGATTTGTGGTCAAAACTTGTAGGTTTGATCCCCTGTGTGTAAACTATTGTTGTAAGCTTAATAATATGTATTATGATTTATAGTTTGATGTGGCATGGTGATGTAAACGCGTATGTATGTCACTATATAGCTTAGCAAATTAATAATAATCCTCAAAGTGTAATAAAAAGAAGGATCTGAATGCCACGGGGGACGAAGTGAGGCCGTTCACAAGGTCTTTCATATCTGAATGTAATTGCTTGCAAGCAGTAACGGCGTGGATGGATGTTAATTTTATTCAGGTCGTCCCATTTCTGAACATAGCCTAGTTAATGTAAACTCCGCTTATTACACATGGTGTGGAAAGAACGGTGAGGACAGCAGACATGATCATGATATCCGAAGCACGTGGCGGGTCTCCAGCATGCGGGCGGCAGTTACCGGGACCCCGGGGCGTCTTATGCAGCCGCCGACAGAGAAGCACTCCAAACAGTAAAAAGCAAATGCATTTGGACATATTTTGCAGTAATTCAGTGTGGAGCTATACAGGTAATTACCGTGCAGCAGCTGCTTTCTGGCTTTGTGAGTATCAGTCCCGCATCGGGCATCAACAGAGTCTGTTCTAAAATGGCTTACACAACCTATGCATAAGTGCCTTTTTCTGCACCCACCTCTCTCTTTCTCTCTCTCTGTCACACAGATACGAATGCACGCACGCGTGCGCGCGCGCACACACACACACACACGCGCGTGCACGGCGTTCAATGACATTTTCAGGGCGGCCCCCTTGGCAGCTTGTTCTAGCTCGTTCGTCTCTTTCATGAGCAGATGTCTATGTCTGCCACGCCTTAAATACTACATGCATCATACATGTCCGATGCTTCCTGAAACAGCCTTTGCTCTGGCGCCGTCCCGGGATGCTGCGCGCATCAGGCGGCCCCAGCCGGCACCTGACACACCCCCAGTGTTGAGATGAGGTTGAAATAACGTCAGTTGTCGAAAAAATGCCGTAACAAAGTTTAATGCTAATGGTTGTACAACGGTTAGAAAAATACCAATAAATCAGCTTTGAACAAGATCATAATGTCTTCCTCAGCCTTCCTAGAAGAATGACAACGTTAGGACGTTAGTGGATGTATGGCTTTTTATTATAAAGTGTTGTGATTTTATATTCGCTTTATTTGCTGTAGAGTACTGTGTGTACATTAGAGTACTGTCCTTAATGTCTTGCCTCTCTGATACAGCTGTCGAGATGACTTGTGTCCAGTGGTCCGGGTCCCAAATGTGGATGCAAGTCAACAGATAGGCCTACCTGTACAACAACAACAATATGATTATTATTATTGTTATTATTATACTGATTATAATTATGCGTACGTATATTATATTCCCACTTCTTCTTTGCATTATTTGCTCAGCAAACCCATAATAAAAACCCAAATATACTCTATGACATCCTTCCTAAGAAACGTTGAGATTATTTGAGAAGTAAAATAGCACACTGCTACTGATATGTTAGAACTGGCTTTGGATTTTGCTTCAGCAGCCTGGTGGGTCGAATGCTGCTTTTCTTCTGCTGGATCAGGGCTTGAATGTCCTTCCTAAGAGATGCCGCTAGGTGAATTCACTCGTGTAAGTCGTGTAAGTGTATGTTGGTGTGCCCTGTGATGCCCTGGCATTCAGCCCGGCATCTGCCTCTGAGCTCAGGGATGTCAGGGATGGACTCGGAGTTGCATTTCCAGCTTTTATTCATTCTCCAAATTCAATGTTAATTCAACATTGATGCAAGACCTAAATTCACCCATGTCGAAAAAGAGTCGCAATTTCGACGTTGATTCGATTTTCAAGATGGAAACAAAATTCAACAGTGATTCAACCTTAGTCCATGATGTTGATTCACCCATAAATATATGTTGAAATGTCAGTTGGAACTGGAGAGATGTTCTGCGATGAGCATGTGTCAGCAGAAGGACAGATTCTCCTGCACTTGGACAGATTCTCCTGCATTTGGACAGATTCTCCTGCACTTGGACAGGTTCTCCTGCACTTGGACAGATTCTCCTGCATTTGGACAGATTCTCCTGCACTTGGACACATTCTCCTGCACTTGGACAGGTTCTCCTGCACTTGGACACATTCTCCTGCACTTCTGTAACTCCTTTGTTTTCTCACATATCCATGTTTAACATTTGCGCTAAAAAAATTAAGTTTTGCCATTTGCGACCCCCAAAAAGCCGAATCTCCAGCAGATTTTAGCCAGTGGTCCTGCAAATGGTCACAGCAGCCAGTCTGAGCAGAGCTGTGAGGAGCACTTCGGCTGTGTCGTGTTTATTAGACACGGACGCCAGGGTTCTAAGCACTCCCAGCTCGTTTGGCTGCCTTTGCCCCTCTCAGGGACACGAAGAGCCCCCTGAATAGCATTTAGCAATAACATACGCCTCATTTATCAAAACTGCCAGCGTCTCCTTGCTGCACAAGGGAGGGTTTGCATTGGTCTGGGCGTCCCGCGGAGGTGAGGGCTGTTATACACGTCAGCCATGTCTGCCTTTGTCTTGCCTTTCTTCATCTTCTCAGGTTGCAGCCCTGCACACTAACAGCCCATGGAGTATTTCAGAAGCTCTGCTTCTACTGGAGAAACACTTGATGGTGACGGTACTTATACACAGCTTCCACTGAATAATGATAAGCCGGCTGTGGTCTGAGAAACATCCCTGCAGGTCGTATATTTTGTTTAAATGTAGTTCTTAAATATAAGCAAATTCTGGCTACACATGTTCAGAGGAATAACCTCGCTCACCTTGTGGTTTGGTCTGTATCAAACAGAGCCTATTTGACAAACTCCACCCTCCTCCTAGCTTTCAGTGATGGGGCTGCTTGTTTCCGTTTGCCTGCTCTGTTCTTACATCTGCTCATTCTGTAATTGCAGCAGTCAGCACATATGCACACAGCACACTGCTCATGCACACACAATCCAGCACATTTTTCGGAACTTTTTATATTTATACTTTTATATGTATTGTATTGTATTATGGATGTGCTACATTTATTTGTATTTATGTGTACCACCATGAGGGCCCAAGAGAAATGGCATTTCAGCGCGCTGTGTACTTTCACATGGATGGGTTGTCAATGAAGAACTCGCGAGTCTTGAGTCCAGTGACTCTGAACAGATTTTATCCTTTGTCATGTAGCTGACAGCCGTAGAAAGGTCATCCATCCCCTCATGGGTCACATGGTTAACGGCACGATTTCCATGCATCTATCCGCCCATTTCCTAAGCTAGACTGGGTGCTGAGAGCTTCAGCAAGTCTGGGCATTGAATTCACGTACTGTACGAGTGACATCTGTGGCGCTCACACTTCCGGAGGCTCGCGTGAGTCTGGCAGGCCCGGAGGCAGCGCAGTGCGCGTCCCTCGGCCCGATGGCGCACGGTGACACCGGGAACTGCAGGGAGAGCGACCGCGTCGCGGCGAACCGCGCCAGAAATGGGACTGGATGTGAGCACTCATGAATTATGCATGAATGTACCTGTTTTTATCCTCCTTTCCTCTCAATTTCTGAAAACCAAGTATGGCAGTTGTCTCAGAGGGGTGTCATTGTCAAGAAATGTGCACTGTGTGTGTGTGTGAGACTTTGTATCCACTGCAAGATTTTGAGCGCATATTTGGGGCGATAGCTGTGTGTACCTGTAGCCAGAGAGGATTGAGTTAAGGTTACATTATTAAGTGGCGTTTATTTCAGTGCTATTTGTGATGTGTACGTGTCTGTAAATAGCAAGAAAAATTATGTCACGCGGTGGAATTTAAGGACTCTTCCTTCAACGGCTGTGGATGGAGGGGGATCTAATGTAGGAGTGCCAAGACTCCCCCCATTGTTACTGAATCATACTGTCATATGTGAATTATATTTTAGGATGAGGTCCAGGGGTCTTCGTCGGCAGAGGGTTTGCTGGGAGGACTATTCCAGTGGCCGGGGTGCTGGCGGATTTGGCGGCTTTGGGAGGGCGCCGCTGGCGATGGGGAGGCGTGTGTAGCCCAGGGCGGCCGGAGACGCCGTCTGTCACGTCCACGGGCGTGAATGTCAGGAGCGAGGTAACCCAGAAAAGGAGCCAGCCACTGCACGCCACCTCCTCATCCTCGCTCCCTCGCTTGCTCGTCCTCCGTCTCATCATTGGAAAAAACTGTTCAGTCCTTATTTAACTTCATGTAGAAGTAGGAGCGCCTAGTTGCGTCTGCATGCCAGCGGCCCGTGTGGGAGATCGGCCACGCTGCGACTCCCACGGTGCGCATGTGCTCCGGTTAAATTAAACCCGCTGTAATGTGTTCGTCACGTAACGAGCTGAAGCACATCCTGTCTGAGGCTGGGGCTCTTCCTGAAGGCGCGAGCTGCTTTCTGCGCTCGAGCATCGTTCCGGTCGTCGAAGGCCGTGTCATACTTTGCGCCCTGTACCATTATGCGGTTCCGGTTGGGTAGAATAGGTGAGCAGGCACAGTGTGGGTTATTAGAGCCTGCCGAGTTCCTCAGTAATATTACTTTGTATTTTATTTTCTAAGTATAAGTTTGTTCGGCTGGGTCTATTTTAGGTTAAGTGGTAAAAGTCAGTGTGACGCTGCCTGACTTGCCTTGGAACAGCGCGTTTCATTAGGAGGACGGACTAAAAAGGTCTCAGCTGTTGATTTTGAAGTGGCTGATTCACCTGTGTAACTAAGAGAGATTAAAATGTTCTTAACAGCCTGGTGACACGGGTCAGTGCCACATGAGAGGGACAGAATTTTATTCTCAGGTGAAAGTGAGATGGAAAACCTGTGTGTGTCATGTGTTACACAGACAGTACATGTATCACAACAAAAGGCTCTCATATTTGCTTGGAGGGTGGGCCCTAAAGAGGCGGTGTTAGACTTCCTGGCATGTGATTGGCTGGAATGGTCTATGATTGACATCCGCTACCTCTCGTAACAGTCAGTAGTGTAGCTGCGTCTTCTGCACTGTCTAATGATGTCTGGTGTCGACAGCAGGCTCCGTGCTTGCAGCCTGATTACCCTACATGGCCCGAGCCCCCATCAGCAGCCAGCTAGGTCAAGTCCCACGCCACCCCGTCACTTTAGGAACTGGGGTGCGGGGGCCCGGTGCCTCGCCTTGCCGCTGATTTCCGTCCCTTCCACCCAAACGCAGAGCCGTCGATCCTCAGCCGGCATTCGTTTTTTTTTTTGCTTTTTTTATTCTCTCCTTCGACTTGATGTTTTTGGACAGCATACCTGTTGTACGACCCAGGAATGGGGGTGGCAGTTCGCTTACATCCCATAATTAGGTTGGACACCTTCATGCCTGACGTCTGTCAGAATTTAATCTCCAGCTTTGATGTTTGTTTAGCCCGCAGTAATTCCACTATGGGTTTGGCTCCAAAGCACAGAAATATTTTAGTTAAAAATAGACACTTGGCACTACTTGTCTGCTAAATATCTTTCTCTGAGGTGGAAGTGGGGGACACTACAGTGTTTCATGTGGAAGTTCATGGGGGGGGGGGGGTTCAAGGCACAGCAGGTAGCAGGATGGCACAGAGCTCCCCCGGAAGGTGGGCACCCAGTCCCAGCACAGCAGGATGGCACAGAGCTCCCCTGGAAGGTGGGCACCCAGTCCCAGCATAGCAGGATGGCACAGAGCTCCCCCGGAAGGTGGGCACCCAGTCCCAGCACA
>JAODKN010000021.1:15286047-15296311 GCA_026774425.1 Petrocephalus zakoni
CTCCTCGCTCGGGGGCTCGCTGGGGATATGATGGGTCAGTCGGAGTCCCCAGGGCTGGTGGGTTAGGCTCCTCGCTCGGGGGCTCGCTGGGGATATGATGGGTCAGTCGGAGTCCCCAGGGCTGGTGGGTTAGGCTCCTCGCTCTGGGGCTCACTGGGGATATGATGGGTCAGTCGGAGTCCCCAGGGCGGTGGGTTAGGCTCCTCGCTCGGGGGCTCGCTGGGGATATGATTACTCTGTCAGCTGTTGGCTTTGCAGCTTCCAGACATGGGTACCGATCCGTAACTGGCTGAGCAGCACACCAGTCCAAAGCTTTTGTTCCAAAGCAATCTGCTCAAATAGCTGGCATGAGCTGTGGCAGTGAAATCGAGGCTTGTGGCAAAGTGCCGTGCTGTCCTGAGATAACTCTCATGGGTCCATGTAATGGAGCATCACGTGGGATGGCCCTGAGCATCCAACAGCCGTAAACCAGGGGAGAGAGATGGCCCAGAAAGGCTGACATTGAGAGCCAGGGGTCAGGACCACTGCATCCACCTGCAGTGCCTGCCTGCGTGTTCCTTGCATGTGCAAAGCGTTTCCATGCTTGGATAAATCAGCTGGGACTCGGCGATGATGCCTTTTGGGCTGCAGAGGTAGAGAGCGATTAATTAATTAGCCGCTTCTGATTAACCTTGCCCTACATTATTTTTTAGTTGTTTACTAAAATCCTCGGTGCACTGCGGTTTTCTTATACTTTATATTGTTATTATTTGCTCTGAAATTTAATCCAGTAAATTTTACACTGATCAGTTAGCACTTTGTTATAGGCAAGGACTAACTCTGACAGAAATTAACAAGCTATAGATAAATGACAGAGTGCTGTTATAATGCAGCCGTAATGGTTGAGTTTCGCCAGGTAGAGACTTAGGTCACGAAGAGAGGTGCACAAGTCAGTACTGCTCCCTAAAGCGTCGGTGAGTCGTCGGTGGCCCCAGCGTCCAGGACGTGTGCCCACTGGCCAGGAAGTTCTCCTCTGTTGCCATGGTGATAGATGGTGGGTGAGAGGATGCCTCACCCACTGGGCGTGAGCCACCCCATCATTAATCACCCCCAACCCCCAGCGGCTGGATTACCGACCCTGAGCCAGTAGGAGCTTTGGGAAGATGCCGCTGAGCGGTCAGCCACTCTCCCCATCGCCGGCAGGACCTCTCCAGCTTGTCGCAACTCTGATACCGAGGTCATGGCCTCGCAGGTAATGCGCTCTAAAAAGGCGCTCCACTTCAGGGTAAATTTGTAACAACTGTAGACAGATATCATCAGTTTCCTTTATTTTTCTCAGGTCGGTTTTGAGTCAGTAATGGACCTCATGGAATTCCATCACTGCCAATCTGCTGTTGTGTAAATAAGATAGCTGACCCTCTCTCACGCGTGGCCCCTCACGTGTGGCCCCGCACATTTGGCCCCTCACATGTGGCCCCACACACGTGGCCACTTCTACGCCCACTGCTTTGAAATTTCCTCTGGATTTGACCCTGCTCAGTCCCTCTCATGCTACAGTTACGTTCATTTGACCGAGCCTCCTTCGAATGCGGTTTATGCACTAAAACAAGCACCCAGCATGTGTGTAAAAGTCGCATAACACTGCTTTGAGTGTTTCTGAAGTTTTCATGATATGTATGGAAAACCAATGCTTGCTTCCTTATCGTAGCTCAGAGTTAAACTTCTGCACTGTCTGATAACAATCATATATTGTTTTAATGATCTACTGATTATTAATAAAAACAGGTTCCAATTTACCTGTAACCCTGTACTGGATGAACAGCTAGAAGATTCATGGATGGATATCATGCATTTCAAAATGTGTGACGTGACTTGATAAGCGGATGCATGCTTGCATGGATTTCTTAAGCTGACTGATTTTTTTTTGATTACAGTTTACCTACAACCCACTGAACCTTCAAACCAGCAATCTGACATGATTAATTTCAGTTGGTTGGCTGACCCTCTGAGTACTGTGTGCTTTAAATGTATATATTTAGCTGTCTCAGACTCCCGTATCTCCTGAATGCTCCCATGATGTTGCCCTAACCAACGTTCCGCAAAGGGGCCAGATTGCCCAGATAAATGTATCTGTTAGGTGTGCTTAAATGACTAAATTACTATTTATGATAAAAAGAGCAGCACTGATAATATTCTGACATTTATATTTTAAGAAAGGGCTGTAAGGAGTTCATAGTGAAAGGACAAATGCTGTATTTCACAGGATTGTATTTTAATGGCATAAAGAGTCTCATTGACTGCGGAATAAATTACAATAGTTGATAGTAAAAGCATTGTATGGTGAGGAGACAGTTTCTTAGTCTGTTTGCCCGCTCTACTGGGGGACATAGTTTTATACCAAACTTTGAGCGCGTCGGAACTGCAGGGGAACACCGCGGCCAGCAGAGGGAGAGAGGGCAGCCTCGGAGGAGGATGTTAACCTCGCAGCGCTGTGGAAGCATCCCCTGCTGTTTTCAGGACGCTGACCTCATTAGAGTGGGGGGTGTATGCTGAGGAGGATCTCTGCTCTGGGGGGGGTGTTCTCCTCTGTTTTCTGGGTTCCTCCATAACCCTCCCTTGAAAGTTCTCTCACTTTCATCTTTAAAAAAAGAAATGTTTGGCAGGGACATACAGAGCAGATCCATTTAGTCGCTAACCCACTGTCATTAAAGTTTCAGCATAGGCCGTACCCTGAATAAATCAGGGAAGTCCTTGTGGGCGGGCATGAGACTCGCGTTTTGGGGTCTCCCAGCCTGTGTCGTCCTCAGCGTTTGCCCTGGTTTTCCTGATAACAGTCAGAACAGCTGTCGTCCTCTAGAGAACTTCTGAAGATTTAATAGCTGATGTCAGACACCTGCTAGGGTAAAGTATTGACTTCCATTCTGTTCAGGAAAAGTGAACCTTTCCCCTGGTGACCAACAGCCAGAAGAACTGTACTGAAAACAAGTTCACATGGCCAAATTAATTACCAAGGGCTGGTAATTAAGCAACTTTCAAGTCCTGACATCCAAGCAGGTTCCTAAAATGTATCTGTGTCCACCCTAAAAGTGGTTATTGGTAGGTATAGATTTGGTCACGGCTTATGACTAAAGAAACAACAAGTAATTTGTTTCTTTTACAAAGCTGCGTATAGAAATATCAGGAGAAGTTTACAAGAAGACGCTGGCATAATTTTCAAGGAGTATCATTTTCAGGTGCTTTTGGACAGCTGCCCTGTTCCACTTTACTTACTAAAAATACCAGCCGTTGAACTTATAGTTCAATTATAGGTTACCTGCCCAAAGGTCTGTTTGAACCAAAAAAGCAAATGATCTCAGGGCTTGGGGCTGTTAATGAAGTCAAGCTTGGTTCTCTGGTACCCTTTGTGGCAGAAAGCTGTGGAAATCTGGTCAGACAGAGGAGGACTCACTGGGGAAGAGGGGGCCTCTGCTGTAAATCGCGCCAGTCGGCCGGCGTCTGCAGAGCTCTCATTTAGCTGAGCTCTTTGCCATAAACTCTCTCTCTCTCTCACGCTAATCGTGTAGTTCCTGTGCTGCTCCTGGCCTACTGGCATTATTTTTGGCTGAGCTGCGAGAGGAGCCAGCACAAAAAGCCCTCAGAAGCCCTTCGAGGGCCGGTCGTCTTGTCTGTGCTGCTTTTGCGGGCAAACATTTTAACGAGCCTTTCGAACAGACGGCTGGTGCGGGGCCAGCTGTACGCAGGCCAGGTCAGGCACAGCTGGGAGATGTTAGGGGCTGTCTGCATGTGGCTGCGCCGCGCTAATGGGCCCAGAGCACACACCGGCGCGTCGGGACAGGTCAGAACTTTCAAAGAACACTGTAGGGGTCAGAACGGGCCCTGGGTCACAACAGATTGCCATCAGAGATCTATTCAGGGGTGGGACCACAGGGGCACTGGCCTCAACTGACAACTGATTGGTCCTGGCATGCCCCCCTCCCCTGTTACTCACCAATTCAAAATGTATCATTGGCTAATAATGGGGTTGACCCACTCTGTATGAAGTATGGTCCCTATTATGCCCCTAGAATCAGCCCAGCCTCACATGCAGGATTCTGGGTAATGGTTCTGTGTCGAGGGGCCGTGCTAATCAAGGCCGTCACATTCGGCACAAGGACTGGCCCTGTCCGCCTGGCTGAGTCGCTGGGGAACACCGGGGGCACCACAGGCACTGAAACGGTCCATTAAGCCGGCACTGAAGCGGTCCGGATGAAGGAGATCACCACTCGCCAGAAGCACCGAGCAGAGCTGTCAGCTTCTGCCACGCCGCTACCAGGATGCTCTCTGCAGTGGCACTGGGAGGCAGAGGGCCTTGCCAGGGTCACAGTGCGGGCCGGAGAGCTCGTCCTGGCTCGGTTCCCCGGAGTAGGCGTGGTGGTGCCCGCCTCAGTCTAAGCAGACACAGGCCCAAACTCTAATCTACAGACTTTTCTGTAGTGATGTTGTAATAGTGAAACAAGCTTTTAAAATGGCACAGGTTGGTGTCCCCGTGCGTTCATGTGGAGCTGAGGTTTCCTTTTCAGCTTTTGAGACGTAAAGCTCATTTCCCGTCCAGTGCGGCAGAAGGAACCGGAAACCCATCGGGCCACCAGGTCCATAGGTGCAGCGTTCAAGCCCAACAATGAGACCCGTTCACTGGCACCAGAAGCCATAGACATGGGGGGCAGAAATTAGAGAGAGTGGCTCTACATGAAGAGCTGGGAAGCAGTATGTGGCCCATGAAGGACCCGGCGGGCCCTGCATGCGTGTAATAGGCGTGTTTCTGAAATGTGAACAAGAAGTGTAAGTCACGCACTGAGAAGGCCGCAGGTTGCCTGTCGGCTTGTTCCCTCCCTGCAGGCCCACTGGGCTGGACACGCCTCGCTATCCAAGCCAAGAATAATCCTCCCTATCCAGCAGGCCTGGTCAGTCCTGCCCAGGATGGACACAGAGCTGAAAGTCAGGCGGAGAGCGGAGACAACATGACTCATCAGAGGACGGCTGCTCTGCCAGTTGGGCTGGGCCATGCCAGAGGGCAGGTGACCCAGTGGAACTCGGAGAGCTGGCAGAAAGCAAAAGTTCACCAGAAATCGTGCAAAACGGAAACCACATTTTCAGGACAGCAGACGGCAAGATGACCACTGGCGCCTCACACTGGCCACTTCCTCTCCCTGCACTCAGCTCATGGCTGATTTCGTGCTCCCAAATACGGGCCTGTGATCATGTTCACTGATCCAAGCAGCATTCCGGTTCTTGAGGGCCTTCTGGTCACCTTGGCCCTTAACGGGGGGGTAGGGGGGATGGGGCATCTGACCCCAACTGAACTCTCCAGTTTATTCCTCTATTATTTATCTTGTTTTTAAACGTTAGTTGCGACTGGCCTGAGAGTGTGTGTGGACGCGTGATCGGGAGCATCAGGGGGTGATGAATGGGCTGGCTGAGGTGTTATGACAGGCCCAGCGTGCAGCTTGCTACGTGGGGAACCGCCCGGTGATTAATCATCTCCCCCCGCCTCGTCCCCGTTTGGTGGGTTCCCAGAAACCCAGCAGAACCCCCCCAGCTCCAGCTGGTCAGGATTAGTTATTTATTTATCTCCTTAGTTATTCAGTTATTTATTTATTTCTTTGTCAGAGCTGGCACACTGGCAGGGAGGGAGCTCTGAATGTGTGAACAGCCCGGGCTTCCTTGGCGGGGGGACAGCTGGGTCCCATCTGCCCCTGCCCGCCGAAATGGGGGGGGCTACCGGCAGACTTTCACCTGCTGGTGCCGTGAGCTGCGGGGGGAAGGATGCTTCCAGCACTGACCGCGACCTTGACGGTCACCTCACACCCCGTGAGCGGCGCTGACGTCCGCCAGCATACCGCTGCGCGCCGGCCTCTGCGCCTCTCCTTCCCTGACTAACGGCGGGTGTGTCCTTCATCCGTGCCTCTCCTTCCCTGACTAACGGCGGGCGTGTCCTTCATCCGTGCGCCGGCCTCCGCGCCTCTCCTTTCCTGACTAACGGTGGGCGTGTCCTTCATCCACGCGCTGGCCTCCGCGCCTCTCCTTCCCTGACTAATGGCGGGCGTGTCCTTCATCCGCGCGCTGGCCTCCACGCCTCTCATTCCCTGCCTAACAGTGGGCGTGTCCTTCATCCGCACGCCGGCCTCCGCGCCTCTCCTTCCCTGACTAACAGCGGGCGTGTCCTTCATCCGCGCGCCGGCCTCCGCGCCTCTCCTTCCCTGACTAACGGTGGGCGTGTCCTTCATCCACGCCTCTCCTTCCCTGCCTAACGGCGGGCGTGTCCTTCATCCGCGTGCCGGCCTCCGCGTCTCTCCTTCCCTGACTAATGGTGGGCGTGTCCTTCATCTGCGCGCCAGCCTCCGCACCTCTCCTTCCCTGACTGACGGCGGGCGTGTCCTTCATCCGCGCGCCAGCCTCCGCACCTCTCCTTCCCTGACTAATGGTGGGCGTGTCCTTCATCTGCGCGCCGGCCTCCGCACCTCTCCTTCCCTGACTGACGGCGGGCGTGTCATTCATCCGCGCGCCGGCCTGCCACCTCAGCCTGATCGGGGTCACGTGCTGCCGCTGTGACCTTACCATATGATGGTGCCTGTCCTATTCAGCAGCGGGGACCTTGATCTGTCCTGCCGGTCACTACACCAGCGGGTCATGGGCAGCCCACTTCACGCTCACTCCAAGTCCCAAAATCTCTTTCCAAGCCTCCCCCCACTTTCAGATCCCATGATCAGGTTTCCAAGGTTACGCCACCTGTCTGTCGCATGGGATAATTGTAAGTTGGTCACACATTGTTTGAAAATTTGGGTCCTGCATACTGGGAAGCCTAGGTAAGCCATGGGGCCGTGGCATCAGAACCAATCAATCAATCAATCAGCCTATCTATCTATCTATTAGCCTGTCTCTCTCACTCTCTCTCTCTCTCTGTCTCTCTCTGGCTATCTCTCTGTGCTATGCGACACTATGCTATGCTGTGTTGAATGATGTCATTGTAAATAAACACCACAGTCTAAACAGGACGGGGGCTGGGTTACATAAGACTATGGCTGTCTGTGTCCATGCTTTGAGTTATGATTCATAGGCAAAAGATTCCTCCCATCTTTTTCCGTAAAGGTAGATTATATATTTCTCCATGTGGATTAATTTGTGTGTTTTTTATCAAAAGATTTCTGCACATCCTGGCTGCTTCATGTGACTTACCAGTGAAGCTTGATGTCTGCAGACAATCCAGCTGATTTCAGAATTATATTTTTTCATCTTTTTGTGCACCATATGGCAAAAGCTGAGCTCCTCTCCTCCACCAGGTGGCACTGTCTGTGTCACTCCTGCAGAAATTGCCCCCTGATCATTAAGCACACGTTGCATTGTCTCTTGGAAACAGGACCCCCAGATCAGGCTCCTCTCAACTGACAGTCTGCTTTTCTCTGGGGGGGTGGGGTGTGTTAGAGTTACAATTAGGGTTGAGGTGGGTGAAGGTAATGTGCTACTTCAGGAATGCGACTTGGGCTGACAGGGTCTGAACTTTGGCCCGCACAGCGAGTCCTGACACTGTGTGTTAAGCACGGTTTGTGTCTGTCTGTGTCACCATGCCGCTCAGCACAGGCCTTTCCCTGTGACGGTGGCACAGCACAGATCTCTGCGTATCAGTGTTCAAGCCCGTGACCTGTGACTAATAAAAAGCCCGGACCGGCTCTCTGTTTACCGGAGGGGAGCCAGAAAGCAGGATAACATACCATAATAATAGGATGAATGATGCTTGTTTATGGTGATTTTTATGGGATGGCTGAGATGTCCAGACAGTGTGTTCAGTTACACAGTTACTGCCTCCTTCTTTCACCAGGGTGACAGACGGCTAACTGCGCTGAGGTTACATGCGGGGGCTGCGGGGGACAAAGGCAGGGCCATGCTCAGTCTGCTGGCCAACGAGGGAGGTCGCAGGCCACAGGCCACAAATCCAAAGCACACGGAAAGCTGGACGCTCCCAGTGCACCGTGAGAGTGCATCTCCAACAAACGCCATTCCTGAGAGCTCCCCGAGGAGCAGGAAGCCACGGGGCACCGAGATGTATTACCAGGGGGTCCAAAACTCCACTCATGCTCTGGTTTGGCCACCCAGAGCACCCCTCTGCACAGAGTGGGATTTATCATTGTTGCGAATAATTCCCCACTCCCCCCCCAAATTGGGATTATTGTCCTCTGATGGGAACAAACAGTGAGCGTGTGGGGTGACACAAGCCCCCCCGGGTACCAGTAAGGATTGTCTCCTTCCATGGCTGCCCTGACCTGCTGAGGAAGTGCAGGCGTGTGCTTCTGTGATGTGGAAGCCCCACAAATGAAGGGCAGACATCACTTCCCCGTCTTGGCGTCCTCGTGTCAGGCCAGCCCAGACGTGCGCGCTTCCCACCGGCCAAGGCCGCCGTTACCCGCTGAGCGCCGAACCTCGTCCACAGACATATCATCCTTTGGTTTGGCCGCCGGTTGGCAGCACTAATGGCATAAATCAGCAGCGCGCACTTCCCGTTAGCTGCCATGGAAACGGCAGCGTTGGCACAATCAAATGCACGCAGGCCCTGCCTCATGCTCAGCCTCGCAGCGCAGCCTCTCCCGCATCGCGTGTGTCTGTGTGTGTGCGTCTGGCCAGCCCTGCCTCATGCTCAGCCTCGCAGCGCAGCCTCTCCTGCATCGCGTGTGTCTGTGTGTGTGCGTCTGGCCAGCCCTGCCTCATGCTCAGCCTCGCAGCGTAGCCTCTCCTGCATCGCGTGTGTCTGTGTGTGTGCGTCTGGCCACAGCTTCACGCGCAATCAGACGCAGCCACTGCGGCGGTATGCATTACGCAGCTGGAAGCATAATGTACTAATAAAAATACGTTACTTATATTATTCTTAAAATTGAATTAATTAGCCTGCTATCGCCCCCAAGGATGACCCAGCGTTCTTTTACTATTTTAGAGGGCTCAGCTGAATTTCGAGAGATTTTTCCTTGGAATAGAGAAACAATAAAAGCATTTTGAACATGTTGGAAGTGCCCCCCTTCCCCCCCCGGCCCTGTTAATGGGCCTACAGTACTCTGCTTCCACACTGCATTTGGGTTTATGCAATATTCATTAAGACACGGCACGAGTGCGGAAGGTCATAGCGGCGCTGGGCTCCGCGCTAATGGGAAGCAGCCGCCACCTACGCGCGCAGACGCGCGCCTCCTCGCCACGCCGTGCCATGCTACGACACGCCACCGGGGGCAGCAGCCCAAGTGGGCCGTTTAACTGGGTCTCGGCATGCAGGTCGTGGGAGGACGGTAAACAGACGCCCACCGTTTGGCTCGGGGGCTTGGTGCCGGGGAGATGGAGGCGCGGAGAGCGCGATTAGGATTGCAGGAGCGCGCAGGCTCTTTGAGGGAGCTCGTAAACAGGAAGAGTCAGCCTGCCAGCCGGGCTCCAGCTTTAGACGTGTGACAAACGAGGCGGGTATCAGAATCTCGGCGAGGAGCCGCGATGGTCGCGTAAGCGGGGAGATTACTGGGTCTGGGTGCGAAAGCAATGTCAGAAATGTCAATGTGCTTCTGGGAGGGAATGTTGTTCCAAGCAGCCAATCATCTGTAGAGCTTATTCTTACCTGAGCTTGATAGCCAAATAAAGAGATTAAATTCAACATAAAGACCCCCAGTCCAGGTCTCCAGCCAGCCCGGATGAGGCTTTGTCGTCCTTGCTGGGCACCATAGCTCACTGCACTCTCAGGAGGAAGCCTGGAGTGTTAGCAAGGTTCTGACACAGGTCATGTCATCCGTAAAGATGGATGTGCTCTGGGGTTTTCTCACTGAAATCGTTGAAACAGAGTAATTATGGTCCCACTTCATTGACGTGTCTCATAATCTCTAAATCCCCGTGAAAGGGGGGCGTTTTGTTTGTTTGTTCGACGCCCACAAGAGCCTGCAAATATAGGATGGTCTCGAGATGGCTTTGTGGGTCTCGGGATGGCTTTGTGAAGTCTGCAATCAGAACCACCATTCAGAGCCTGAAGTTTCCCGAATGCGGCAGTGTGGCCAGACGTACTGCCATCGGGCCCCTCTGCTCTGCCGTCAAACAGCGCCGCCGCTGAACTGTTAAAGCAAACTGTACAGCTGTATTTCTAAGCTACTTTAAACTATAGTAATGAAAACACAGAATAAAGAGGCACGGTGAAGCAAGTCTGGCGCATCATTTACACCTGCTTAGTTCGGGAGCCATTCTGCTTTCACTGATGCCACATGGGCCGGCTGGTGGGGGGGGGCATGGCAGGGGG
>JAODKN010000021.1:15315573-15328300 GCA_026774425.1 Petrocephalus zakoni
TTATGAAGGCTCTGTTCTATCGTTTATAGAGCATAATGATCACTTTGTAGATATTTCATTTGTTTTATGGGTATTTTCAACAAAGACAACTGAAACATTTTAAATATGCTAAGTGTTCGAATAATTTTGGTCACCACTGTATATATATATAATATTATGCTGCTCCTAGAATGCTAGAAGAACCCCTTTCAGTTCCAAAATCTCTCCACAGGGGCACTCCAGCTATTCCATGTATAAGATATTACCGATAAGGTACTGATCAGCCAAACATGGTACTGCTGGATGGATACTGCAAAGTGGACTTTAGCAGAGGTTTTGAAATGCCTATGGTAACACAGTTTGACAGACGTAATACTACAGCTCTACGCCAGGGATACTCAAATGGCAGACTCCAGTCCAAAACATTATTCAGTCATGGGGAATACCCCCAAGTCCCCCGATTTAAATCTACTCCGGAAAAGGGCAGCAGACTTTGGCTTGGTGTCGCTGATGGAATTTGGACTTCAGAGGCAAATATTCGAGTACCCGGTTCTATACTGGCATGAAGATTATTTACACAATTTCCTTTGACTGCCTAAGACTTTTGCACAGCATTGTATGTTACATTTATATGCCTATAGAATGGCAATTTTTTGAACACCTTTCTCCTTTTAATACTGGAGCAATCCAGGCTAACGTTTCTGTAAGTGGCTTAGGGCAGAGGATCTGCAGCAAGTCAGCATGTTATAAAGAGCCACGGTGGTGCTTCTGGCCTTGGTCCCCCACGCCCAGGCCGTGTCCGTGTGCCGCACCATCACTCCCTCGGCTGCCATGGGCATCATAGCGCCTCGAGACTTTGTGGATGTGGTTCTAGTGAAGCGATATGAAGACGGCACGATTACCTCCAACGGTGCGTAACACCTACACAGGTCTCTGTAATCCTGCGTAAAAAGCAGTAGCTCAAAGAACAGTGTGAGCTTCTGCATTTGTGCTGCTTTCATCCGGCAGTTTGTTCATGTGAGCTGTTCTGTTCTGTAGCTACCCATGTAGAGCACCCTGATTGTCCCCCGCAGTCTGGCTTTGTTAGAGGGTTCAATCACCCCTGCGGCTGCTTCTGTGTTCCTATCCCTGGGTAAGTCACGGCAAACATCCCGTATTTCACATGGAAATGGCTAGACGGCATTGTGCGTCTATTATAGTGGACACAAGGGGGCAGTAGATACCTTCCTGCATACAGTAGATAGTTCAGATAATAAGGCAGTAATAATAATCTCACATGTAATGGTGAAGGGCCCTGAAAAAGAACATCATTGCAATAAAAATATATGAAATCTTTCATTCCCACCTTTTTCTGCCTTCTTTACTCTGCCGGGCCTATTCTCATTGGCTTTTTTCTTTCGATAATCTGTGATAAATTTCCTGCTTGAGTCTCTAGCTTCTGGATCTGCCTTTTCTCCCCAGGGATCCGAGTAAGACTCGGCTGCTGAGCTTCTTCCAGACAGACCTGGGTGGTTACCTGCCCCGCTCAGTCGTCGACTCCTTCTTCCCCTCCAGTATGGCTCAGTTCTACAGCAACCTGATCAAAGCTGTTAAATCCCTGAAAGATTTTTGATGGATGCCTTTCTGGGGACTGTGAGTGAAACGTTGTCCTCCTAATGTGGTCCATTCCTTCTCAACTGGATTGCACCACCACTCATACCAGTTACACTTTTTGTAAAAGCTCATCAGTGATGCTCGGTTGCTGACTAATCGCATTCCCAGATTCCAGTGGCGGACAGGTTCCTGCTAATCTGCGAACCACTAATAAACTACAAGGTACAGGTAAAATTAACAAAATAAAGTGGCACGCTGTTGGCTGACTGCGTGTAAACACAAAATGTGACTAGTCAATAACTTGACCTATTTAAGGTAGTCTTGGCTAAATGTAATTAACAGGATTCCATTTAAACTGGGGCAACAGGGGCCTGTATCATGAAGCAGTATTTCTAGCTTAGCCAGATTACTTGTTGGATTTCAGATGCCCCAGTTTAAATGGACTTTGTTCACTTACATTTACACCGGATTACCTTAAATCCAACAAGTTATCCAGCTAAGCAAGAAATACTGCTTTGTGAAATAGGCCACCAGTTGCATTTTGGAGTTAAGTTTTGTAGTTTGGATTAGTGGTTATCAAAGCTAACTTTTCGGTTAGCTGTGCCCACCACAGTCAGATTCTCATATACACTGTAACATCTCCACAATAGCTTGAGATAGCTCTTTTTAAATATGTAAATCTATAGAGATGGCTAAATGAATCAAGGAAACTAGTTTCTAACATTCACAGGCATTTTACACTGCCATCAGTGTAATGTCTCTGCAGCTATTGTAACACACCTACCATCCTGTGAATTGTTGTAGTTGGTTTTATTGTAATTGTACGTTTTATTAGAAGGGTTAATCAGTGCACCACAGATGTGTAGGTGTTAAAACAGGATTTTATTTTTGTGTTGTAGTTAATATGTGACTAGAACGTGCAAATTCCTGAATGTGTTGTCGTGATGCTTGTGTTGTCTGTGTTTATATTGAAATATGTTGTTAGTTGGATGTATTTGATCCAGTGATCAAAGGGCGTTTGCGGTCAGGGAAGACCCCCTTCACATTGTACGGTGCAGGGGAAGTCGGGAAGCTTCATGGTTGGCCAGCTTGCTCTGTGTGTGATAACTCTTGTCTGTAAACATTACTGTTATGAAGGCATGCTCCCTATTCTTACATGCTAGATGTATTTTAGTGAAGCAAAGCTATTTTTTTATTGTGTCTCATCCACATTACATGTATACAGATTTATTCTTATAGGGCTGCATGATATCACATCGTGATATAATCATGATTATAAAGCACATGCGCAGTAGTCACCAGGGCTTTAGATAACAGATGCCGACTTTTCGGTACCATGCGGACGTGTTACTGACGTCCACAGTGCGGTAAGCAGATTAGTGGTACGCCTAAAATATAAAAGATAGGCGTATTGTGACGCCCAAAAGTTAGTAATCTGTATAAATTCGGCGGATCCTTATGTGTATGAAATTCGGTTAGCAGAGCGCGCTAATGTTTTGGTATAATATAGAAGCGATAAGCACTGAAGTGCTGGTGAAGAATGGGACCAAAACATCTTTTAAAAGAGGAGATATTGTGGATAAACAAGGTAGAAAAAATGGTGTTGCGGCAGTACTTTTTGCAGATTAGTCTGATGTTTATTAAACATAAGGATATGGCAATTTAATACAGATTACTTTTGGGCATTACACCTCTCGTTAATGTTTTATGAGTACTACTAATCTGATTACCACTTTGTAGCTATAAGTAAACGTCCATATAATACCAAAAAGTCGGCATCCGGAAGAATCATTCACCCATCATCTGAAGGCCTCATGATTATTGTGCATGCGCCATCAATCTCGACGCGATATCATGCAGCTCTCTTTAGATTGATGACATGGACCTCAGCCGACCAAATATGGCCTGTTTACTTTACAGGATGTTCCTGGTTTAATAGGTACTGTAGTGTATGTTTTCATTGATGGAAATCTCAGCTTCTTTCCATGTCCTTAAGTGTTGTCCATTTTCTGTGCACTCTGTTGTAGTCTGGTAGTACATAATTGGGCTGTTTATTATTGCTTATTGTGTCTATTTAATTGTGTAGGGTTCCAGATTGCTGTGTGTAATGCAAGTGCTGCTCACTCTAATGAGTGCTGCTGGCTGATAGGGAAGAGAAGCAGTGGTGCCGCTGTACGTTACACTTGTACATGTTTCTACATCCCACCAGCGTCCTTATTAAAATGACTGGCATCTATGACTCACCTTGTGTTTCATTGAAAATTGTTCCAGTCGATAAACAGATTTTTAATAATCTGCTTAATCCTCACACATCATTTGTGAAATATGGAAAATTGCATGTTTTGTTTATGCTAAACAAGGACCATACATAGACCAGTGACAAGTGTAAAATAGCATTAAATAAGCAATATCCTGCTTTCACCTGTACATCCCTGCATGGGGACCGTTGACGCTGAGACAGCAGATGAGAGGGTGGGTTGGTGACGTTACTCCAAGGTGGTAGTGCTCCATGGTACCTGATAGCTGCCTTTTCTCCCAATACAGCTCATATGTCACTCCATGTGGAAAAGCCTGTACGTCTTAGTCATCTTATACCCCCTTTCTTCACTCTCTTTTGTTAAATGCATTTTTTTTCAGTACTTTGTGAACACAACATAGACCCAGAATAGATGACCTGTTTTCTGCTGATGAGTTCAGATATCCCCGCTTAGTTCATGACTGATGTTCCTGAGGTGTTCTTCTGGTCTGATGTTGGAAGGAGGGTTGACATCTGTGATCATGGTTATCGGCTTTGTGCTGGCCATCCGGGGGCGGCTCCCAGATCCATCCTAGCAGATGCTCCATCCTTCAAGGGCCCGTTTATGTCTTGTGTGTCCTGCCCCAGTTCTGCAGCCTCAGCAGGTCAGATCCAGAGATGATCCCAATCCGTTCTGCTCTGAAGTGATATGCATAAGAACACGTGCCCAGTTACAGAACTTCAAACACATAGTGATGACCTCATGCACACTCAGAGGAACAACCAAGCGACTTGAACCCTGGTCCTAGGATTACCATACTCGTTCACAGTCAAAACCTTTAGAGAAGAGCTAAGAGCATGACAGGTGGACTTTTGTATCAGTGTTCCTCAATCTTTAGCTTTGTTTCATAAGCAGACGCAAGCAGCTTTACCTTCGTAGGACCTGTGCATGATGCCCCCTTGTCCATGCAGAGACTCTTTGCCTCTGCTCTGCTCCAAATCCCTGGCAGGAGAGTCTGCATATCAGGAACAGCATTAAAATTAGAATCTGGCGGCCTCCAGGAGTGTGGCCATGACAACTCCTGCCCTGTGTCCCCTTTGCAGCCCGTAAAGGGTCTTTGTTTGCATACCTGAGGCATGGCGTTCCGCAAGGTCACTGGGGCCAGCTGTCCTTCCCACTGCCCGCTGCTGACGCACCACGAGTACGCTGGCCGGGGCAGACATTCCTGCCGCCCATATCCTGGCCACGGGGACCCCCAGTGCTGCGCCTCTCAGCACCTGGTCCCCCTTCTCCATAGTCACCTGTTCTCCCCAGGGAAGAAAATCATGGTCTGCAGGATATAAAGGTTCATTTCCATGTCCAATTCCCAGCTTTTATATTTAAAGGTTCCTGGGATAATGTTTAAATACCAATTTTGATTTGGATTTTAATTTATTTTTTCTTATTTTCTGATCATCAAAAACAGGTACTTTGTCCATCGGTCCACCGGCATGTTACTCGGCCCAGCGGCAGGGGGAGGATTGGGAGCCAATCCCAGCACACAGAGCAGACGGGCAGGCGGGGGCTGCCGGCCCCTCACAGGACACGCACACACAGGAGAGCTTAGGGGCACCAGTTCACAAGTTTTTCGGACTGGAAAGCTGTGTGGCTAGTGGAGAGTGTGTGAACGTGCAGACACAGAAGCGGGGGGAGTCGGGTGCGAGGCTGTAGTGCCATCCACGTTTAAGTCGTGTGTAATATGTTTACAATAGACCGGGTGGCTGCTTCCAATCTGGATTATTGCCTGAAGCATTCAGTACCGGTACATATGGTGATTCACGGTTTCTTTGGTTTATGTGAATGTTGGCTGACGTGAAACTCACAGCTCTCACTTTGTCCTACAGTAGCTGCGCCCAGATCAGTCCCATTTCCTTTGGTTGGAACAATAATGTGAATGTCTGCAAACAGCTGGGAGTGCAGAATAAGGCAGAATTTCCCTCACCCTCCCCAAAATAGTTGCAGCGTAAAATAAGCCATCATAAATATGTGCAAAGATGTTTCCATTTTCCTCCAGTAATTTGCTTGGAGAATAAAAAGAACTTCTGATGGATGGCCTGGGTTTGCAGTTCCGAGTCTAACCGTAATCTTTGGCAGGTGTAACTCTCACTGTCACCTCTGGGGGTGAATCATGTGCAATCTGTCTGGGTGACACGTAGCCCAGGTGCATCGCATCGCACGTGACCCACGGGGGGGGGTTTGACTGGCCTATCAAAACACACAGCTGGGAGAGAGGTCCACAGATGTGAACTGCAGTCACAAGACAAAGGCTCAGCTCCATAGCGATGGGAGATATCCTTCAACTACAGCAACAGACAGTGCACTGTTCTGGGATCAGGTCTGAACCATTCAGCTGTGGCTGCATTTTCAAAGCTCTTAAACCACTGACCAAGGATGTGTTGGGGCATCCCATCGTTCATCAGGATGTCTTTAGAGTGATTGTTGTCCACAAGTTTTAGTATTCCTTGAAAAGCACAGAGAGGACATGACAGACACCCCAGATGTGTGCAGTAGTAGTGATACAGTCACATGGTGCAGTCATGCTGGATAAATAGCATGCAATAAACGAGCTGGAGAGCTGTAAGAAGGTTACCTTGCGGGTGTCTGTGTCCAGAGAATGTCTGGCCTCCTGGGTCATCCTCAGAAGTGCTGAGCTGGCACGTTGTGGGCAGCTGGCATGGTGGAGCCCATTTACCCGGTCATCCTCAAGGCCCGTGAGTTCATCCCTGAGGTCTGCTGGGCTGGACAACAGCACATCACCGGGTTTGGCTTGGAGTTCCCAGGCGTGAAGGCGGGGCACTTCAAGGATGTTAGCCGCTGAACCCCGACTGGCTGCAGCTCTTCATTAGCCCTGCTGTCACTTCTACCTAAGCCCCTACTTTTTATTGCAGTTCCAGTAATTCGGAGACTTGTGACTATAAAGTTCTTGCTAAATTATTAAAACACTCTAAGGCAGGGAATTGTGTATTAAAACGAGCTTCAGTGACTTAGTACAGTTTGTTACAGCTGACAACTGGAACTATTTGCCTGTCACCAGTAAATACAGTAAATAGATACTGAGCTGTGTATGGGAAGTCTGTCCACTCTATACTCTTGCCGCTTACCTCACAGAGAATCCCTGTGTGTTGCTAATTTGGGGGGTCTCCTCCGCGTTAGATGAAGGGGCTGCTGTAGGGGGCGCATGTGCGTGACTGACACACACATTGGGCTCCACAGGCCCAGCCTGCAGTGAGTTGAGTAGGGTGTGCGCCCCCTGCTGGCTGCAGGAGAGGGCCTGGCCCAGGCTTGCCTTACTGCATGTGCTACGGCCTGCCCGGGGGGGTTTTTCCTTTAGCGATAGTGATGCAGAAGGCTTCTGCCTCCTTCTCGGGATCTCAGTTGGTTCTGTACCGCTATGGCCCTTGTGTCTTATAGACGAGTTTGGAGCTGATGATGTGTCTTGCGTGCACGTGACGTTCTTGCCCAAATCTGGGGGAGAGAGTTGTGTCCTCCTGCTCTGACTACCCCAAAGGCTCTGAGGAATCCAAACTGGCTTTGGTGGCACTGGCGGGCCTCTCTTTCCATTAGGATACTCCTCAGGCACTGTGTGGAGGGCGATGACAGCGCAGGACTGAGTGTTCATGAACACGTTGGGCTCAGAGAGAGTACAGCATGGGGTCTCGGTGGAAGTTTGCTCATGTTCTGCACCCAAGCCAGCAGAACCTCGCTGGCCGTCTGGGCCGACACGCCGACCGTCCTGCTCCAGGGGCAGATCTACATGAGCTTGCCTCCTCAGGGGAGACCCCCTTTCCCGGCAGCAGGCGAGCCTGGGAGCTTCAGCGCCTGAAACGGAAAACAGAGTCGAGCTTCGCGATGCTCCAGATGTGAAAACATGTGATTCACAATTTCCCATTATTTTTGTTTTTAAAGTGAACTCTCGGCAGTCCAGCCTGAGGCTCGGCCTTCTTTGTAGTGGATGCAATGAGCTGCAAATGAATGATTACCCAGGGAGTGAGATTTCATTTAAATTTAGAAAGAAGTGAAATGGAAAAAAATGCAGATAATCCAAAATACAGTTAGATTTCAAATTTAAAGAGTTTGTTTCTCTTGGCCGTACCTGGTTGAATGTCCTCTTGGTTTGAAGGTTGCTTTGCAGGTGTTGTTGGAAGGCATGTGTGAGTCATGCAAGAAGACTTGCCTTTTGTTTCCTGGGACACACAAAAGAGGCTCATATCGCCGGGTGCAGTTAGGAACCCGCATGTAAATCCGGGTCAGTATTCCCAGGACCTCTTAAAGGGACATACACTGATCTGAAGTTAATGATTCATACCTGCTGGGTAGGATGAGTAGCAGGCCAGGCCCCTGGTTTAGCAGGGACCGTGTCTGTGCTTGACTCTCCAGTCTCACTCACAGAGCTGTCACTGGGCTTCTCTTTTAGTTTGCTGTGTCTCTGGGGAGGGGTTGCCAGTTTGGGTCCGTTCGTGGTCTGGATAAGCAGGCCTGCAGGAAGCTGGCCGCTCTCGTCGTGCCTGTGCTGAGCATTAAAGCGACCATCTACACAGTCACCCCCTTCTTTATGGACCTCAGGCTCACGCTGGACTTGGGGGCTGAGCTGCTGATGTTTGCAGGAGTTAATGGCTCCTTCAGCTCCTTGGTTGACTTGGATGTGGTTGTAGGTGCTGTCTCTAAAAGGTCCATGGCTGCCATCTTCATCTTTGAAGGATCGCTGGCTGTAGGTGTGGCTTTTAAAGCTTTGATGGCTGTTGCTCTGTATATCAGAGTAGGCCTGGTTGTAGGAGCTGTCACTGAAGGATCGCTGGCTGAGGCTGCGGTGGTTGCAGCGGTGCTTATAAGCGCTGTCACCAGCAGACTGGATGGGCTCGCTGATGCAGCACTGCCCACAGGTACTGTTGCTACATGTCTTATCCTTGGGCATGCTGTCATTGCAGAAGCAGTGGTTGTTGTGGGTGCTGTCGCTGCTGGTCTGTGACTTTGGCCGGCTGAAAGTCGCCTCCATGCCGAGCTCATTCTGCTGCTTCCTCTGAGAGGAGGAATCCAACCTTCTCAGGCCTGTAACCAAACACAGGAGGCTATTATCCCTACAGATAATCATTATGCCCAATAATATATGTTTGAAAGAGCTTTAAGAATAATTCATATATAACTGAAATTTATAGTAATGGTCTGACTGCTGATTTTTGGTTTTAGCAATTGATGTTACAGTAACAAGCTTCTGTGAATGCTGTGTCTATAGGAATCTATGAACACATTCATAACACATTATAATCCATTTATAAAGCATTATAAACATGGCTATAAATATTAATAGAAAGGCATAACGCATTATATCCATATGTATTATGGATTATGAGTGCTTTATGAAGTTCTCAAATATAATGTAGTGCAAAGCATCCTTAATTGTTATACCGACCATTATAATGCATTATGAAGGTATCTATACTGTAAATGAGAGTTTCATTGCCGCTTATGAAGTATTATAAATCAACACTGTAGTGCCTTATGTCTGTCAGTAGCAAATGCTGTAATGCTTTATTCATTCTTATACTGGCCATTATAATGCATTATGAAGGTGTCTATAATGCATTATAGACAAGAGCTTTAAGTAAAATTTTACCCAAGCATCTTCTGAGCAGTTTTCCCATCTGAGCAGCAGAGAATGCTGACTGTGTGTTCTGACATAAGCAGACTTCCAGACGGGTCATTGGCATGCCCTCAGAGTGATCCCTACCCTCCATGCTCCAATGGCTGGTGTCCGTCTTCAGTTTGCTGCTCTCTATGGCTTCCACTATAGCCGCATTTAGCTGCTGTTCAGAGACCTGGAGACAGACGAGGCGCCTCGGGCTGTTACAGCACTTCACTATGACTGTACACAACAGCTGTGGGTGGGTGAGCCTCGGACAAGCAGCCTACGTGAGCGTACGTTTGGGTCTGGGTGGCGACTGACAATGATCTGTACAGGTCCGGGGTTGCACTGACTCAGGACAGCGTAGACTTCGTTCAGTGTCAGGTTGTGGACCACGGTATCGTTGATCTCAGTGACCTCATCACCAAACCTGAGAAACACAGCGAGTGGTTTCAATATTAAGTCTAGAGCAGTGGTTGCCAACCAGTCCATCATGATTGACAATTTGATCAGCAACACATTTGCAGCAGATTGCCAAACATCTATTCCCCTCCAAGTTCACGGCTGTGACTCGGCCACTCTCCAAATTATCTTCTTTGAATAAGTAGCACTCATTGTAAATCAGGATGGAGACCACTGGTCTAGAGGTTTGACAGAGACGTTATGGAGTTCAAATATATACACAACATTTGTTGATTCATTAGCTATGTAGCTATGACAATCTGCGAGGTATTAATTGGTAGGGATGTTAAAAAAACTAGGGGCTGGTAATTAGCCATGCAACAAATATTCAAGTGGTGGAACTAGATAACTGGAACATGGTTGTTTTTGAGTAGCTCAAAGATAGAGGACCATGGTTTTAGAAAGCTGCTGAACAGATGGTGAAGTGAAGTGAAGGTGATTAATCGTCATTGTTGACGCACCACAGCACGCAACAACAAAATGTGTCCTCTGGTTTTAACCCATGTGACATTGTGACACAGCAGAGGGCAGTTACGTGAGCGCCCAGGGAGCAGAGCTTGGGGACGGTACCTTGCTCAGGGTACCTCAGCGGTACTTGAGGGTCGAGGACTCGAACCAGCAATCATTCGACTACACGGTTGCGTCCCTAACCACTGCACCACCTGCCTGCCCCAAACAGTATTGCAGCAGTGACAATGGACTTACCTGAGTCTGCCATCCATGTGAGCCACTGAGCCTGGGGACAGGGTGTGGATGTAGACGGCAGGGCAGCCCTCATGTGTAGGTACACCGCAGAGGCCGATGCCTAGGCCCGCTCCAACCTCTGCAGACACACAGATGGGTGTCCTGCATGGTGCTAATGCTGCAAGGCAGTGTGAGAAACTCCCAAATGATGCAGATGAACGGGCTCAGTCCTCTGTATGCGTGGGCCGTCCAAGACTGACCTTTCTGCAGACTGATCTCGATCATGACGCGGTCATTGGGCTTGGTCGGGCTGCTATGGTCTGCAGAGAGCCTGTAGTCGGCCAGGTCCACACTCCCCCGGCTAATGCTGGTGCCGGAACTGAGAGAACGGGAACGACAGAGCTTGGGGGCCTCGGCCCGGCTCGACGGCACCCCCAGGCGCAGGCTGGTCCGTACCACAAGGGTCAGCAGGCCCTTTTTTATTTGCTATAGACATGGAGAGACAAACTTTACAGCCCACCCCTGGCAGTGTGGTGACCACTGTGTCAAAGAAATGTCTTGATTATCTAATTTTTCCATATTACTCTCCTATGAGTCGCACAGATTTAAGTGAGAACCAAGCCTGTGTCAGACCACAGGGCCAGCCACTTATCTAGCACCCCAGAGCAGTTTTGGGCTTCAGGACCAGCTGTGATGTGAATATTCTGCCAACCTTCAAGACACAGGTACAAATTCCTATCCTGCAGAGCTATGAATTGTTAGCAAAGCGGATCCATGTCTTAGTGGCTCCTATTTAAGACCATGATTCAGTGAATACCAGTCAGTCATTGATGTGTATCATCATTCCATTAGGCTGGCTTTTGAAATCTTGCTTCTCCCATCACAAGCAGCTGTGTTATTTAAGTCATTAGCTGATAGTCGGAATGCCTGCGATTCACTGGAGTCGCCATTCAGCATGTGCATCACTGAAATGAAAACACAGCTCAAGCCACCAAAGAGTTTGCAGTCTTACTTTGAACCTCTTTAGGGCACCTTCGTGAGTCAGGCCATGCAGGGACCTTCCATTCAGTTCCAGGATCTCGTCTCCTAAGTGAAAGAGAAGATAGAGGGGATCATTGAATGGCATGGTGTCAGGAAAGGAAGCAGATGGACAAAAATGCCCCACCTTCCTGTAGCCGACCATCGGAGGCCGCGGCACCTCCAGCATAGATGGTCTTAACATAGATCCCCATTGGTCCGTTTCGACTGTCTCTTCCACCTACTATGCTGAAGCCCAGTCCCTGGGAGCAGAACACAAATGGCCTGTGAGGCCCCCATGTGGCATCTCAGGCCCCGCCTTACACACTAAGCAGCATTCTTACCTTGCCCTGACCCTTCATCAGGACGATGCTGCAGATGACGTAAGCCTGCATGCTGCTGTTGCAGTGGGGCGAGAGGGTTGAGCTTAGAGAGCGCAGTGGTCTGGGGCTAGCCTGCTGGAACAGGAAGCCTTAGTCAGACAGGCAAGCAGATATGCAGAATGTGGTGCGATTTCAGTATATTTTAACTTGGATCATGAAAATATATATACACACACATATATATCCTAAGAAAATTCACTCTTCTGACATGCGACATCTGTGATCAGGCCAATGCATTTTGCATGTCACCTGCTGTATTCCTCTGGGAAGGTCTAGCTGCTGAGAGAGACACTTCCTGTTTCCGTAGAAGCCAGTACTTCCGTGGTTGTAAAGGCAGTAGGCCTCGGTTTTCCTCACAATGTGGCTGTCAGAGTCTTCACCACAGTAGGGCTTGACATCTGAGAGTGACAGATAATGTACAGTCAAAACCAAGGCTTAATGAATATGACTCGATCTGCTGAAGCATAGCAGGTGTGGTGATGTTTGTGCATCCACCTTTACAGGTGCACAGATGGCTCTTTTACCCTGGTTGCTGTTTGGTTGCTCCCCAGTGGAACTGGACCTAGTCCTCCTACAGGAAGAAGGATTCTTGCCGCACTCTTCCGGCACTTTCCAGTATGCCCCATTCTGACTATTCACCTCTACACTGGATTCCTTGAAGGCAGAAGTCAAGACGGAGACCAGCTGTCGCATTAAAAGGTGGACAAGTTAAT
>JAODKN010000021.1:15340711-15367518 GCA_026774425.1 Petrocephalus zakoni
AGCAAATCTCATGTTAGCACACAGGCTAAAGCAGCACTGGGCATCCTATGTTAAGCACAGGCTACAGTGACACAGCAAATCTCATGTTAGCACACAGGCTAAAGCAGCACTGGGCATCCTATGTTAAGCACAGGCTACAGTGACACAGCAAATCTCATGTTAGCACACAGGCTAAAGCAGCACTGGGCATCCTATGTTAAGCACAGGCTACAGTGACACAGCACATCCTATGTTAAGCACAGGCTGATACGACAAGCTGTCATTCCATAAGCTGAATCAGTCCTGGGAACACTAGCGACTAGCACAGTGGCAATGAGCCCCACAGACTCAGGCAAACTCAGCCCACTTTTCTCTCTTATCATATAAAAAACTACGAAATATCACTTTTTTTTCTTCAATTTCAGTGTAATTTAAACATTCATTCTAAAGAACATTAAAGTTGTCAAAAGCCACAATTTTCACATTTGAGTTCGGACCCTAGATACATATATAAAAAGATTTTTTTTATATGGGGAAAAAAATAAAAGAAAAAAGGAGACGGGGTATATAAGAAACTCGTTAAACAGTTTAGACTGTTAACGGCTAAATATCTGCATGACAGTTACAGAGCACAGTGTTACATAGCTGTAGAGCTGCCTGTAACATTGCCAAGCTGATAAAATGTGCTATAGTATCGAAGTGAGCTTCTCTCGCCCTCTGCTGGGGAAGCACGTACATTACTACGCATTTATTTTCTGCACAGGGATCTTATGAATTACCATATTAGTCGTTACAGCATGCTGTATGCAGAATATAGCTAATGCAATTTTAAACCCTTTTTAATTTACTGAATGTTATCTTAATAAAGAATAGAGGACAGAATTCAGATTTTAATATACTACAAGCTTGGCTTTTCTTCCGCGCTGTCTTCAGTGCCACAGTCTGGCGAATCCTCAGCAGCCACCATGCTAGCCACAGGACGGGGCCTGTCCATGATGGCCTGACCCTGCACAGCGGGATTGCCAGTGACCAGAAGCCAGTGGTTCATCCCTCGCTCGGCCTTGTGGGAGTCCAGGAAGGTGTGGGCCGCCACCTCGTACTCCTTTCCGTAGGCTGTCCTGTGTAGGACATTGTGCACAGCTTTTAATTATTCATTTAAAAATTCTACAAATGCACCACATTCCTAGTACAATATCTGTTTAATTAAAAGTTGAAAGGTTGCTTAAAAAAATACACTATTTGGCCAAAAGTAGACAGATACCATCTTGTCCAACATCTCTGAAAACCAAGGGTACTAATATGGAGGTGGTCTGAACTTTGTTGCTGTAACAGCCTCTGCTCTTCTGGGAAGGGCTTCCTAGCAGATGTGGAACATTGCTGCTGGGATTTGCTGCCATTCGGGTTCGGTACTGGTGTTGGGTGATCAGGTCCTTCTCTGTGAGCTGACCACTTCACAACTGAACTTGCTTCCAGACATTAACACTTCTCTGTCACTTCACTCGAAGTTGAGCATGGAAGCTCTTGAAATGGAGATATTTGGCAGAACTGACTTGTGAGAATGATGGCACCCTATGATGGCACAAAGCTGAAAGTCACTAATCACTTCTGGATATCCATCAATACTACTGTCAGAGATTATTGCTGGAGACTGTGTGCTTAAATTATACACGTGTGTCTGTAATGGGTGTGGTCTAATTGAAAAAATCCTCTAAAAGAGGTGTCCACATACTTTGGGCTTTAGTGTAGATAACAGTAAATACTTCTAATATTTAAAAATGCTTACCACAGAGGATAATTTCCAAGTACAGCTAAACACTGGTTTGTCTTGCAGTGAGTGATAAGGACCTTTGTATTTACCTGCAGAGACAACAGTGAGAATAACTCTTAGCCAGCAAAGTTTGATGCTGAAATAGTTATGGAAAAATTAGGTCGGGGGGGGTCTCACCGGGACAGAAAGACCCTCATTCTCCACACGCTCCTGGGGGTCCAGGTACACCGCCTGCCAGCAGGTGAGGAAGGTGGTGTGGCTAGTCAGGACGACCTCCTGTAGGCGGGATCTCCTGGCACACTTCAGGAAGGTCCGGTGATCACTTGCTAGGTACAGCTGTGAACACCAGCAAAACCCATAAAGGTTAGGCAAAACCAACACTATAAGTCAGAATTATTTTGCCTATTGCCTTAATAGTCCTAACTTCAGAAATGTATAGGCGAGAGAACATTTCTGAAACTCAGATTAGACTTTTTGAAATCAACATTCGTTTAGATTGCACTCACCTCACCAGCAAACTCATTTTGTATCCGAAGGGCGAAACTCTGATTGTATCTCACTGTCTCACCCTCTGGAGTCCCATCGACGCTGAGTCATGAAAACAAACTTTTCTTTTAAACGATGCTAAATTGGCTGGTGTAACAAAACTATTCACAAGTGACAATGGTTACCTGGTGATGATGAAGGCAGTCCTGCCGGAAGGTTCCAGGGCTCTGGTCCCAGTGACCTCACAGGGCGTCTGGGTGAGCGAGCCCCCCACCACGGAGCCGGGGTCCACATGCATGCTAATAGCCACCGCGTCCCTCTTTGTCTGTCCGCCTAGCGAAAGCTCATCCTGGTCGGTCCCAGGGTTCACCAGCATCACCACGTCTCCAAAGTGTAACCATCCATCAGTCGTTACTGTCAAGTCAATCTAGGGAACAATATTCCAAGTGAAATGTTCTTGTTTCACTAAGCATCTAATTATTATGTTCAAGTACAAACAGAGATCAGAAACCCGTTAGATATTCTGCTGGAATTATCACTACGGTAAACGCACTGTTAAACTACCTTTTTCAGTATACTCTGTTTTACAAAGTCTGTCTTCTGGATAGCCAGCTCTCCTCTCTCCTTCTTCTCCAAGAAGACCTTCAGTATCTCCTGGGATTAAAACAGCAACAGAATGTTAATATCACATAAATAATGAATGCACAGCTGTTACACTGTATCCAAAGTAGATACGGTAGCTAAGGGCAGGCGCGTGGGGGGGCTGGTGGTGTCCGAGTACCTGGCCCTTTTGCCCAAACAACTGAAAGTACCTGTACTTGCCTTTTGAGGTTTACCCCCCCATCTCCAAATCGCACCTGAGTTCCCTGGGGGTATAGCGACCCCTCCAGCTGAGCACCTGCCTGTCAGTCTCTGCTCTGGCTAAGTGGGTCTCACACCTGCAGGGCTGTGGGCTTTGCATGATCTTCTGCTACTCCAGGTTTCAACCATGTTCCAGTCACGTTTAGTTTAGGTGATTTGGGTATGCCTAATTTACCCACAGGATAAGCTCATTGCAAAAAAAAAACAACAACATAAAAACTCGTGTGCTTGGCTAAATAGTTCAGTGCATCTTGCGCTGTGACTGGTTTGTGTCCTTGACTGAAAGACTCATCCAGCTGTTTCATATTAACATTAGTGATACGTGCATGATTTTTGAGACCAATCAGCGCACAGCAAAAACGCAGCACTCAGGTCCTTTGAATTGAAACGGTAGTGGCGTCTCAATAGCATACTGTATTTCACTGGTACTTCCTTCTGCGAAAATGCGTTTGTTGAGTGGAGATAACTTTTTTTACCATCCAAACATGTTTGCATTAAAGTGTTAAACTTAAGACGTCGGTGACCAGGACATGGGAGCAAAATTGTATCTGCATAAACTAAATGCGGCGTCTCAGTCATAATGTCTGAAAATACTGAAAATAAAAATACTGACATAAGTATTAAATTAATATAATTAATATCTTAGTAGCGAAAAGCGCATTTGCAGAAATACTGTGTGTTTTAAATAGCGCATTTCAGGCCCACAGAAGAGCACCGGTTCCTCGCTAAATGGGACTCCGGGCCGAAAGAGCGCGGTTTTACCTCCCCGAGAACAACGTCCTCGGTCCAGTTCCCGACGCGGACGTGCGGGCCGTAGGTCCTGATCCCGGCCATCGTAAGACGATCTGCGGGCCCCAGGGAATCCCCGGCGTCTCCCCGAGGCGGACTGTTTACGCCCCGTCACCATGGTAACGGTGACGCGCCTTTCCTCCTGTAGGGGTCGCGCACGGTGCCTCGTGCGTTCACCTGCGTGGTGTCTGCATGGCCTCATGTATACTACGCACTGGTCCTTTTGTCTGTTTTAAGTTATTTTTTATGACTTACAATACAAAAACTGGAACAGCCCTGAATGTGACACGCGATTTCAGAAAATGGATGGATGGATGGATATAGGAAATAGACTAAATCAGTATTCCTTGGATTGTTTGTGTACTTAATCTAATATGGAAATCCTTATGTTTGGTGTAGTGTTATTGTATAGTCATTGATTCCACGTATATTTTTAATCCTTGTGTTTTGAATTGTCATCTACTGGAAAGCACAGGCATAGCAGTAATAACAAATTATCTCTTGATAGATTGGTATCGCCATAACTGAGCTGTGATTTTGGGGCATTTCCAGAAAAACAAGGAGCACTACCACCTAATATACTTCTTTACCTAATGGCAGTTACATGTAAATTAAAATTGTTGTTAATTGTTGGTAAAACAATTAAGGAACTACTCTATAAACATTGATTGCACTGAGCATTTTTTCCAGAGACTTTGATATTTTTCCCAGTATTAGACTTTTATAAGAATTTAGTCAAATCAAAATATGAACTACATTGGAACAAAAGACATTTGGTTTTGGTTTAAACAAGGTTCATTTGGATCCACTGTTGTACTGAGCTGTTTATTATTTATATGAATGCTGCTGGCTGGATGTGTTTTTTTGTGAACTTTAGACACTGTGGTGTGTGAAAATCCCAGGGTGGTGTCTGTTTCTGTGATGCCGGAACCACCGCGCCCAGAACCACCGCGCCAACAATCATATCATGTTCAGAATTGCTTAGGTTGGGTGTTTTTAGCCATTCTAATGTATGTGTGCTGCTCTATTCCGGTGTAGCAATGTGATTGGCTGTTGGGAGGAGCAGGACTCGCGCTTTGGCAGGCAGGTGAGTGTAATAAAGTGGCCCCTGAGAGTATGATCCATCCAGATTCCCGGGCAGCAGATCAGTGTGCTCCCCCTGCCAGTCGTAGCTTCCCACTGTTTTTCTCCAGTGTGCTAATCTAAGAGGATCTGAACAGCCGCCCCCCTGATCTGAGGCCAGCTGGATTCTGGAGACAGTGCTGCTGTGCTCCTGTGATGTCACGGTGGCCGTCGCGAGCATGCTCAGAGCTGACAGGATGCCGGGTAGACCGCCGTTCAGTGCTGCGTCTCTGGAGGAAGTGGGCCACACCCCTGCGAAAAACAGACCACCCGGAGCTAGTAAACAGGCCCGGCTGCAGGGCAGGGAGGGGGCTCGCCTCGTCCAGCCCCCCCCCCCCCCGGCCCCCTCCGCATTGCTGAGCACCTCCCTCTCAGGCTGCTGCTCCGGCGCTGACTACCTCGAGCCGCCAGGCCAAGTCCAGCAGCAAAGCTGTCTCCTCTGCGTCGCGTCGCATCGCTTCGCTGGGCTTTCCCGTCCACCCCACCGCGCTCTGCGGCCCTGCCTCTCACTGCTAAGTATCTCTTGCGATGAGAGCCAGCTGCAGTTGTTTTACATCACTTTTAAGTGAGCAGGGAATCTATCACATCCGTTTTTTTGTTTTTTTTTTACCAGCTCCCCTCTGTCCCTCTTCAAACGTTGAATCTGCAAAAGCCCAGACTAGCTAACATGATTCCAAATACTGCCACCGCTGGGGATAAATCTACCGTGTCCTAAGGGTCTTTCCAATATAACATACAGCAGTTTCTAGGAACTATTGTATTCGCAGGCTATAGATCTATACATGATTTGTGTTTATAGATATTTATAAAAAGGCAGAATGGAGGCCTTGGGCTGGAATGGAGCGATGACATCACACAAAGGGAATGTTCCCAGGGGAGAGTGTTAGTGCCTTAGTGCTGGTTCATATTAGCCTTCAAAGGGACAGGAGGTATATGGAAAAGGCTTCAGCCATAATAGTAAGCAGATCCTTAGATTCCCCCTAAGAGAATTTCACACTTCTTTATGAAAACATGGAACGTCTAATTTTCCTGTAATAGTCAGAAGTAGAATTTATCAAAAACGTCAATATGCCTTCAAAGTATTGACTCTAGAAATTTCTGCTAGATGTTTCCCACAGTTACATGTGAACTTGTACTTTTGCACTGCTCATTCTGTGCAGAACATTACCCTTATTTTTATTAGCTCCTTGTCAAACAGTCTTATCTACAGTACATTACACAGCATGGAATTCCATCTGTTCATTTTATTTCTATGTACCGCTCGAAGCTTTATTCTCTGTGAATTAAGCTTAAGAACTTATACCTCATACAGCTACAACTGATTAGCTGATATTTATTACACAGTTTAGATGTTTGCTGAGGTTTAAGCTGAGGTTTGAAGATCAGTGGTTCTCAGGTCAAAATGCACTGCCAAGTCGCTGGGGCCAAAGTTACATTTAACATGGTTCTGGAACATTCTGTGTTCTTCGAGCTATAAGGATGACCTCTCACACTCAGTCTCACAGGTGCCATGAATCTGAGACTTGGGGTGTGCCCCCCACCCACCCCACACCCTCTGGAAGCCAAGGCAGGTGGAGCCACCCTAATGGGACCAGGAGAGGGAGGATAGTGGAGGCGGGGCCCAAATTCCTTCAGTGTGGAATGCCACTGAGATTTCTGTACAAACAGACAGACACAGCGGGCGGCCAGCGAGCGGGGTCAGAAACATACAAAGATGGCCACTGTCTGGTGTTTGTAGGCGTGGTCTTGGGAAACTAAAACATCCATGGAAGGTGTCCGAGTGCTTTACACACGCTAGTGTCACTCTGTCTGGGCATGTCATCTTCCCACAGATTTCTGTCTGGGAATTTGATGCTGGGGGTGTTTCCAGGGAAACAGGGCATCAGGGTGATTGGCAGGATATCTGTAAAATGAGCTGCTCATATTGACAATAAATGCTTCAGTCCCCCGCTGGCCTATGCAGGAACATTCTGGTAGTATGTGTTTTTGGGTCCAGGATGTGCTTGGCTCCCCAGGAATGCCTGTCCTGTGGCTTTTTGCTTTACTGTACCACTGGGAGTTTACTTAGGCTTTTTCACATTGTAAATTTAG
The DNA here is from genome assembly GCA_026774425.1 of Petrocephalus zakoni. Taxonomy (NCBI): domain Eukaryota; kingdom Metazoa; phylum Chordata; class Actinopteri; order Osteoglossiformes; family Mormyridae; genus Petrocephalus; species Petrocephalus zakoni. The sequence goes on from JAODKN010000021.1 coordinate 15,347,808, forward strand.
GATGAAGGATGTGTTCTGAGTAGGAGGCAAACATTTATGTTATTAACAACCTATGTGAGTGAAGGATTTAAAGGCTGCAATTTCAATTGTATTTATTTCTGCATCAGAAAATATCCAATAGGAAACACTAAAATGCTATTATAATTTCTGTATGTTGCATTGATCTGGTTTCAAAATAATGGTCTCCTTGTGTAACATTTTCTTGATAAGCTGAAGGTGATTAATCGTCATTGTTGACGCACCACAGCACACAACAACAAAATGTGTCCTCTGCTTTTAGCCCATGTAACATCGTGACACAGCAGGGGGCAGCTACGCGGGCGCCTGGGGAGCAGTGCTTGGGGACAGTACCTTGCTCAGGGTACCTCAGTGGTACTTGTGGGTCAGGGACTCAAACCGACAATCTTTCAATTACACAGTTGCGTCCCTAACCACTACACCACCTGCCTGCCCCATTATTTGGTATAAGCTACCAAATAATATCATGTAATCAGGCTTCCTCAGTGCTTTGGATGTTGCCTGATCTTGAGACACGTGATGCATCTGGTCAGGAACACACCCCCAGATACACTGAGCAGGCCTGCACCAGAGTCGTGTAGCCTTCATGGGACAATGATCACATGACTGGGGTCCATTCGTCTCATTGGCTGTTCACAGCTGTTAGAAGTTCCCCAGCGTCATGCTTCAATAATGAGAGGGCGTACTGTTACATAATTTTATAAGGCCTTTACAGATTATTTTTTGGTTGCAACTAATAAAAAATCAGTGTTTCAAAAGTAATATGCAGCAGATGTGTTGTGTGGTCACATTAAAAAAAAAACACATCCTTCTGGCCTATTTTTGCCGAGTTTAGTGCTGAGGGTGTGTATGGCTTTATGGCCTGAGCTTAGAGATGAAGTAAAGGAGAAAGCCAAAGCTTTTGTATTTTGGTGAAGTCAAATGAGTACCGCGGCCCGCGTGCCCCCAAAGCAGGGAGTGTTACATCATCTCGGCAGATGGATGGGGTGGCTCACAGGGACTGGGTTAGGCCCATCTCCCTCCTGCGGCAGGAAATGGCCAAACCCTTGTTCTAAATTATTATTCAGCCATTCTGTACTCTGAAGGAAACATCCCCTGATAGCACAGCCTATTGGCTTCCTGTTGTGAAGCAACAGTTTCAGTTTTTCAGGAAAGGCAAACGATCCAGGGGCACGTGAAGCGTTCTGGCAGAACTCCAGAAGCTCAGCCTGTCACCAGAGAGCACCAGGCCATTTCTACTGGGCCAGGGCCTCCGCTGCCCGTGACTGACACCGATCACACCTGCTCCGGCAGTCGCTCTGCCTACAGAATATCGCCAGCACTACTTCTCTCTGTTACTTTCCTGCAAGTTTCAATGAGAGTCAGTGTCTTCAGATGACATTTAATTTAAGGAGGATTAGGGTGGTCTGTGGCAGGCAGGGAGATGGCCATCCGTTAATTGTTTCAGCTGTCTGAAGGTAGGCAGTAGGCCTGGAAAATGAGCTTCTGGCATGGGGGACGGGGGATTGTGGCAGTGAGACTTCAAACAAGCGAATGGGAGGATCTGGAATTGGTTCAAAGCTTATCAGGGTGCCATGATAGCAAATGGAACAGGTCAGTGTACTGGCAGATCATGTGAGCCTGCTTCATAGACACCATCTAGGCCCAGTGGAATGGGCTCAGCCTTGGTCGGCAAGGTCCGATTGCTGCCGGTTCCGCAGTGAATGGATCAGCTGAGCTGGCTATCTCGAGTCTAATGTATGAACAAAATCCTGTGTGATGTACAGCCTCTGTCAACCTAATAGGTACCTTAGAAAAGCAAGTCGTCAGAAAGATCCATGCCACCATCCCATGGATGTTCTGGTGGTGCCTTTGTCCCAAAGAGAAGGTCACATACATACAGATGGCAGCTCCGGAACAGGGCGTATTTAATGTTATTCTGGAAAAGGTTTTCCTCATATGTGCAGGGTTGGGCACGTGTGAGCACTTTCATGCTAGCAACTTTGTCTAAGATGATTGCTCTTGGTGTCTGCGTAGCTCGTCCTACAAATCTGACTGTCATCGCGGCTGAGATATCATGTTCTTGGGGTGAAAAATGTCCCATTTGCCCAGCATTGGCCTGCAGGTGGTTCTGCCTGTGGAGATGGGCCCGCACCAAGCCAGAGAAGCTGCCCAAAACAACATCTTCTTTGTCAGCTTGGTGTGAATAACATTTTACACCTTTACTGCCATATGTAGAAATAAGCGTGTTGGCCACAATTCCTGTTCCTAACATATCTGGAGCCGAGAGGAGCAGAACCAGCACTGCAGAACTCCGTCTCCTCCGTCACTGTTCCAGGCAGTACCGGGCTGCCCCACTCTCTCTGTACAAGGGGGGGCAGGAAAGCTCCTCATCAGCGCATTTTGAAAGATTTATGTTAAAATACTCCTCCTTACACCCCTTTCTTCAGCCGCTGTGGAAATTCCTATCATTTACATACCCTGTAAGGCCTTTTTAGACACCAACCTAAACTATGATTATGAGAGCTGGTTGTTTAGTTCTAGAGAAATTAAATAGCTGACAAAATGAACCTACTTCTGCGTTCATGTGAGCCCTGCAGCAAGGTGCTTCACAGAAATCACTTCATTAGCAAAATTCAGCAGTACATATAATGAAACTTTAATTGTTAAATCATGGCCTCATTAAATTGAATGTGATAAAAGCTTCTAATACTCAGCAATTAAATTATTAAAGTATGTGGTAGACTGGTAGACCAATAAGAGAAATTTTATAGCATTCAACAGGAGACCAATGTTTTAATAGAAGAAATAAATAGCCCAGTACTTGCATGACCAAGACACATTACAAATAAGTGTAAGCCTGGTAAATAGTATAAAAATCCAGAGAATGCACTGACAGCAGCTTTAATCCTTCCGAACTCACACAGTCCATCTTCGACAAGCTCCAGGAATCTGTCATCTTCCAAATGCCTATAACTGAGGTAAATGTTCCTGGTCCCGACTGGCCTCAAATGTGATGAGGAGGGGAAGCCCACACCTCGGGTCTGGAGAAGCTTCTGTCATCTGCAGAGTGGCCGGCCGCAGCCCCTCTCGCCATCGGGGGATGAAACACCTCAGTTAGCATGAAGTTTAATTCACAGAATGAGAGTTAACTGGCGGTAAGGTCCTGGGGGGCAAACCTTCCCTCAGGGCCTGAGAGAGCAGGGTACAGCCCTCGCACACTGCGCAGGTGGAGCTGCGCAGCCGCTCCCGACAGTCCGCCATCTTACCGCTGCTCTCCGGCAGCTGAGCAAGCTCCTTCAGGCCCTGGGTGAGGGGCACGCAGGCGGCGACCACGCTCATGGCGCCCCCCAGAATGGCCGTCTGCACGGCCTTCCCCTCAGCGCTGACGGAGGCCGCCTTGCCCAGGAACTGGGCCTCGGTGGCGAAGCCCACCAGGGCATGGACAGCCTGCAGGAGGGGCCCGCTGAAGAGGACGCAGCGTGCCCGCGCAGTCTCGCCGGGGCTGCTCTTCAGCTCGCGGACGCAGGCCAGCAGCGCAGAGGCACTGGTGCTCATGCTCTTCACGCCCAGCTTGAACTGCTCTTTGGCGAAGCGCTCCTTGGACCTCTCGCTGGCCAGGATGGAGGCGTCGGTCAGCGTCTTCAGGTTCCTGGAGATGCTCTGGGAGACCTCCAGGAGGAGCTGTGGGGTCAGCTCAGCCAGGCTGGCGGTCCTGAGCACGCTGCAGCTCTGCTCCACCTCCTGACGGCAGCGCGTCACCTTGTAGCGGTCGACCAGGCCCGGCAGGGCGGAGTGGGAGCCCGGCGCCTCAGTGGCGGCCAGGTACGCGGCATGCGCGGACCACTCGGTCAGCGAGACCACCAAGTCCGCCATTTCCTGCAGCCGGTCGCCCGCCTCCACGAACCGGCCCATGTTGAAGTGGCTCTGGATGTCGTGCGTCAAGATGGACAGCTCTTTGGTCCTGGCGATGACGGTGTCCCGGCACAGCTCGAAGGTCTCGGCCACCGGCAGGCCCTCGGCCCCCGCCACCGGCCGCGTCTCGCTGGACAGCAGGAGCAGGTCGGCCACCAGCTGCATCCTGCCCTTACAGCCGTCGCAGATGGAGGACAGTCGCCTCCGGTGTGGGAGAATGCTGCTCGGACCAGACGCCGAGCCCTCGCTACTCGAGCCCCCACTAGCCATAATTAAAAAGCCAAAAAAAAAGCGCCATATATTAAAAAAGAAAACGATTCACCCTCAAAGTCCTTTGCCACAGCTAGCACTTTAGGACATTTCTGCTCCTTGCTCACCTATCTCAAAAAATAGTTTCCCAGGAAGCGTCCTCAGCAGTCTTTGGGAGTGCATGCGCCTCCCGGTTCCTGTCCCCCCCGCTTCTCGCCAAAGGTCCCCGTCGCCCTCAGCATCCCCCGCTTCGTCCTGGAGGGATGTCTGCGCCGGAAAAGCGGCTTTCGGCTTATTTAGGCTCGGATTCCAACTATTTTCCTCTATTTATAAATGGCAACATCTGTGCGGTTATTTGCATGCTAAATGTTTCATTTATATATCGATCTGCTTACAAAACAGACATATTCACAGATTAAAAGGTACTGGATATTAGGAATGCCGCTGGCCCGGTGGGTATCGCCGGGTCCTTATAACTTACTGAAGTTTCCGCGTCTGTCACTAATCCGGATGGCCGCCCGTCGGAGCCCCGGGACGCCGCTTCCCCCCGCATCGCCCCGCTTCCCCCCGCATCGCCCCGCGTCGGAGCAGCCGGCGGGCGGCGGCTCGGCGCTTCCAGCCCCCGCTTGGCCGCGCCCGGTCCCGTCAGCGGACGCGCGTCTCCCCGCCGGCGCTCGCCCATGTGCCGGCCCCGGGGCTCGCCGCTCCCCGCCGCGCACTTTCGCTTTTGCTCGCCATCGCCCGCCGGCACACAGAGCCGCACAGTGCCGCGTCCGGCCGCCCGCTGCATCTTATATGTCAGGAAGCGGCGGAGGGAGTGGCCCCCGGCCGCCGCTAACGCGGGCAGGAAGGCGGCGGCGGGGCTCCGGGGCTCCGGCCAGCAGCCCGCCGTGGGCGGCTTGCATGCACCCAGGGTTACACTGACTCTCGTGTACTACATGAGTTCTTTTCCCCTTTTTGCTTTATGATGCATTGCATTTGCATGCAGGTATACGGTGCGCGCCGCCCCGCACCTTTCGGGCGCACCTCCACGCTTCTCCCGCACCTCCCGCACCTCCTCGCTTCTCCCGCACCTCCCGCATACGCGGCCCTGCTGGAGATGCACTACAGGAATCCGTGTGCAGAAATGACTCCTGTCTTTTATATATGCAAATTTTTCATCTATAGGTTCGACGCTAGTGGTGCCTAATAATTAGCCAATTTATGTTGTATATGCAGTTATGAGAAAAGGTTGTGTTTTCAAATTATGTGGATTCCTGCATGAATAACACGTAATATGTGATACGGACTATGTAGTATGTGATATGAGCTGTCAGATTATGTATAATCTGTGATTTTACATGACCATATATTTATTGAACAGAAGGTTTACCGATCAAGGCCATTGACAGCACAGTGTGCCAGCTCGGCATTTCAGTGTAATTGAGGTTAGAATTCTAACTTGTCCTTTCTAATGTGTTTTTTCTATTCTTTTTGAGCCACTCCACATTTTCTCGTTAGATGACCCATTTTGGTTTTGGAATGTAGTGTTTAGTTTCATTCAAATGTAACACTGTGGACATTTACCAAGTTCAGCGGTGGCAATATTTATTTCTTGAGAGCAGTGGTAGTAATGGTTTTCTCCACTGCAAACTACTACACCGTAGTACGGACACCGTTCTTGATTGGTGGTGACTCATTAAGTGCAGGAGATGCTTGCGGATCATTGACTGTCACCCTAAGGCCCTTAGTCACTTGTTTCAGGATTCCAGGACGTGTCCTTGCACTGACCTTTGTAGGACGCCCATTCCTCGGAAGAATACCAGAAATGTCAAATCTCTGCCATTTCTAAGCTTTCTGCTTGAGCTGATTGAAGTTCAAGTCCTTAGAAATCCTGTAGGAACTCTTTACCTTATCGTGCATTTCAGCAACACTTCTTCTGAGGGCCTCTGAAATGGCTTTCGATCAGGCTGGATCAGGATTGTGCTGTGATGAGCAGGTAGCTGATATCAGGCACAGAGTGGCTGTCAGGATGTTCGGTAATGTCCCCAGTGACCAAGGTGACCCCCCCCCCACCCCGTCAGCAGTAAAATATACCAAGGGACCCCCCAGCAACCTCCCGGGTTGCCTTTTGTTGCCAGTTCATCCCTGACCAGTATCGTGGGCTTTTTTGCTCCCGAGGAGGGTAACTCAGCCCACGCCTGAATTTACTGGAACATCTGTCTCCAGTTATCCTGTTTCCACAAGGTCATTATCCTAGAGCTTGACCTATTATATTCCATGAATAATCTTGATTGTTTCTTGATCATTTCTTTAATAAAGATGCGGTAAAATGTGTGTGCAAAATAAGGCCGGCTTCATTATTTTGACATAGGTGAAGATCATATTACTTTTTTGTCAGTCTTCTTGGATAGGAGTCTATCAGCATGTCACATCTTGACTTGGCAATATTTGCCCACTCTTCCTTGTAAAAGCATCCTAATCTGTAATTATTAACTAAAAAAATGCAATAATACAAAATAATAAATAAATAAATAAATAATATAATTATCAAAAATGGCAAATAAATGAATAATGAATGAGCAAATAAAAAAAATATTTACAAAAAAAAAATTAAAACCACCTTCCATAAATTCACTATAATTACTTGTCCTATGCAGGGCATACACACCATTCCCAATCTGGGAAGTCTCATTCACCGTGGCGTGCTTTTGTGCTGTGGCGGGAACCCCCTCACTGACACAGGGAGAGTGAGAGAGAGAGAGACTCAAACCCAAGTCCCAGAGATGCAAGGTAACAGTGCTAACCACAATTGCAATATACCTCCCCTTAAAAGCATCAGTTTCCAAATATGAATATATATAAGCTTCAGCTGGACCATATGATACTTCACTCTTCACTCTGAAACACAAGGTGATATATTGATCAAGCAGTTTGCCAAACTGAAAGGGCTAGAGGCTGAAACGTGGTACTTTTAATGTTTGTCCACGAGGGCCTTTGGCAGCCACCGTGAGAGCGAGTCAGACTTCCGTGCTGAGCCGCACAGCTGTGGAGAGCACTCTGGCCATGGGTGGAGGGTCCTGAAAGGAAGCCACGCTGTTCCTGTTGAGCGGGCAGCTTGCTAGGCTGCTCCCTGGGTGTGCAAATGAATGGATATTTATAGTCAGAGTCACAGATGATGAAGCTTGCGCGTAAATCGGGGATCACCATACTGTGCAGCGCTTCCAGTGCCGTGCATGTCAGTCCAGTTCATGCATTGCAGGGACTTTGCAAGGACTTTGCAGGGACGATCTGTGACTCCGCTGGCATGCAATCTAACGTTGTTGATCTGATGTTTTGAGCAGCACAACAATGGAGAGGAAGTGAGACTCCCTGGGACAGGCATTCCACTCCAGTTTGCTAAGGTCACTGGTTCACCTTCCCCTCCTTTATATTTTTCATAGATCATCCTAAACACAGAAGGCCAGCTACAATGGGAATCACATGTTATTGTGGCAGCATGGTGGTGGAACATGAGACTCCCAAAAGCATAACTGGAAGGACAGCGAAGAGTGAACATTAGCGAATCTTCTTGTTGGGTCACTGTTTAATCAGCCACTCAGGCCCCCTCAGCCCTAACTCCTCCACCAACCACAAGAATGCCCAGTATCCGGCCCCCCAGACATTCCAGGGAGGGGCAGGAAAGCCTCCAACACATACAGTAACCGTGACTGAGCCAACTGCTTCGAAAGGGTCACTGCAGTGTAACAGAATGAGATTCTAGTCTATCCATTCACTCCCATTATCTGTTCTATAACTGGGTACAGTGAGCCTTGGAACACAAGGCAAGGAAACCCAGCAAACACGCTTTTGGGGCTGTGGAAGGAAACACACACACATGCACACGGTTCTATTCCTATTTTAGTCTGTTCATTTCTATGGCACCCTTAAGCCCCACTCATCCCAAGACTTAACCATAAGTAACCAAACAAAGTACAAAAGCTTTAGCAATTTTATTTTTTTATTACATTCACAGATTTTTTAGAAGTAGTGACAGAACCTCACTAGTCATGTTTTTTGAGGGTTTGCTATACTTGTCAGATCTTCACAAGTATAGCAGAACCTGTACACACACACACACACGCGCACACACACACACACACACACACACACACAGTCAAGTGTTGGTCCTGATCCTGCCATCTGTGGCATCTATAATTTTATCATAATGTTTCAAGTTTCATATATGTTTATTTTACATTTTTAAATATAATATCTTTAAGTGTAAGTTTTCAAAGACTCTGCTATGTTCCCTGAATATTCAGCAGTGCCACTTATGGTCATCTGTATCGCATGGGAGACAGTATGGAGGTACGAGGGCCCATTGTACCGACCGAGACACGCCCATTGTACCGACCGAGACACGCCCATTGTACCGACCGAGACACGCCCACCGTCCTGGACGAGACACGCCCCTTCACGTGATCTGACGCCAGAAAAGCCAATCGGCCAATCAGCGCCGTACAGCTGTAAAAGATGGCGGCTCCCTCATGGCGGTGTATTTGTGTGCTGCTGTGTTTTACTTTAATTTGCGTTCTGGCACTTGAGGATGACAAAAGTAAAAAGCCTAAAAAGAAGAAAGATATCCGCGACTACAACGACGCGGATATGGCCAGACTTTTGGAGGAATGGGAGGTACATTTTCTGTCTTGTTTGTCAAGCAGGGATCCTGCAGTCTGCCTGCGGTTTAATCTGCAGGTTTTTCCATCCGTGTGAAACGTTTCATTATTTTTTTCAGTTTACACTTATTTCCTTAAACGTAAGGCGAAATTTACGGTGTGTTTTAATACGTTTGTCCTAGTACGCTGGTACTCTGGCAGTGAAATGCTTATAGATACGTGTTGGGGATTTGGTATTAGTGCCTTGATCCTAACTGCATAAGCCGAAAAGACGGAGTGGAAGCTCTTTCTGTTGGTTTTGGTTCTGTCCCATGGACAACCGTCAACTGAATTGCTTAAAAATGTAACTGAACGTGCGGATCAGATCGCTTTCTAATTTTGTGAGATTTTTGCTGGAGGTTTTAAGTCTTTAACACTTTTCTGTGTAAACCCGTCTGAATGCATTGTATGTAGTTCTGCATGCTTATTCCAGGCGTGTTGTGCATACCGTTTATCTCTAAAATACTTCGTCTGCGTTGCATCGCCTGCAGAAAGATGATGACATCGAGGAGGGTGACCTTCCAGAGCACAAACGGCGGCCCCCGCCAGTTGACTTCTCAAAAATTGACCCTTCAAAGCCAGAGGAGCTCCTTAAGATGACCAAGAAAGGGAAGACGCTGATGGTGTTCGCCACCATTTCCGGAGACCCCACCGAGAAGGAGACTGAGGAGATTTCCAGCCTTTGGCAGGGCAGCCTTTTCAATGCTAACTTTGACATTCAGAGGTGAGACAATACCCTGCTCTGTGCCAGAGTCGAGTGACGAAATGCTGCTGTTTGGTGGGTGGTATTCAGGAAGGTGCTTATTGGCTATAACACAAAGTCTAGTAATGAGTGTAGGCTAGTAAGTTGGAGTGAAAATTGAATGAACTATTGATTCAGTCAGTGGGCGATCTTGCGTTTTCTTCTAGGTTTGTGGTGGGCTCTAACCGAGTCATCTTCATGCTACGTGACGGAAGCTATGCCTGGGAGGTAAAGGACTTCCTGGTGGCGCAGGAGCGCTGCGCAGATGTGACCGTGGAGGGTCAGGTATACCCTGGGAATGCAGCGAAGAAGGAGAAGGGGAAGGCCGGAAATGACGTCAAACCGAAGAAGAAGAGCAACAGCAAAGCCGCGCCCGAGACGGAGAGCAAAGTGAGCAATAAGGCCAGCAGACGCGGAGAGGAGCTGTGAGACTGTCTGCAGGAATTCTGGGATGGCGTGAAGCCTAATCTCTCAAAGCTCTGAGAGGCACAGAGTGCTGCTAACACTGCAGAGTTCTCCTCGCTCCACACTTGAATGACTCGCCAGTGTTGCCGGCAGCCTAGATCAAGTTCAGATTTGTTTGATTTTCTGTCTTTGCTTGTTTTTTCATAACCTAGAACAGAAACTTTCTGCTCCATGCATCAGTACGTCACACATTTATGGAATCTGAACAGCTGTTCTGAAGTTGGAAAATTCATATTTCATTTTAGCCTCCTGTCTAAAACCGGTTTGTACGTGAAGCGATAGGTCTTGGAGACTCTGTCATGACCGTATCCATCTGTGCATGCTGAATGCTTTCAACTTTGGCAGCAGTGCTGCATGGTACAGTTGGGTTTTGAAATAAATGATTTTTTTTAAGCTGTTGATGCAAAAGCCTTTTGCTTTTTAAAGTTATCGAGGGAGAGTAAAAGGAACATCATTTTAAAAAGAATTTATTTTAACAAAGCCATTTGTACATTTGTGGTCTTAACAGAAAGCACACTGACATGGTCCGGGTGCCTGTGGTCAGCCAGTCATCGGCAAATGAAAAGTTGTGGTCTTTTGTCCCAAGTCTTGTGGTTTATGATCGTCCTGTCAGATTATGTTAGTTAAATATAAGGGAATGCTGTGTACAGAGACATGACGCGTGTCGAGCACCAGTCTATTCCCCTAGCTTCACATGTACACTGGGTGTGACATATATACAGATTTGTTCTCAAACACTTTATTCACATTACTAAATACATGTTACACGGTTTCTTTGTAAACAACAAGCCACAAATCTGATGTACTACTTGAGGGTGTTTGTGTCTTGCACTGCACATTGATTCCTCGCTGTTAATGTCTTAGGAATTAAGCTGTAGTGATTTTCAGCGAGCATTCCCTTGGTATACTTTACAGCTTCCAAAATGTTACCAAGGAGCAGTTAGGTTTGTATCTGTGCAATAAATAAGTAAAAAAGTTTTTTTCTTCTGATATATATTCCGAAGTGTTTTTGAAACACACAAAAACGTACAAAACACTGACGAGGTCAATATCCGAAAAAAGACCAGCTATTTCGGCAAGCGGTGGCTGCAATGGTGGTTCCCGTCAGACTGGGAACGTTGCTCTCGGTGTCCTGACAAAGGTGCCCCCTAAATGCTTGTTCAATGTCTCGAATGAAGCCACCCATCCGTATTCTGTTTCCCCGTTAAGATCACTGTGAACCCTACATTTAATCTTTGCTGGTTTACAACATGTACAAAAGAATCACAATTTGAGAATCCTGGGAAAAACACCACATATTACATATTAAAAGCAGGAAACCTTGAGCAGTATAAGGTGACTCTCCATGGCACCTGGGACAGCAGACATCACTGAGTGAGACCAGAACAAGAAATGTTTTCATGAGGAACACCATTCACATCCACACTTGCCACAAACATGCTCCTAGCGAGGAAGTCCCCCCACCAGGCCGAGGACGTCCGGCCCGCAGGCCTCTCATAGGCCTCAGTTCTCTCATTGTGCACTTGGACAGCGGCGACCATGGAGGTGTGTCCTGCTCCTGGCCCAGGCCTCATAACTTCCTCTTCTTCACTACTGGAATTGGCAGCACCTGATGGATCTCAGCCTCTTCCTCGTCTGTCACCAGCCTCACCCAGTCGGGCCGGAAATCCCCTTTGAAGCCCACGAACGTCAGCTTCTCTGAAAGGGCTGCAGACAGAGTGTGTCACAGAGTCTGTTACGGAGTGCGTCACAGAGTACCTCACAGTGTACATCACGGAGTGCGTCACAGAGTCTGTCACGTAGTGCGTCACAGAGTACGTCACAGAGTCTGTCACGTAGTGCTTCACAGAGTACGTCACGTAGTGCGTCAGTGTACATCAAGGAGTGCGCCACAGAGTACGTCACAGAGTCTGTCACGTAGTGCGTTACGGAGTACGTCACAGAGTCTGTCATGTAGTGCTTCACAGAGTACGTCACGTAGTGTGTCACAGTGTATGTCACAGAGTCTGTCACGTAGTGCGTCACGGAGTCTGTCACGTAGTGCTTCACAGAGTACGTCACGTAGTGCGTAACGGTGTATGTCACAGAGTCTGTCACGTAGTGCTTCACAGAGTACGTCACAGAGTCTGTCACGTAGTGCGTCACGGAGTATGTCACAGAGTCTGTCATGTAGTGCTTCACAGAGTACGTCACGTAGTGCGTCAGTGTACGTCACAGAGTCTGTCACAGAGTCTGTCACGTAGTGCGTCACAGAGTACGTCACAGAGTCTGTCACGTAGTGCGTCACAGAGTACGTCACAGAGTCTGTCATGTACTGCTTCACAGAGTGTCTCACAGAGTGCGTCACAGAGTCTGTCACATAGTGCGTCACAGAGTACGTCACAGAGTCTGTCATGTAGTGCTTCACAGAGTGTCTCACAGAGTGCGTCACAGAGGCTGTCACGTAGTGAGACGAACTTTCCATGTTACCCTTAAACACCCCCATAATGTTTTGCAACCATTAGCGTCACTAAGGTTGCGTAATTTATTTTTTTTGGTCTGGTTAGAGCTTTATTTCTGCATGGTGAATCACACAGATGGTCAGTCCAGGAGCGGCAAACAAATACCTAGGGTATAAAATGCCTATTCTATAAATGAGCTGCAGTCTACTTAAGTGTTTAATTAGAATTATAAGAGGATCACGCAGATAGGGAGCGAAGGCTGTTTCCCCCCCAGAGTTCTCTCTGGCAGAGTTTACCTTTCAGTCTGGCATTATCTGCTCCAAGTTCCGCAAGTACTTTGGTCCAGCGTCCCCTGGTAACGAGTTGTCCTTTGGAGCTAACCAGTACTATAGACCTGCAAGTGTGGAGGAGTCATTCGGCATCACAGAACTGATAAAAGGAGCCGGTGTTGTGTTTTGTAAAAGCAGGGTTGGAAAGAGCAAAATCTGTGGCCATAAAAAGTGTTCTTACCCATTGTGGAGGCTGGCGACGTAGCGCTCCAGCTGTGCTGGCACGCCCTGCAGCAGGTAGCTGCTGAAGCTCCTACTGTCCACCACTTTGCCACTACGGCCGTCCGCCACGACTAGACGAATGCCGTGTTCTACCTGGTACATCTTCTTCCCACTGACCTGCCGCAATGACAGCCACACGGTCAGGACCCGAAAGCGCCGCCCCCCAGCTTCAGCGCCCCTCACTCCGGCCCTCCAGCTTCAGCGCCCCCCCACTCCGGCCCCCAGCTTCAGCGTCCCTCACTCCGGCCCCCCAGCTTCAGCGGCCCCCAGCTTCAGCGCCCACCAGTCCGGCCCCCAGCTTGAGCGCCCCGCACTCCGGCCCCCAGCTTCAGCGCCCCTCACTCCGGCCCCCCAGCTTCAGTGCCCCCCACTCCGGCCCCAGCACCTGGATGTAGCTGAAGTCCTCCTTGATGTGGAAGAAGCGTGTGTTGAAGGACTTGAGCCTGACCTCTAGGAAGTGCTCCGCGCCGCGCTGTGGACGAGGCGAGAGGGACAGGTCAGTATGCCCCCGCACTATCATCGCTCAGCAGAAATGGCCACGCAGACAGAACAAAGTTAGTTCTTCACATTGAACATATGAACATCTGAGTTCTGGAATCTTTCTTAATTAACACGCCCTTATAAGCTTTGCATCAGTTTGTACAGATTCATTGAAACATTAATGTCATGAATTTATATCGATACAAGTTTCTGCTAAAACATCCCAATATAAGCTTATATTGTTATGCAACGACGAGGAAAAAAGGAAAAAAGTTAGGGGCAGACTGCTCCAAGCCTAACAAACGCATATCATTACTAAATGTAATCATGACACTATTTATTTGTATTCTTATTTTTGACATTATAAATTCACAATAATGGAGTAGATCCATCATCCCCTTTCTATCCACTTGTCCTATTCAGGGTTGGGGGGATCCACAGCCTCTCCCAGAAGCTTCAGGCACAAGGCGGAGACCAATGCAGGATGGGAAGCCACTCACATGCCACTCACATGCACACCTACGGGCAGTTTGCTAATGCAAGGGAGCAGATTTAGTGAAAATGAGCACTTCCAAACCACAGCAAGTGGGCTAAACGAGCTAACTCAGAATCAAATGTAATCCTGCGTGGAACAGCACGTTCAGGTCGCAGAGCGCAAACAGATTAGGAATTAAATCCATAAGTCAATGTACATTTTGGAAAGGACTACGTGTGCTGGGAGGGGGACCTTGCTATTTGTATCCCCCCCGGCAGTATTATTTAACTGGTTTAGAACGCTGGGAGTCATCTGACCCTGCTGGGCCCCTCTGATTGGACAGTGCGGCTTGCTGCTGTTATCGCCCCCTACCAGCTGGCTGGCAGGCAGCTTCGTGGGCATTGGGACGTCCACGACGGGCAGCTGGGCATGTCTGGGGTAGGCGGCTGCTCTGCAGTCACTGGGCCTGCTGCCTTTCGGAATCACGGCCTTGATCTTGATCCTCTCACAGCCTTTCACGGAGCAGAATGCGAAGTCTTCCCTCTCCTTGTGGGCTTGAACCTTTAGGAAAAGGAGCCTTCGTGGAGAGAAAGACAGCCCAGGCAGGAGAGTCAGAAACAGGCTGCAGGTGACAGGAGAAACCGCAGCAGAGGATCCCACCCCAGGGGGGTGTCCCCAAGCGCTGCCCCTTACAGCCCTTTGTAAAGAAATCATCATTGTTTCCCAATCTGGTCCTCAGGGACCCACAAACTGCCCACGTGGCCTGTCTGGCAGGGAGCTCAGAAGGAGCAAAAACATGGACCGACTGTGGGTCTCCAAGGACCGGACTGGAAAACACCATCTGACACTAGAACACTCCACATAATTTGCTGGGTATCAGATTCTCAATTATTTCCTAAAATACCCTGTTTTCCGGAAGTTTTGAAAAACAATATCATTGGCAGCACCTGTGATGGCACAGAGCTGGTGAATTTTATACATTTGCTAAAAAAGGAGAATCCATTCATCCATTAATCCAAATTCTAACTTCTAATCTAAATTCTAACTCTGACTTATCCTGGTCAAGGTCAAAATGGAGCCTGGACCCTATCTCAGGCAGCACAGGCTGTCCTACATGAACTATCTTAATTCTGGAGTGATATACAGACATTCCCTTCACTCACTGCCAGTTTTGTACAACATAGGTATTTATGATTATTATATCTAAAAATATGTTTAACATTTGCAGTATGTTATGTCTGGGGCTACACAAGCATGCATTTCACTGCACATTGTACTCAGTATAATCATGTATGTGACAAATGACTTTGGGCAACAACATAAGACCAACATGACACGAGAAGCACATGCAAAGAGCACACAGTAGGCATGCTAAGTCTAAGCCTAAGACCACATGTAATGTATTACAATGGATTACTCTTTGATTACTTCTCTAACAAATATTTTAAACTGGGAAAATAACTTGTCAGGAAATAAGCCAAGCACAGCGAAAAGATGCAAAGCAACATGAATGTTATTACCTACATATATGCTTTTTAGTGAAAATAATATATTCAGATGTAATCCTTCTAATCAGCGACATTTTGATTTATAACTGTAATTCAATTATATATTTTTCTCAATGACTAACGAATTTAAATTACATTAATTTTGTAATTGAATTATGTAATGCCATTACACATAACTAGTTACTCCCCAATGCTGTGACACCCTAAAGCTCCCAGAAGGTAATTTGTTAAGCTGCAAGCTGCCATTCACTGCGGTCACCACTGGAGGGCAGTGTTTCCTACCCAGTGTCCTCCTCCCAGTAGTAGTAACCCCGAGGCGGATGAGAATGCTCCATCTTCTCCTTCTGAAGGGTCTGGAGAAAGACTCCAGTCTTGCGGGTCTGTTTGGTGAGGCGGTTGTGAATATCTGAAATGATGATGAAGTCTGTTCCTTTGGGGTAGCAGAAGCCCACAGTGATCCAGTCATTTCTGTTCAGGAACAATAACAGTGACAGAAGCTTTGAGGTGCACAGAGTAACTCACTGTCCAGCTAAATTTCCCTGCACTCCAGAGTAACCAGAAGATGGTGCCACAGTAAGTAAAAAAGAGGGCTATTGTCCATCTATCCACCCATTCATCCATCCATCTTCTGTAGCTGCTAGTCCGATGCAGGATCCAGAGCCTATCCCAGACTCTACAGGTGCAAGGATGGGAATAACCCAGGAGGGGGCGCCCATCCTTCCCGGGACACACTTACACACCATTCATGCACACATTCACAGTTACAGACAATTTAGCAACTCCGATTCACCTCAACATGTTTTCAGAATGTGGGGGGAAACCAGGGAACCCGATGACACGGGGAGAACATGCAAACTCCACTCAGGTAGAGCCGGGCCGGAGAGCAGAGGTGAGAGGCAATGAAGTGCCGTGCTGCCCCCATCGTGAAGCTGAGCATAGCTCCTCAAATACATTAAGGCTGAACTGTGGCTTTAAGAAGGGAGCTGTCTTCTCTGGCTCTGGGCGCCGGATGAGGACGGACCTGTTGAAGTTAATGAGCCACACGACGACCTCGGCTGGTGCCGCCCGGTCCCAGTGCACAGTGTAGCTCTTAGCCAGCATCACCACTGGCTGAAACTGCTGGTAATGGCTCCTCTTCCCCAAAGCTCCGTGCAGCACCAGAGGCCGCCCAGGGTACTCGTCCTTCACCATCGTCATGCTCAGGCTGGCAGGCTCACGTATCTGAACATAGATCTGGGGGAGTGGGGGTGGGTTAAATACTGGGAGTAGGGCGGGGGCCAAGCCACAATTGGCCAGATGAGACTGTCTGCCTCAGTGTTTCCCAGCCTGGTCCTCAGGGACCCGCAGACTGCCCACATTTTCCCTCCCTCCCAGCTCCCCAGCAAAAATCTGGGCCGCCTGAATGTCCCTGAGGACCGTTTGAGAACCACAGCTGTAGCTCACCTGGGCAAAGCGACCGCTGCAAACGGCCGCGCGCCAGTCGCGGACCTCGACGCAGTCCGGGTGGCGCAGCAGCCAGTTGTCCTCCTTCACCAGGAAGGCGCCCGGGTACTCGCTGACCGAGCCGTCCACGTCGTGGAAGATGGTGGTTTTGTCGCCATCCATCTGCATCCTGCTGAACCAGAGGCCGGGCTCTCCGAAGAAAACCCGCGAGGCGATCTGAAGGGTGATAGCAGCAGGCGAGCAGTCAGGTGGTGCCCAGCCAGGGCGCCAACCAGGCCAGCTGTCTGACATGTAGGATATACAGGGGCGGGGCCACAGGAGCACTAGCCCCAGCCGAAAGCTGATTGGCCCCCTCCTCTGTCACTCACCGAGTCAAAACATTTCATTGGATAATGATGAGGTTGGGCCCTCTCTTGTGGCCCCCACCGTAAAAAATCCTAGAATGGCTTCTGAGAGTTTAAAAGTTAGCTTTTCTGGACCACCCTTTGTGGCTTCAGACTTTTCCAACATATAATGTATCATTAACTGCCTGCCCACACACACAGAGAGCAACACCTAATTAACTTCATAATATACTGCACTCTAATGTATTCTGTTCAGTGTGCAATAATAACTTTATTATTATAGTACCTTTATTAAATGACCTTTTCATATGTTTCAGCCAGTTTCAGCCAGTAAAGGGTACTGTTTTATTGGAGACGTCGGCTACATATGCAGGCTTCGGGCTTCCCGCTGCATGAGTCCCCCATAAAGCCTGTGCTCCATACCGGCACGCCGTCGAACGTGATGTCCGTCACGTTGTTGTTGGGGCAGCTCTGCCAGGAGTTGTTGAGCCGGAAGCCCAAGGCGCTGGTGTGGCGGCCGTCCAGGGCCACATACTTCCGGAAGGTGCAGTTCTGCACATTTATCGGCCCGTCGTATATCTGCATGCCTCGGATGGGGAAGTCACTACAAGCCAGATACAGTGGAATTTGTTACTTGTTACCAAATTCAGCTCCTTAACCACCATGACCCCTGTTGCTCTGTCGAGCCTAGGTACTCACACTCCTTTGGGTACGGTCCTGTCATTCAGGTCTGGTCCACCCGGCCCCCAAAAGCGAGTGTCCAGGTCAGGCATGCCCCTGTTCTCACTCTCCCCCACAAACAGGGAGTTCTTCACCTCCTGCCTAGAGCCGTCATCATCGGGGAAGGTGCCTCCACTGCGGACAGGCGATGCATACGGTCAGGTCTGCCGCCGCGGCCAGCCATGAGGTGTCGAGTGCAGCGGGGGATGCTCTTACCTCGCCAGCGTCAGGCCAATTCCATTGTCAGCAAACCTTGAAAAACAGAAAGACCAGGTCATTACAGACAATCCTTTAAGTTTACAACAGCAGACCAAACCAAAGTCCCAGGATGCCCGACTGACTGGCAGTCATCCAGCCACACATCGCCTCCCCGCAGCCAGGCTCCATGGTCCTGATTCTTGTAGGCCACAAAGTGGTGGATGTGGGCCGGGACCCTGGGCTTGAAGGGATCAGCGTCCAAGTGAGGGCCAAACCTGTTCCATGGGGGACATCCAAACCAGCTTCTCAGTTCTGGGGGCAGCGTCTTAAGAGGTCAGACTTTTTGGATGAGAAAGTGATGATGCAAGGGAAAGTAACGCCCACCTGGCCCCTACGAGGGAAAGAAACGGTCGCTTGTCTCCGGCGCTGGCTTCGGTGGTCTTCACTCCATTGTCAAGGATCATTCCTGCCTAGAGCAAGATGAGCCGGAGAGGATGGAAACGTCACACCGAGAGGCACGGAAGAGCCGGGGAAGAGCTGTCACACGAACGGCAAGACAGGTAGGTCACAGAGCGGTCCCAGGATAAACAGAGGGCACCGAGTTCAGCTAAATTCAAGGAGATAATTACAGTTTAGCTGAAATCACCTTTTTTAAAGGTTAGGCTCATGTTCTTATGCTAAGCGACACTCCTTTCACTGCACAACAGAACATGTACATGCAGCTCTATTTAGTACAATTTTAATATTGATTTTTAGGTTGTTAGCAATTAAATGTTTCCTCGGGCAACAACAGGATATATTTAAATCCAAAGCGATCATCACCGCCATTTAAAGTGACCTGCTCCTGGTGTCAGACACAAAAATAAGACCACAGATGTCGCTCGGATGGAGAGGAACGGGCATAAGACAGTGGTAGAGGAGCAGCACTTACCCTGTAATTGGAGTGGGCCCGATTATTGGCAAAGCGGCCCAGGGGGGTGTGCTCCGTGCGCCCAGGCGAGTACATGCCCTCTGAGGGGCCGGTGGGGACATGGTGGAAGATGAACCAGAACCCAGTCTCCTGCAGAAACACAAGGAGGGGTAAATGTGTGCATCAGTGACCTGCGTGTCACACACACTGTGTATCACAGACCACTGCACACAGCCTACATCAGAGTAATGATAGCTGCATATAAATAAGAGCGTGATATACAGATCACTGCACACAGCCTACATCAGAGTAATGATAGCTGCATATAAATAAGAGCGTGATATACAGATCACTGCACACAGCCTACATCAGAGTAATGATAGCTGCATATCAATAAGAGCGTGATATACAGATCACTGCACACAGCCTACATCAGAGTAATGATAGCTGCATATAAATAAGAGCGTGATATACAGATCACTGCACACAGCCTACATCAGAGTAATGATAGCTGCATATCAATAAGAGCGTGATATACAGATCACTGCACACAGCCTACATCAGAGTAATGATAGCTGCATATAAATAAGAGCGTGA
>JAODKN010000021.1:15378838-15390478 GCA_026774425.1 Petrocephalus zakoni
GCTAGTATCGGGAAAAGTTCATTGTAGAGTCTTAAAGCACTTATGTAAGTCGCGCTGGCTAAGGGCGTCTGCCAAATACTGTAAATGTAAATGCAAATGTAATGAGCCAGCTAGTGGGTACAAAGAGCTTGTGGGGTTACATTACGGGGTTCTCCTGGTCTTTGTGGGACTGCCAGACACCATGGAGAAGAGACAGGTTAATAGCCAGGACACTCTAAGCTTCCATCAGCCACAGGAGGCCGATGGAGAAAGTCGGCCAATGGAGCAGCTCACTGATTAAGATGCACGATGTCGGCAGGCCTCCTGATGGAGGTAAATAGCCATTTACGCACAAGAGGGGGGAGCCAAATTTTCCTTTCCTTTGCATTTTTAGCAATGACTCGTTGCTTCAAAAATCTTCATGGAAGGAAGCAGATAATGGCTCCAAACTTCTTACATCTTAATGAGCTGGCCAGCATGCAGAGGACAGGAGACTAAGCAGTGAACAACAGCTCCTGCCAGTCCTGCCATGAGCTAAGCTGACACTGAAATGCTTATATGCAAATGTTCACAGCTCTCTCTCGAACCGCTGTGCAGCACCAGCAATGAAATGAGCTGAAGTGCTTCCATAAAATGCATACTCTACCAATGACAGTGAGTCTCCCATGGCTACAAAGTGAAAGGCTTTCAAAACAAAGCATGCGTTTCTGTCAGGCTTCTGGTAACGAAGGAGAAATTTTGCAGCAATAACAATGCACTTTACAGAGGTGGGAATATTTTCAATGACAAAAAAACCTGCAAAAATCAAATGAATAAGAGCTTTTCATTCTAGATGTATGGGGTTTCCGGAATCAAAACTTAAGAAAAGCAATTCTTGAAATCTGGATCATTGGGCCAGATATTTTGGTAACACTACTTAAAGCAGTCATTATACTGCATTATGTATACCTTCATAATGCATTATAATGCATTAATAAAATATTACAAACCCTGCTATATATATTTAGAAAAAGGCATAACACATTATAGCTATGTGCATTATGCATTATGAATGCTCTATGAAGGCCTCACCTACAGTATAATGCACTATAGATACCATAGTGCAGCACAAAGCATCCTTGATTCTTATACGGACCATTATAATGGATTTTGAAGGTATTTATAGTGCTTATACATGAGACCTTCATAGAGCACATTCCAAGTGAGGGGGACCAAACTTTAAGCTTATTCAGCCATGATCAGGGTCTCTGTGTAACTGGGGGGGCATGCCCCCCCATCCTGAAGCATTCATAATGCATGAGAAACATGGCTATAATGTGTTATGCCTTCTTATAAATATTTATAGCCATGTTTATAATACTTAAAGCTTACAGCCGCTATATTTTTTTAATTAATGTGTTACAGTGAATTATAAGAACAGTTATTAGGCTTCCTGAGTGTGGGCTTCATAGAAAGTGTTACCAATATGTCTATTGAGAATAATACCATTAGTTTTCTAGCTGCAGACAGTTTCCTCCACGAGCAAAGAACACAGCGCCCGAGCTGCGAGGGGAGCAGATCTCCTCACCGGAAACCCAGGCTGTGGAAGTGCTGGCTGCCCAGTGTGGCCAAGGCCTTCCTAGCCGAGTCCTCCAGGTTATTGGAGCCCTCGTCGTTCACCACCATGGCTAGCAGCAGCCCCTCTTTCACCAGATCCACGTGCTGGGCCAGGCGCTGGCTCTCGCTCTTGCTCCTGTATGTATCAAACCTGCAAAAGACATGAGTCTTTGAGTGACACCAAGCTGAATGGACTTACTGAGTGTATAGTAACCCGGTCCTCTGGGCTCCACACACAGAACACACTCTTCTGCTTTCTGTCCCTGTGTCCCCGAGGACTGGACTGGGAGGCAGTGAACGAGGGGATGAGTTTTGAGATATAAATATTTGAATGTTAATCAGGCAAATATTCAGATGGCATAGATAATTCAGTTCTGTTCAGTTTTTAACTAGTGTGCTATAAATTTACTTGCTTACTAGATCACAACATACAAGTTCTTGTATAGTCACTTAAACATGTAATCAGACAATATAGGATCTGGAAAACAGCAGAGAAGGGCAGGTAATAGGCCAACTCCTGTGTTACACTTCCACTTAACCAATAAGAAAGCCACAGTGCCCTGTCAGCATGTCCAGGATACCAAGAAACTGACCTATCAGTGTGCAGTACCCCCCCAGTTTTGGGGTCCACTACATGGACGATGATCCCCCGGTTGCCCCATCCCTTCTCAAAGTGATAGGTTTCCTCTGTGGCCTCTCCAGGCCGGAGGGTTTTGTTTAGGAAAGTCCATGACAGCTTCTTCGCGCCATGAATTTCCAGGGTCCCGCCAGTGCCGACTCCAATGTACTTTCGCCCAAAGTAGCTGTGCTCTACATCTGTGTCGTCAGACCTGCCAAACCCAAGGCAAAGCGAGGAAGGAAGTGAAAATAACCCCCCGTCTCCTGTCAACCGGGACTGTGAAGTCGCGCCAACCCCCACTGAGCCCAGACTCCCACGCACCTGCCGTACAGAACTATGGTGAGGCTGCCCATGTAAGGACAGTCCCGGCCGCCGATGTGCAGCTCGCCCCGCTTCCCGATAAGGATGTGTTTGGTCCGTAAGGTGATGGGCTGGCTGCTGTCCGCTATCACAAGCTTCCCTGTGAACAGCGATGCATTCACACTGCAGCGTGCTCTGGGCAGCGCATGGCACAGAGTCTCAGGCTTGCAAAAGGCTCAGAGATGTAACATCTGCCACCCAAACTGCACAGATCTCACACGACATAAGTAGTGCAGCCTGACGGGACATATCGCCTGACATCTGCCCTACTTGGAGGCTCCTTAACCCTGGAGAGAGAAGCTCTCCAACAGACCTATTATTTTCACGTTAAAAAGGTTTGATGGGACCCTCCTACCTCCATTGAGTATCTCGATGGAGTGGACCGTGGTCGAGGATGCGAGCACGACTTTCTGGCCGTACCCGATGGTGACCCGGTGCAGTTCGTTATGTCCAGGATTCCATGGATTCAGGCCGGATTCTTGATCCGGACAAGCTGCAACGACACACCCAGCCATTAATGCTCTGCAAAAGGTGACCGACAAACACATCATTAATTCCTCTGCTCTCCAGTGGGATGTAGATCACAAGGAAGTGGGAGATGTGTGGGATCGAGAGCGGCACTAGAGCCATCTCCTGATGTTAGACAGAACCCCCGCTATCAGTACGAACCTCTCTGCTGGGAAAAGGGGAGAGAAAGTGGGAGAAAACACAGAAAAAAAACACGGTAATATGTCAATTACTTCTATTGCACTCAAACACTATATGGCTAAAAGTATGTGGGTACCCCGATTAATCTGAGGAATTTCCTGATTAATCCACACCCACTGCTGATATTGCTGATGTTTAATTAAGCACACAGTTATGCAAACATTATCAGTAGAATGGGTGGTGGTCCTCCAGAAGAGGTTAGTCACTTTGCACTTGGCACCATCATAGGAGGCCATCTTTCCAACAAGTCAGTTCATGACATTTCTGAGCTGCTAGAGCCGCCTGGTCAGACACAAGTAGTGAAGTGAAGGACAAAACAGCTGGAAAGAAGCTCGGCTGCAAAAGGGGTTGGTCACGCACGCTAACGGAAAGGGACCCCATCACCCAACGTAGGCACCGAACTGCAACGGCAGCAGATTCTACAGCAGTGCTCCAACATCTAATCCAAATCCAAAGCTTTGCCAGATAAGTAGAGGTTTTAATAGCCACAATGAACTGAATTAATACCCTTGGTTTTTATGGTTTTATGGTTATAATGCAGAGAAATTATGCAATAGACTAATCATGTTTGTAAACACAGAACAATAGGTTAGGTTTAAAAAAGCAGGATGCATATGTCTGCTTGACCAATAACTGACCAGATTAGAGATGCGGCCCCTCTGAGGTCCAGAACAGCTCCTCACCGTTAGCACAGCTTGGGTGTGTGTACGTGAGTGTGTGTGTACGTGAGTGTATGTGTATGTGTGCGTGAGTGTGTGTGTACTTGAGTGTGTGTGTGCGTGAGTGCGTGTGTATGTGTGTGTATGCGTGTGTGCGTGAGTGTGTGTGTGCGTGAGTGTGTGTGCGTGAGTGTGTGTACGTGAGTGTGTGTGTGAGTGTGTGTGTGCGTGAGGGTGTGTGTACGTGAGTGTATGTGTATGTGTGCGTGAGTGTGTGTGTGTGTACTTGAGTGTGTGTGTGTGAGTGTGTGTGTGCGTGAGTGTGTGTATGTGTGTGTATGCGTGTGTGCGTGAGTGTGTGAGTGTGTGTACGTGTGTGTATGTGTGTGTGCGTGACTGTATGTGTACGTGTGTGTGTGCGTGAGGGTGTGTGTATGTGTGTGTGCGTGAGTGTGTGTGTACGTGTGTGTGCGTGAGTGTGTGTACGTGTGTGTGTGTACGTGAGTGTGTGTGTACGTGTGTGTGCGTAAGTGTGTGTACGTGTGTGTGTGTGTGCGTGAGTGTGTGTGTACGTGTGTTGCTCTCCAGCAAAGACAGAGAGCAGCATGCAGGAATCTCACTGACTGCTCTGTTATTGCGACCTTGAAAACGGGCCCTTCTGAATGCCAGGGCTGCGGAGCACTCCTGCGTCGTCATGTGGGCGCACGGCCGGCACTCCTCAGCAAGGACAGCATCATGCTTCCGAGCGTCAGCTCCCCGCGTCTGCATTTGAACAACTGAGAGCGACTCCTGAATTCATAATAGCAGGTTCAGAGTTGGGCGCGTCAGACAGCTGAGCACAGCTGGGCTCTGCACCCAGAGCTGCCAGAGGAAATACCCAAATGCACAAAAGGGCAACCTATAAATATACATGAGGCCCATTCTACTCGAAAGCGACTATTAATAAATAAAGTGTGATCTGGAGCCGGCCTTAAACCCACAGAGCCACGCATACTGGCTTTCGAGCGCCAACCTCGGACACAACCCGCAGCCCCCACAGAATTGCGCTCGGGGGGTAAGTGCGCAGGCGAGGGGAATTGCTGCCGTAATTTAAGGCTTGTCTGTTGTTCTTTCTCTCCCCTCTCAGTCTTCACTGCCAAGGCCGCATGCAGCCCAGGTGTTTGTCACCTTCTTCCCCGTTTTGACTGAATTTGGCCTACGAGCTGGAAATGGAGCGAGAGAGCACTCAGTGTGGGTCTTTAGGGTCGTGAGAGACCTGTCGGGGAACACTCTTACAGGATCAATGATCAGCTGCCTGTGTGCACTCCTGTCAAACAGACACGGTGACAGGCCTGGGGCGAGCGTGTGCAGGGCAGGGACTATAAATCTCTCCCACCTTCGGAAACCTACCAGCTTGCATCATGGGTAGGAGAATCACAAGTAAGGTTGCCCAAGGTCTCATTTTCACCAAAGTGTGACACTGGCACGATTTGACTCTCGGGACACCTGCAAGGTAAATAACAACTGGTTTAAAAACAAATCCCTCCCCTCTCCCGAATCGTCTAACATGTGTGGTGGACAAACTCATAAGTCATGCAGCATCACCTAGCGCCCTAGACGGCAACAGGAACCACATAATCTCTTCATTTCGATTCCAAGTCTGTGACCAGGTTAATCTTTATAAGGATTATATGAGAATTTCTGGTTTAACGGCTTAAAGGAAAGTAGATATAACGTTAGGAATATCTTAGAAGTTTAACAAGCGTTATATTAGGGCTATGCATGGAAAATCCCAGGCAGACACCTTCCTGTTACCCAACTTTGGAGTTTCCTTCAGGGGCAGAGCTTAGCAGAAGCGTTCAGTTTGCCTTAATGCCCTGC
This sequence comes from Petrocephalus zakoni, assembly GCA_026774425.1. Lineage (NCBI taxonomy): Eukaryota > Metazoa > Chordata > Actinopteri > Osteoglossiformes > Mormyridae > Petrocephalus > Petrocephalus zakoni. Next base: position 15,384,620 of record JAODKN010000021.1, read on the forward strand.
AGCTAAGAGCTCTCAGCGCTCTGGGCTCATGTGTCCTGCCTCCCTAAGCTAGCCCCCCCCCCCCCACCGCCCCGGGTATGTCCATGAGCTGACAGGTGACGGCATGCCGCGAGGAACAGAGCCAACGGCACCTGCCATCCCGATCAGCGACCCACTTCCCTGTGCTGCTGTGCTCTTTATCAATCGTCACCATCAACATCACCATCATCATCATCATCACCATCACCACCATCATCATCAACATCATCACCATCAACATCACCATCATCAACATCAACATCATCATCATCACCATCATCACCATCACCATCATCATCATCATCACCGTCACCATCATCACCATCAACATCACCATCATCACCGTCACCATCAACATCATCAACATCATCACATCAACATCATCATCATCATCATCACCATCAACATCACCATCATCAACATCAACATCATCATCATCATCATCATCACCATCACCATCAACATCACTATCATCATCATCATCACCGTCACCATCATCACCATCAACATCACCATCATCACCGTCACCATCAACATCAACATCATCAACATCATCACATCAACATCATCATCATCATCATCGCCATCAACATCATCGCCATCAACATCATCATCATCATCATCATCATCGCCTCCTCGTGCAAATGCTAGAAAAGGTCTGTTTTGTTCTTCAAATATGAAACAAAGACACACCTTACAGGCAAACAGGATAGATGTGTTTTTATTAGGACAGATCAAACAAGTACACAGCACACAATTAAAAAATGCAGGAGCATTTCAATGGGGCCAACCACAAGGACTCAGCCATCCACTTCCAAAGTCCTTCTCCACCTGCTGGGAACATGAAGCACTTCACCAATTGGTGGTAGTAGAGGGAGGGCTGGTTTTTATCTTTCCATCTACTTTAAATCCATTGTCTATAACCCAAGGAGGACGAGGCTTCCTGAAACAAAAAACAGAGGATTTACAGATAGCAGATCAACGTCTTCAGAGACTCCAGATGCATGAGGGAAGAGGCCAAGGACCCTTCCTGCGACTTGCTGTACTGGAAAACTCAAGGCGAGAAGCCACAGATGCTCTCAGGCTACCAAGCGATTACAGTCAGCGGAGAGCTTATAAGCAGGGATAATGGAGTATTAAAAATCCTGCTTTTTCAAATTTTTCAAAAAATATCAGCCACTGTGCCCATTCTTCCAGTACAGCAGATGCTGAGCACAGGATTCCCCCAGGCAGAAAAATCCATTCTCTAGAGTCATTATACTTCTGAACAAAACATTGACTTCACTATTGACCAACCTCCCTTAATGTGTCTGTACTCCTGGCCATTTACTGTCCTCACTCTATACACATCAACCTTTGCCAGGAAGCACAGGGCACCAGGCAGGGAGCACCCTTAAGAAACTTGTGAGAACATGCAAACATCCAGACCTGGGGAAAGAAACCCAAACCTCAACCCTGGATTTTAAAGCTTAATATAAATCACTGTGTTACCCACTGAGCTACCAAAGTGCCACTGAAATTTAACAAAAATCTAATTTAAATCACTATGGGCAGCAAAACAAAATATACTCAACCAAAAACTTTTGGTACAACTTTCTGTGAATGCCATGTGTTTAACAATCTATGAACAAACACATTATAAAGCATTCATACAGCATTATAAACATAATAAAGGCATAATACATTATAACCATATTTATTATGCATTACGAATGCTTTATGGCGTTCTCATCTAAAATGCAGTGTAGATACTGTCACAATGCATGACCAAGCATCCTTAATTCTTGTACTGACTATTCTAATACATTATGTGCATTATAGATGAAAGCTTCATTGTAGCTTACGATTGGAGCTTATAATAATATGTATTATAATCAACACTATAATGCATGTCAATAAAAGATGCTGTACTGCTTTATTAGTTCTTATACCAACCATTAAAATGCATCAAGGCATCAAGGCATCTATAGTGCATTATGTAGATGACAAAGTGTTACAGAAACACCGAAGTTCATTCATATGTTTATATCATATGTACCGGAAAACAAGCGAACCCAATGCAACCCTAAACAAACTGTAAGACCTCTACACGCAAACTGCAAACTGCATACAAAGAGCTAGCAATCAAACCCACAACCCTGGAGAAGCGAGGCCACAATGCCCCTCACCAAGCCCCATGTCCCTGGGACAGAGTCCAGACATTTCTTCTACATACCAGCATATATGACTGGGTGTGATAAATGTAACTGACTTGTATCTTTGTTGGCCACTTGGTGACAAACTATAAAGAGCGTAGTGATCAATTCTCAGTATAACAGCATATAGGCCCAAAGAATCATGGGATGCTTTCCTGGGCTAGGCCACTACCGAATCAGGACCAGCTGGGATATATACACCGGCTGTCCAATCCATAATCCGGGCAAACATCATTATGCTCTGTGCCCACAACTCCATCTGCAGATCCACTGCAATAAAACTGAACCATCCGGATCAGTGCCGACCAAAGCAGGAACATGTGTTCAGGTTCCCTTGTGATCCATGACACGTTCCTAGCAATTTGACAGGACAGACAGTACACCCAGCAATCGCTAGAGGAGAACCAACATCGTTTGGAGGATGGAGTTTCTGTGCCAGTTTGTCGCAGACTGGCTCCAATCCTGCCTCAAGTGCGATGACCTTTAAAAATGCTTCTCCGCAAAAATAAGCTATTTACCACCACTGGTGGAAATGTGGAGGTCTTGGATTTGCTGCTACAGTCTATCTCCACTAATGCAAGGGTTCCTCACAACTGCACTGAACACGCAATAACATTCTCCCCCGTTTCCCAAAAAGTCGGGTAGAATGACTGCAATGATCTGTTTAGTTCTGCACACAGAAACATTTAACTGAGCCATTCTGCATCTCACAGGCGATTCATGGCATACGGCACTTTACGCTCTCAAGGTGGCAATTTTAGCAGATCTATAGAAGAGCCATATTCACAAAACACACAAAAAGGTCTGAATCACATCTGTGAAACCCACATTTGTCAGCCGGGTTCGTGCGCCAGGGCCTGTCGGTTTTAAATTGGAATAGAAGAGAGGGCTGGGAATCTCAGAAAATGAACCAGCAATCTGTGTTGGGGTGATTTCATTGTTCCCCTGATCCACTCAGCATGACATCCAGGAAAAGAACATGTTTCAGAACCTTCAAGAGACATTAAACTACAGAAAAGCAAAGCGTAGCTGGGACAGAAGCAGGGGACAGAAGCAGGGGACAGAAGCAGGAGACAGAAGCAGGAGACAGAAGCAGGAGACAGAAGCAGGGGACAGAAGCAGGGGACAGAAGCAGGGAACAGAAGCAGGGGACAGAAGCAGGGGACAGAAGCAGGGGACAGAAGCAGGGGACAGAGGGCTTTAGTGGTGGTGCCCCGTCCGTAATTAAACTCATAAGGGACCACGCCGAAACGCTCGATTCTGTGGATGTCGTTTGTCGCTGGCATGAGCGCCTTGCTGTGAGGGCAGTGCTCTATCCTATTCTCAGCACCTCGCAGGAAAAAGGTTCGGCTTTCCAGCACTCGCCGGCTTCTCCCGAAATGGCAACTGGCAGAAAGAACAGAAGAACAGACGCTTCTTCGGAAAGAGACGTGTGCGAGGCCCGGCACGGCGGCTCTCCGCGCTGTCCGTCTCCCTTAAACAGTCGCCACCTACCCAAGAACTTAAAAGCTGAAAGACGGCAGAATCAGTGAAACTGCTGCTGGAATTAAATGTCGAAAAGTCCAAGGGGCCAGCAAGACAATCGCAGTTAATCCTTAAAATAGAACCATCCTGTCAGCTGGTCTACTTTAGTCTGGATCCACTGCCAAATTGCTGACTAAAATCAAACACACACCCAGTTTTGAAAGCCTTTTCAGAGGTGAACAATGCCAAGAGAAACCCCTTTCTGGAGAAACAGTGGTTAACAATGTGGCCTCACTACCTCGGAAGACTAAGCCTGTCCCATTTGATGGGCAGAGCGTCCTGTCAGGTGCTGGTGGCCAGCAGTAACGGGGGGGGGGGCAGAAATATAAAGACCATTTTGCTCAGGAACTACTGAAAATAGCACTGTAGGGAAGAGCAGATGCAGTATGTAACTGAAAACTTTGTTCAGTAAGATGAAACTTTACACTTTAGGAATATGAAACTGATTTGTATCTGTAGAGAGTGTCTCTGTCTATCTGTGGTCCTCAAAATAGCCCAGAGCACAGGAGTCCGCATGGTGGGGCAGGGGGGGGCATTATTGCAGATGCCACTACAGTGCTGATTCTGGCAGCAAGACAATGGGGACATCCTTAGTGAAACTGTAGTATTAAATACTGCAGTTCCCCAGAATCCGAGTCAGATAGCTCTTGATACGTTAGAGATGCAATCACTAGTCAATAGCTTTAACACAAAAAGACTAGCAAAAAAGGAAGGTACACGGTCAGGTTTGGCCGAGGCCTTTATTACCCCTGAGATGTTTCTAATGCTCATCATATCTCAAAGCTAAAACAGGAGAAAAAGGAAAATCGAAGGTTCTCTCTGTTACAAAGACTGTTCACTGATGCAGTTTGCATCTCGCTGGCAATGATTACTCTTGGACTTGACATCGATAAATCAATCAGTGGTGAGGAGCACATTCAGCAGCCCGGCGGCCCACTTCCCTTTGACTTAGTTTGTTCTTTTAACAAGGAGGACCACCAGGTGCTCAGGAGGAGCTGCCTGGCTGAGCCAGGCTCACTGCTCTCAGGGAGGCTCCTGTTTGTATCCCCATCTCGCTCTTTTTTTGTATATCGTTGTATTATCCTATTGTATTAGTGTATCTTTGTTGTTATTGTCCACTTCCCTGTCCTCTCTTAATGTGCCTTCACTGGCAGAATAAATGAATAGTATGCAATAGATAATAGATAATTACACACTCCTCCATTGCAGAGCAAATCTGACCCGACTATACAAGATGACCAGACACACATTCTGCTTGTATAATGCATCGGGACAGGACAAGGGGAAAAAGAGGGGGAGGCTCCTGTCGCTGTTCAGCACCGAGCCCCTGTCCAGCTGCCCAAAGCCACACTTGTCAGGGGCTGTAATTGTTCAGGTAGGATGGAGACTAACACACACACACGCGCACACACACACACACCACGTGCGCGCGCAAACATGCACACACGCAAACGTGCACACACGCACACGCACACACACACACACACACTTCCATGGGAAAAACCCTAATCTTAACAATGACTATCTTAACCCCTACCCAGCCTTAACCTTAACCATAAATAAGTAAGTAAGTAAATAAGTAACCAAAAAAAATACAAGACTTCTGGCATTTTTATTTGATCGCATTCACAGATTTTTATAAAATGAAGCCTCGTCACAAAAAAATGACCTTGCTAATAATGTATTTTGAAGATTTGCTATTCTTGTGAGGTCCTTTGGTCTTAATAAGCATAGCAAAACCTGTACACACACACACGCACACACACACACACACATAGGAAAACTCACTTATCAATATGCACACACAACAGAAAATTCAGGATATCTGAGCAAACTGACAGTGTGAGGTGTGTGACGGTGACAGTGTGAGATGTGTGACAGTGACAGTGTGAGATGTGTGACGGTGACAGTGTGAGATGTGTGAGACAGTGTGAGATGTGTAACGGTGACAGTGTGAGATGTGTGACAGTGTGAGATGTGTGACAGTGACAGTGTGAGATGTGTAATGGTGACAGTGTGAGATGTGTGACGGTGACAGTGTGAGATGTGTGACGGTGACAGTGTGAGATGTGTGAGACAGTGTGAGATGTGTAACGGTGACAGTGTGAGATGTGTGACAGTG
>JAODKN010000021.1:15415365-15426454 GCA_026774425.1 Petrocephalus zakoni
TAGGGAGTGACGCTGTGATCTCTGTGTATGCTCTGTGTGTGTCAGGTGCATAGGGAGTGACGCTGTGATCTCTGTGTGTGTCAGGTGCATAGGGAGTGATGCTGTGATCTCTGTGTATGCTGTGTGTGTGTCAGGTGCATAGGGAGTGAGGCTGTGATCTCTGTGTATGCTCTGTGTGTGTCAGGTGCATAGGGAGTGATGCTGTGATCTCTGTATCCTCTGTGTGTGTGTCAGGTGCATAGGGAGTGATGCTGTGATCTCTGTATCCTCTGTGTGTGTCAGGTGCATAGGGAGTGAGGCTGTGATCTCTGTGTATGCTCTCTGTGTGTGTCAGGTGCATAGGGAGCGACTGCAGTTTTTTATCTTGTATGCCGTTGTTTGGATAGGGAGTAAGGTGTGGAATTTGTTGTGTTTTTGTTTTCTCTGTACTTAGGAGTGACTATAGCGCAGGGGTGCCCAATCTTACCCGCAAAGGACCGGTGTGTATGCAGGTTTTCGGGATAACCTTTAGATCAGCTGTTCAAACCCAGGTGTGAGGACTCTTCGGCCAATCAGTTCTCTAATTAGTGATATAATTAGGGAGTTGCAGCGAAAACCCGCACACATGCCGGCCCTTTGCGGATAAGATTGGGCAGCCCTGCTATAGCGAAAACCCGCACACACCACGGCCCTTTGCGGATAAGATTGGGCACCCCTGCTATAGCGAAAACCCGCACACATGCTGGCCCTTTGCAGATAAGACTGGTCAACCCAAAGCTGACTGGAGTCCTTTTGCACAGGGTTTATTTGTTCCGTGTCTGTGGCGTAACAAAAACAGAAGAATATGAAAAAAGAAAAATACCCCTTTGTCTACGTGTGTTCCCTTGCCCATCGCAACCTATCCTTCCCTTACTCCATGTCCCCTTTCCCTTTCACTCTGTTATACCCCAACCCTAGACTGGGGCTCGTAACAGCTGCTGGTTGTGTAAAATGAATGTGTACATGTGCATGCCTAGAGCTGGCCGTATATTGGAGGTCCGGATAAGGGTGGTTTGACTGTACCACTGAAGAGTTTTGGTTTTAATTCAAATGTAGCTAATTGAGTGTAAAAGGGAATATTCACCTCTCTAGCATCGCCACTTTGTCATTTTGGTTTGGCATACAGATTTGTGCTGGCATACAGTGATATTCTATTTTACCATTTCAGGTTCAAAATTGCACTTTTCATCTTTTCAATCAATAAATATGAGAAGTTGAAAATTTTTGGTCACAACTTGTCATTAAGGGGTCATGGTGGGTCCCAAAGACAGACCAGTTGAGAACCACTGGCATAAAATATAAGAAGGTAACTGGAAAACACTTTTCAGGTTAGCAGCGTGTGAGTCTGTCACGGGGACCAGTTTGCGCAGTTGAATCACCACCTTAATAATGAACTCATTATGATGCATCTTTACACCTATACTCTGCAGTCCATGATGCTGCTGGCAGCCAGGCTTTCGATCCAACAGGAAATCCAGCTGCTTGGCAGACTCACCTGGGGAAGGCGTCAAAGCAGTAAGTCTTCCTGGTGTCGGGGAAGGCCACGCGGAGCCCCGACATAAGCGGCGAGTGCAGGATGACGGCGGCACACTCATAGCGGGACGCCAGGTCCACCGTGGGCACTGTGCCAATGCTCTGGCCATACAGGATGACGCTCTCGGGGGTCACACCGTACCTGGGCAGGCAGAGCCACACAAATGACATGACCACAAGCATCGAGGCTGAAGGGAAAGCCACGTTCCCCCAGCTAGAAATACCAGCACAAGCGTTCAGGTAACGCCTAACTACACAATCTATGGCTGGGGAATGAATCAGCAGTGCTGTAAAACATGTGGCCAGATAATACAAGGGGCAAGTGACTGCATAAAATCAGGCCTTGAGGAATTCCTGCAGGTCGGGTTCAAAGTGCAATTCTGAAGCTCTGCCCCATACGAGGGGGGGGGGGGGGGGGCAGTAAAAGGAAGGCACCACTAGTCACAAAAACAAGCCTTGCACTTGAGATTCCAGCAATCTCCTCAAACATTACAGGCCGTGAAATCAGTCCCTCCACATCTTTAAGATGCCTCCACATTTTCTTTTTTGGGGGAGGGGTCAAGTATGAGCAGGGCTACGCTGCAGAGGCCTGGTGTCTAAAGCAGCGGGGAGCTCACAGCTCTAGCAGACGCTCTGCTCTGCTCCCTCTCGCATCTGAAGGCTGTGCAGAGACACGCAAAAGGGCCACATCGTATTTTCCTTTTGGCTAAGAATGGTCTTCGGTAACATCAGAAAGGTAATGAGCAGACAGCTACGGCCTTGTGAGAACAGGACACACCCCAAGGTAAGGTATACCTGTGGAATTGTCACTGAGGCTCCAGCTTTCACCCAGAACCACAACACAGGAGGACTTTGTGCAGCCAGTGGAAATCAGAAAACAAGCCCTCTTTATTAACGAGACACTTTTTAATGTCAACAAAACACGGCCCAGTAAAAACAGGGCAGCAAGAACTCAATGCTCTAAACAGATGCTGACATTTATTTATGGGGAAGACGATCATCAGTACTTCATGCGTTTAATGAAAGGCATTCTTGGTCAAAGCCACGGCAGAAAGCGAAAGCAGGCCTCTCTCGTAACGGTCATGAATCAGATGGGTGGTCAGGGCATGTTCGCAAAAATACACCAGGGCAGAAACAGTGGCGATGAGAACATCTTTATGTGGCCCACACGCTCAGCTAACAAGACACTGTCAAGCAAAGCAAACATTAGCAGATGTTTTCGGTGAGAGCTCCTGACACCATACAGCCACCTCTGAGCCCCGCGACCCCTCTGCCGTCGTTTGATGCTCGCTGCCCTCCCCGGCCTGTCCGTCTCAGCAGGCCCAGGCCTCTCTGAGCCGCAGACACCAGAAGCACCATTACAGGTCCACGCCAGGCATTACAATGGATTCATTAAGGGCCATTAGCAGCCAGAGCTAACGTGGGAGGCAGCAGGAGGGGGGAGGTGGGGCCAGCTGGCCCAAACAGGAAGCCAGAACCCCTGCAACTCAAAAGGTCAAAATGGAAGTCTATGGTAATTGCAGCTGTAACTACATTATCATCATGTCCATCATGAGATTTTAAGTTTAAATGCATTGTACAGCACTTTGCTGCAACAAGTGACCCATAAATAAATCTGACTTGACTGTTACATAAGACACCCATACTGTCATTACAATGCATATGCAACTGTCATATAGAGAAGCAGAAACCTGTGAGAACAGTCTGCATAGCAGTCTGCAGTGATATGGTCACACAGGCACTGCGGGGGGCATATAAATAAAATGAACAGTGAGTAGAATGAGTGAATTACAATAATTACTATGATACCATTACGACTGAAATGACAATTTGGAATTACTACAACTGGTCAGTATAAATTTCTAAGGTACTCTGTAAGTCACAGCAGCACTTCATTGCATTATTCAAGAAAATTCAGTGTGAAAACGTCAGACTTCCAAAACAAGAAACCTTTTTTGTTTGAGGACTTCCAATCAAATAAAGTTCACGAGGGTCGAAGCAAAATTGATGGTGCAGTTCCTAACCAGAGTCTCATTCTGGTTCTCTCCAATGACAGGATTTCCGATAATCTGCAGATCATTACTGCTTTTTGTTCCTATAGCCAAAGAAGCACGATGAAATCTGCACGCCGAGACCATTCATGAGAAAAGGTGACCAAGAAGAACGCACCAGGAGACATACCGAAAACCTGGTAAGGTGAGAAGCTCAGCTGTGACATTCCAGGTCGGCTACAGAGCGAGTGCCAGTTCCAAACCTCAAGATGCACATACTTGCGATATCGATTTTTCCCGAGAACACCAAATACAAACAAAATCTAATTCTTTAATGCAAACCTTTAATTTTCATAATCACATAAAATTTCACAATACAAATAACTAAAATATATTCTGTCAAATAATAGGTGCACTAAGTAAAATAAAAACAATGCACTTTTTTGGTCTTGGCAACACATTATAACCAAAATGCCACTACTTAAGCATTAAAAGCAAGTTTCTCTTAATAAAATTGGAATCGGTTGTAAAACTGAATATCGCTTTGGGATCCGCTTGTAGCAGCCTACGTGTGAGACACGAAACTAGATTAAAGGACTCCGGTAGCTCGAAGTCAGAAAAGTAATACCTACTCGGTATTCTGTATTATTATACTGAGGTAAATTTGTCGTCCTTCTGAAGCTTCCATCCTCAACTATGAAAAATGGCTGGTCATCCAATGCCATGAATTCCATAACTTTCCTCAATTCCTTTGGTCTTTTCAGAGCTTATACCAACAAAAGACAGGAGAGACTCCTGGCTTTCACTTTGCTAGCTTCTTCAAGCTGAGCGCATGTAACCAGAGCGAGCGAGGTGTTCTCTGCGTTTGCTGATGTTGGGTGGCCCGCCAGCTAAATAAAGGAGTGACCCGATCGTCAGCTTAAACTGTCCAGTTTTATTCCTGGCAATTACAAAAAAAAAAAAACATTCACCGCTGATATACGTTGGGGGCAAACTGACACCTCTCTTCCTTTCAGGGAGGGGGAAATATAATGGCAAAACAATCCACCTTACATTCAGGTATCAAAACAAAAGTTTCCGATAGATCTTTGGGTAATTCTATAGGATAAAAGCAGCGGCACATTCACTGTTACACATGATCACTGGGGTGATTGACTCAGATGAGGGTGTGCGCGGCTGGGATGAGGGTGCGCACGGCCGGGATGAGGGTGCGCGCGGCCGGGATGAGGGTGTGCGTATGATGTATTGCACATGCGTAAGATCAGTCTTTAAATCAGAAATAGGTTTGACTGATGACCGATCACCGATCAAGCCGATAAGCGTGAAAATCTGCCTATTCCGATCGCTGGATCCCTAGATGGGACAGAAGACCTGTACCTGTGAGCAAAACTTCAGACCCAGACCTACTACTGCTGAGCTCATCAGAAAGGTAAGTGACCTTGACATGACAAGCAGCTTTGGATAACAGCCATGGAGCTGTGAGCAGCCAGGGGACAGTGAGGGCTGTATACAGACTGAAGGTGGACTCAGACCCCCTGAAATATGAGATGTATAAACATGACTGTAACAGGCAAGAGCAGCGTGGCTTTGGCAGGACACCATGCAGACCTGTTGTCACTTGGCACTATGTTAGGATGCTTTACTGAAGCCAGTCTCCTGGCTATCAGGGTCCCATTTGGGAGGCTTGATCCCCAGTAGGGGGGCAGATTTCAACAGACTTATAATGCATAAGTAATAATGAGACAAAAAAAAAAAAATCTAAAATATAATAGACCTCTTCAATGCCTCCTCCAAACAACTCCTTTCCAGATTAAGCAGTGGCCCAGTAGTATAAGCCCTTCCAAAACAAGGCCAAAGACCTTTGCAAATAAGCTTCCAATGTGAATGCCGCTCTCTCTCTCCTAATTTACATTATTGTATCTTCTGACCAGTATTTAAAACACTAAATAAACATCATGCGTATTTACAAATTCAGCGTAAACCAGCCTTTTGAGAATTGTCCAAAAAAGAAAAAAAGTCAGACATCTCATATTTAATAGGGATCACAAGCGGATTTAACTATTCTGTTTGAGGGCATAAATAAAATTACTTAATTATAATACATACTAAGCTTGTACTTAACCTGTCTATTGCTGGAAGCAGTTTTAATTAAAAATAAGATATAGGGGCTTTCCAGTAGAGGGTGGCAACCACATGCTTAGAATTCTGACACGCGCTCACTGACACCGGTGACGTTTGCCACACAGAAGACGAGGCGGGACTTATCGTGCGTTCCTTTACCCTCGAAGATCGGAGTGTGGAGTGACGTCACATCCGCTAAAAAACCGAGGAAAACCGAGTCTGATGCATTCCATTTGCCGAACTCGGATTCAAGATGGAAGCCTCCAAGAAAGTGGCTCTTGCGCTAGCTCTTTCGGAGTACGAACGGCTCCAAGCATATGCTGTTCACCGTTGCGCCCGGCCTTTCATGTGAGGGAAGGCAGTGCACGCATCTTGCCAGAACCCACAGGAGGAGGAGAGGGAGAGCAGCCCGATTCAGACCAGGGCTCATATTCAGAACCACCAGATGCTTTCAAGCTGGAGGTCTGCACCAGGCCTGTTACAGGCTGGGCCACATCTGCCAGGGGTCGGAAGCCAAACCAACAGTGAGGGTAAAGGCACAGAGTCGTTCTCACAAGATGTGGGTAATAATGACTAGGCGTCTTTCTCCCTTAAAGCTACAGGAATGCACACCAATTGGTTAAAATTGCACAATGATGCAGCAGGTGAACTTCACCTTGGCCAATTCAACAGAGCTGCATGTGAGGAGAGGGGAACAAAACATCACAGCCCTTTAAAAACCTGACCTTGGCAGTCGGTTAGTCTGATGCCACCAAGGGAATTTTGTGGCTAACAGACAAGTGCAGAGTCAAAAGTGCAGGCCAAAGAATGCTGGGTAACAGGAAGTGGCAGCTGAATGCCATTGGCTGGGAAAATGATCTAATTGACAGATACAGTAAACATCTACAGTATTCAGCAGCTGCCGCAGCTTCAAATGGTGTTATCAAGGATTTTAATCTCAAAACAGTATCTCAATGAGGTCTCTATCATATTTCCAGGCCAACTACAATTGGTGTTGAGAGAGACCTACAGTATTCGTCACCAGAGATCACCACGATATATACCTGAATTATATCTCCTACCACTAGACCAATGAAATTAGATTTCAGAGTCACAGCTCACATTTAGCATGTGACCATGAAACTTCCCATAAATGTGAGCAGGAACAAGGAAGTGGGAGATGTTTACAGAGATGGGTAAGGAAGTCCACGACGACATCGGCTTAGTCATACGGTGAGAATGGGCATGTCGACCAGGGAAATTCTGGCTGCATGGGGCAGAGGGGCAAGGTGCTGGAACATTTCAGAAGGAAAAGTACATTTCTTTCATTGAACAGAAGCAGAAAACCATTCTTGGAGGCGTATTTGGCCTTCAGCATTAAGACACAGCAGTAATGGGAAAAAGCACAGATGAGTCCTTGCGTTAAATACTTCAGTACAGTGTCACTCAAAAGAAAATAGCCTCTCAAAATGTAATGAGCAATTCACATAAAAGGCAGATCAGACTGCATGGTGCACATTTGCACATTTGTACTTATACTCACATTAACGCATTTGTCACAGTAAATCCTAAAGCTTTGCCCAGAAGTCCATGGGGCTCTGGCTTGTGAAGTTGAAAGTGTGTGTGTGTGTGTGTGCGCGCGTGTTTGTAGACCAGAATCCTAACAACCATTTAAAGCACGCTTAACTGGAAAGAAAAAGTTATTGTTCTAAACAAAATGAAAAATGTGGGAAATCGCGTTATTTTTAACCTATGAGCCTTCTGTCAGTGTTTTGAGACAATTTATTTAATTTAGCTGTGGATTCTGAGAGTCTGTGCAGCGTCACCAGGAAGGAATACCATTTCTTTTTATTAAAGAGCCCTAGTTGTAATGCACAAAACGTATATTCATATAAAGGATATTGCATTATCCTATATCTCGTTTTTAAAATGTATATCGATACACCATAAAAATTCCACATACCACCCAGCCCAAGTTTAAAGATGACATCAGGTGAATGGTGAGGATGGTAAGAGTTACTTAAGGAGATGTAGGAACACTGACATTTCAGATTAACAGACTGCACCAATAAGTACTGAGCAGGCATCTTGTGGTTCCCAAGATCCATGCAAGGCCTAACCACCACCAAGCACGGATAGTGGCTCCTCTCTGGGATGCCCCCTGAATAATGCTTGATTAAGGGAAACAGACAGTAACACTTTGAAGACCCTTCCTGTACTCAGCTGGCACGCTTTCAGGGAATGTTAAGACCCCTGCATGAGAAATAGGCATCCTGGCTCACCTAGCCACACATTAACATCCCACATGGGCTAGTTTCTTTTAATCAATTCAAATGCATTTAAAGGGCGCTTGTACCAGCAGGCTGCGGGTGATGACTGATTTATTTTAAGGCTTTGAAAAGCTTCTGTAAAAGGAATTTTCACTTGACAAGAGACTGGATTTACCTCAGTTACACAAAAGATTTTTAAGAATAGGAAAATGAAGTTTCCAATTCACCAAGGGGTTATCAAAAAATAATTTTTATTTTTTTTCTTTTTCAAGCCCAAATCTTATTGCAACAGGTTACAGATACTGTGCTTTAGTGCTTAGGTCATTAGTGTCCCTGAAGTAGCACACAACTGCAGGAGATGTTAATACCCAACAGCGCCGGAATTCACCAAAACACGATGGGGTTAACAAGGAGCCCACGGTACCCTGTCATCCTAAGCGGCCCTGTTCTGCAAACTCACAGCTGGATAAGACAGGAGAAAATGGGATTCTTCTGAAAAGGCAGTGCACTGCACTGCTGAAAGTAAAATAGCTCTAATAACCAAAGGGCGCAGCCACACATGAGAATCACAAATGCAACCAGTCATTATGATATACAAGCAATTCATCCACATGATCTGACACTGATTAGGAGCTACACACTCCTGGGGACAGGGACAGCACTATGGGGCTGCGGGGGGCACCCGGGGGGGGTCATGCTGCAGGGAGCAGGCTGGGCCCCCAGCCTGCGGGGATGGGGAGGGCATCGCGTCCGGGAGGACGCGGCAGTCCGCACGGGCATCTCCCAGGACAAACCGGGGTCTCAGGAGGGGAAACCCGGCGCGGAGGCTGGTGACCAGGGACGGATTATCCGAGCTTAACGGGGTCAAGGAGCGAAGCCAGCGGAGCCGCGGCGCAGACGGGCGGATTCCAACGGGCGGTCCCGGGAGGGGTCTAACAAAGGAGGCCGCGGCCCGGCGGGGCTCCGCGGCCGGAGGGGCCCGGCGGCACTTACTTGGTCCTCAGCACCTGCCAGGCGGCCTCGATGTCGGCGTAGAGGTTCTTCTCGGACGGCTTCCCGCTGCTGACGCCGTAGCCGGAGTAGTCGTACGAGAAGATGTTGCAGTTGATCCGGGAGCCCAGGCCGATGTAGAAGCCGCACATCTGGCCGAGGTCCACGGCGTTGCCGTGCGAGAAGAGCAGCGTGTAGCGGCTGCTGGGGGCGCAGCGCACGAACATGCAGCCCACCCGGTTCCCGCGGCTCGTCCGGGTGTCGAACACCTCCACGGCGTCCAGCTCCCGCTGCGAGTACTGCCAGTCGGCCCGCTCCGTCAGGTGCAGCGTGGAGGCGCCGGCGGCGTCCGTCCGCACCGAGTAGGTGGGCTCCGGCGGCAGGAAGGCGAGCTTGGCCGCGATGCGGCTCGGGCACGGCGGGCAGCAGAAGAGCCAGCAGAGTTCGCCGATGGAGAAACCATTCATCCTAGGGCCTGGCTCAGGCATCGGCGGGCGGCCGGGCGAAATCGGCCGGTATGACCGCGGTGTGAGGAGCGGCGAGCGGGCTGAGCGGGCCGGGCGGGCGGCGCCTCCGGGCGGCTTTTATCGCGCGTCAGTGTCGAACAGCCGCGTATCTAACGTCAGGCACGGCGCCGGTCTGCGAGCGTGACTGTGCCGCGGAAGCCAGGCGACATCCCCGCGTAGCGCCGTCCGTCCCTCCGTCCCTCCGTCTGCGCGAGCGAGCGAGCCGCCCCTGTGGTGCCGACCGAGCAGCGCGCGAGCCGCCGAGCCCCACTTCCGGGTCAGCGCCGCCGATATCCTGCCCGCGCGCCCGCGCAGGCGCGCTCGGGAGTGGCCGCTCGCTCCCGCGCGCTACGCCGGTCACCTAGCAACCGGCTCCGGTCACCCGCGCGCGCGTCCCGCCGCACCCCGAGGGCCCGTCTGCCGTATTTCGCTTAGTCACTGTCGGTAAGTTAGCGGTCGATAGTTACCAGGTAACGAGGTGCGATGCTGCTGCGGCTACATGTTAGCCGTATAGCTTCGGAATGTGCGTGAGAGTGACGGACTCGGGTCGTGAGAAGGACGGGGCCGAAGAGCTGGGCACCTGCTTCCCGACACGGGGGCCCAGCATCGCTAGAAAGGCACTTTATGGCACGTCGTCACATCTGCCCGGCTTAGAGGGCACATTTTAATAAATGACCGTCAAGGGGCAAATTAAATCATTTATTTTTACCATTAGGGGGAGAATTCTCCCTTGACACTGTGGTTTAAATTATGTTAACTTGCCAGCTGAAACTGACAACGAATAATATATTTTGGGGAACATAAAAGACAAATATGTACAGCAGTAAATTAAAAAATGATAACATCCTAGGAGCCACTACACGTACACATTTATTTACATAATGTATTTTACGCCTTTGGCAATGTAACGCCAGTGGTATCATTTATCACAACAAAAATACAACGCTATTTTACAACAAAAAAATAGGCTAATAAGAATACAGTAAATCATATACCGCTAACAATCGGTTGCCAACGTCAATATAGACATGTCTGTTCCACTGTTAATAGCTGAGTTATAGTGCAGCCCTAAGGAATTTTGGGTGGATTTTTGCATCCATAGAAAACGATAATTGGAACGATGTGGTTTATTAGAGAAAAATCGTGTATTTCAGATCCCCCGTTCTACTGAGATTATCTGGGAATTTTATTACCTTGGACAGAGACCACTGGCGCATCCAAAAGGCCATGCTTCATGGAATCAGTGCTACTGAAACTCTCCTGCCAAAACTGTCAGAATTTAATCTTGGCTCACAGCCCAAGGAAGGTCACACCTCACAGAAGTTCAGATGAGTGTCACCTTCACGTCGGTCAGTGTGAGTGCATATCTGCTGGAGGGGGAGTCGCCTCCCCTCTGCAAGCACTGACACGCTTATCCTCCTAACGTTTAAAACCAAATCATTTGGGCAAGGGTGGCCAATACGACGATCGCGACTGACCAGTAGATCGCCCTATTTTTTTATGATAGCCCATCATCTATCCTACCTTTGCATTTGCCAATTGATTGACGTAAAGAGCGGCCAGTCTGTTGTTGCACTTTGTTACGTTAGTTTACTGTAACGTCTACTTATGGCGCTTTTCCACTGCATAGTACGGTACGACACGGTTCAGTACAGCTCACTTTGGTTTGGCTCAGTTCGGC
>JAODKN010000021.1:15471229-15490102 GCA_026774425.1 Petrocephalus zakoni
GCACAAACGCCTCTTGGCACCAGTGCAAAGGGCCTGGCCTCCGATGCACTGTCTGCAGAGAGATCAGCGCTGTCTGCTTTGGCAGCAGCTTAGTCTGATCGCCCTTTAATAGAGCCTCTAGGCCAGCTGGGGTATAGGCAGTGATGTGAAGGGCAATCACTCAGGCATTATCTAGTCGTGCTGTTATGTGTCACATACTTACCAAAATTAATGTTGGTTGTCAAACAGCCTGCTGGGCAAAACTGTGCTCCTTCGTCACTAGACCAGTGTTTCTCAAACCAGACCCCTAGACAGTATATGTTTTTGCTCCCTCCCAATTCTCAGGGTATTGGGAGAGTGTAAAAACGTGGACCATCTGGGGGTCCCCGAGACCGCCAAATATTTGAGAAACACTGCCCTGTATTAGTGTTTCCCAATCCAGTCCTTGGGGACCCACAGACAGTCCATGTTTTTGCTCCCACCCAGCTCCCGGTAGCAGAGGAAAAAGTGGGCTGTCTGTCGGTCTCCCAGGACCGGATTGGGAACCACAGCCCTAGACAGTTTTTTCTCAGACTTTGACAACAAAACTCTGTTGTCTGTTCTTATAACTGTGGAAGAAAAACAATACTTGCCCAAAACTGGTGCTTTTTTTTTTTACAAGAACAGCAGGTTGTGGTGCTGTTGAACTGTCTGATTCACCTCATGCTTCTTTCATAGCTGAGAAGGTTCCCGCTGCCATCGCAGTGTGGGGATGCGCTCATGTTCAGCTTCAGTAAGACAGCGATCTGTGACTCACGCTCGAGTAGCTGTCTGAAAGACCCACATAGTACAGAGTAACACAGGAAGCATTACTATGAAGAAAACAATATGTGAGAGAGAGAGATGCAATACACAGGGATACAGCAGTGCCAAGCGGAAGACAGGCGGATTAAACGAAGATGGACGAAGCAAAAGAAGGTGGGACCCAGCTGAGCACTGCTATCATGATTTACAGCAGCTCCTCAGTGTCATGGGTGAACTGTGACCTTAGACCAGTGTTTCCCAACCCAGTCCCCGGGACCCCCAAACAGTCCACTTTGTTGCTCCCTCCCAGCTCCCTGTAGTGAGCAGAAACGTGGACTGTCTGGGGGTCCCCGAGGACCGTGGTGGGGAACAGTCCCTTTATCATGGGGGTCAGAAAGGGTAAAGAGGCATAGTAGCCAGGCAGCCTCTGGATCCACCGTTGTCTCAGCTTGGCATGGAGTGCGATTTACGGGGCCGAGGTTTGTTCCTACACCCACACGGTGCCAGGTCAGCAGCTCACTGTATTTCATTTCCTGCCCCAGCTAGGCGTTGCATCCTGCAGTCAATATTCGCACTCCTGGACACCATTAGCCGTTAGCAGCAGTTGCATTATCTAAAGATAGTTCCTCACTTTTGTCCCTTTTCACCTATTTATCCGAACGCCTTGGGTCGCTTGAATAAAATATGGCACCTGATCCCTGTGGAGAGCCCTGCTGTGTCTGAAGGATCTTTCCACAAACCTGAAGTCCCTCCCATGACAAATAGTCAACTGCTAGCGACATCTGTGACCGCGGCGGTTCGGCTTCTGTGGACTGAATAACCTCCCAGGACACAATTGTAAGAGATTTAGTACTGCATTTACTATCGCAGCTGCATGGGTCATTAACCAATGATGACGGGAAGGTTGTCGGTTTAAGTCCCAGGGAAAGAAGGCGTTGTAGTATCCTTCTGGGTGGTTCTTAACCTGCT
The DNA here is from genome assembly GCA_026774425.1 of Petrocephalus zakoni. NCBI lineage: Eukaryota > Metazoa > Chordata > Actinopteri > Osteoglossiformes > Mormyridae > Petrocephalus > Petrocephalus zakoni. Next base: position 15,472,961 of record JAODKN010000021.1, read on the forward strand.
TTACTGCTACCAGTCCAAAAGCCACAAGTGTAGACGAAAGACAAAAACTGTAAGATACTCAGGGATTAATCTGGATAAAACTCCTGATGGGACTGCATGAGGTTTCGGGGTACAAACGGCAAGGCCTGATGGGTAACTGATGGACAGGGCTGAGACTAGCCAGAAAGGATTAGGTGTCTCTGAAGATGTGTGGATTACAGATCCTCCTCAGAACAACTGCCTTTAAGGACAAATTAAAGTCATGGATGATGTGTTTCCTGTTTTTTTTTAACTTGGTTAGCGAAATGGCTTATCACAAAATATGGACACAGTTTATTGTTGCGTGGCTGAATGAATCGCAGGGTTTTGACATGACTATGGTAGCATCCCGTTAAATTTAGCAGCAACATGACACAGCTCAATGAAGACTCGAAATACATTTTTTAAAAAATGTAATATTCAGGATGCCTAACTCTCTGAGCGGTTGCCTTTACCTCTAGCAGTAAAATCTCTGATTTAATGCCAACTTTTTTTTTCATCTGACAACCTTTGAGAACAAGGAGATATGGGCTGGAAAGCGCACTGGTTTTTTATTGCTAATGCAGCACTGAAGTCCAGATACCTGGAAGTTTGAAACAAGTAAGGAACCAAGTACAGAGATGCAGAGAAAGCGCCCCTCGGTCATCCCTGTGAGACATAAGCCTCTATGGGATCGCTTACGCTCCTGCGCAAGGCTTGGGAAGAGGTCCATTAGCATGGGGTCAGAAATGCAGACAGAAAAAGGGTATTTTTTTAAAGGACTGTCTTTCAGGTAATCCCCGAATTGCTGACAAGGGCCAAGCTCAGCTTCCTCCTGCTGCTCAAGGTGCGATATCAAAGAATGTGTCTCAGAGTTGGTCAGGGAGGGATGCCTTAAAAGCAGTATTTCTGGGCTCTCCTGGAAAGCAGTCAGTAACTCTGACACAGAAGCTAACCTGAAACTGGGGTCATCAGTTACCATCCCACACCCCCGAATGGCAGGGAGGAAAGTGAGCTGAGGGAGGAATAATCACCACGGGGTACAAGCATCCCACCCACTGCCCTCCTCCATCTTGGCAGAGCGGGGGGGAGTGAGGCTGATCGCTCTCCTACTGCAGTATGCATTATCAAGATGAATGGAAATGGTACTTAGATCTCCGGTTATTCCTACAGGAAACCAATATCAGCCAAGCAAAGGCTCATTCAATTAACTCAGGTTTTGAATTGTAGCCATTTTATTTAATCTCACTGGATTAAATAAAAGATTATCTGGATTTATTATACAAATGCGACAAAAATTGTAAGGAATGTATGTTCAGGACACAGCAGAGTGACCATGAACATATTCTGAAAAGTGACTGGCTCCAATACCATCCTAACAACTGAGCTACACTATATGGATAGTGTATCAAAACATTTTGGACAATTCCAAGCTTCAAACTTTGTGGGAGCAGTTTGGGGAAGGCCCTTTTCTGCTTCAGCATGACTGTGCACTAGTGCACAAAGCCATGAAGACATGGTTGGTGAGTCTGCTGTGGAAGAACTTGACTGGTCCACACAGAGCCCAGACCTCAACTCCTTCGACCACCTTTGGGATGAACTAGAATGGAGATTGCGAGCCAGGCCTTCATGTCCAACATCAGGGCCTGACCACAGAAATGCTCTTCTGGATGAATGGGCAAAAATTCCCACAGACACACTCTAAAATCTTGTGTAAAGCCTAAACTCCATATATGTAAAAATGCCATATCGATGCCTATGGATTTAGAATGGGGTGTCAGAAAAGTTCCTGTGGGCGTACTGGCCAGGTGTCCAAATACTTTTGTCCATATAGTGAATGTCTAAAGTTTTAGGGGTACAATGGTGGGAACCAACTGACACAAAATCATGATCCAAACCAAAGCCTGAGAGCATCTGACCAGACATTTCTCACCCAGTAAGCCGCTCACCTTGTGGGGGGAGGCGGGGGGAGAGGGGTGCCCGCAAGGGCCCGTGGCCAACCAAATGGTACAAAGTGGTATAGAGAGATGCCAGATAGCAGACTGATGGTATCAGTGCAGAGCCAGACCTGCCTGCCTTTTAGCCATCACAGGCTTGTAAGAGCGGGCCACTGCTGTAGTACTAGCTTCATACATTATTTATGGTGCCGATAGCAAACACTTGCAGCCACTTATAATCAATTATACCTCTCGCACCTCACAGTATTTGAGAAATAGCCATTTTTTCTGAGATTTATGTAAATACATGAAATTCATTTTGATCTCATAAATTGTTACCTCTGCGATAGGTTGTTAGACCATCCTGGGCTGCTCCCCGCCTTTCACACACAGTCTCCAGACCCCCCATGACCCTGAATGGGACAAGCAGTTTTGGAAAATGGACAGATGGATGGAAATGGTTCCCTCTTCACTCCGCATAGATGAACAAATGGTTATGAAAAGTTGTAACCGGTAATCTTAGTTGATCAGGAATTGGCTCCTTGAGGAAAGAGGGATATCAGTATACACATAATTAGTGTACAGGAAATAAGGATCAGAGTCTCAGGAATAAAAATGAGCAGTTGTATGGCATACCTAAGGAGTCGTTTGGCATACTTAAGGAATCGTATGGCATATGTAAGAAGTAGTATGGCATATGTAAGGAGTCGTACGGCATACCTAAGGAATCGTACGGCATACGTAAGGAGTCGTACGGCATACCTAAGGAGTCTTACAGCATACCTAAGGAGTCATTTGGCATACTTAAGGAATCGTATGGCATATGTAAGGAGTCATACAGCATACCTAAGGAGTTGTACGGCATACGTAAGGAGTCATACAGCAGATCTAAGGAGTCGTAGGGCATACGTAAGGAGTCGTACGGCATACCTAAGGAATCATATGGCATACGTAAGGAGTGATACGGCATACCTAAGGAGTCATACGGCATACCTAAGGAGTCGTACGGCATAGCTAAGGAGTCGTACGGCATACCTAAGGAATCGTACGGCATACCTAAGGAGTCGTACAGCATACCTAAGGAATCGTATGGCATACGTAAGGAGTCGTACAGCATACCTAAGGAGTCGTACAGCATACCTAAGGAATCGTACGGCATACGTAAGGAGTCGTACGGCATACGTAATGAGTCATACAGCAGATCTAAGGAGTCGTATGGCATACGTAAGGAGTTGTACGGCATACCTAAGGAATCATATGGCATACCTAAGGAATCATATGGCATACGTAAGGAGTTGTACGGCATACCTAAGGAGTCGTACAGCATACCTAAGGAGTCATACGGCATACCTAAGGAGTCATACGGCATGCCTAAGGAGTCGTTCAGCATACCTAAGGAGTTGTATGGCATACGTAAGGAGCTGTATGGCATACTTAAGGAGTTGTACGGCATACCTAAGGAATTGTATGGCATACGTAAGGAGTCGTACGGCATAGCTAAGGAGTCATACGGCATACTTAAGGAGTCATACGGCATACCTAAGGAGTCTATTAGCTGTACATACTTATTTCTTTTAAGATACAGAAATGGACTATGAGGAACATTTACATTACATTAATGTCGTCGTACCTTGGGGATGTTCCTCAAAGTCCATTTCTGTACCCTAAATTAGACTAAAAGGAACATTTGCCTGCAGCTATGGTACAGTTGGCAGACCCTTGATTATTCCTTGAAATACATGTGTACCGACAGAAACATGGAGTATGGGGTCAAGTTCTAGCTAAGTTCATCTCATGAATATGGTCCTCTCAGAGTTTGTGTACTCCATCCAGAGTGTAATTATACAATGTTCGGCCATTTTATGCACCAGAATTGAAAATGACATCCAAGACTGATAGATCACAGTCCTCTATACATATAAAAGAGTTCTCTGGATTTAGTTGCTGTACAGTCCAGAAGATTTATTAATGCCTTTAATTCATTTGCCTGACACTGGCAATAAAGATGCACAGATATTGGCCCTAACTGAGAAATCACATTGCCAATAAAATGCAAAGAGAACGGTAGCGAGGCCAGACCTGACCCATCCCGGCTGGGGTACCTGGCCTCTTGCCAAAGGTGTTTGTTTGGCAGACACATTCAGGGAGTGTAGGCCGGGCCCACTGGTACTGCATGACCCGAGCTGAAGAAAGTTCCAGTTTTGATCTTAGTATATCATTCCCTATAATGTGTCTTATTTTATTGACTCCATTGGAAGAACTCACTTATTCAACAGCTGTGCCTCAGCATATGGTGACATTCACAGAATCTCACTTTATAAAACTTAACATGTGAGTTTGCTGACCCTCTCTCCTGCAGTGCCTGTAAGGAGTGTCCTCAGCGGGAGTCTGTGAGTTGGCTGAACCACTCTCCTGCAGTGCCTGTAAGGAGTGTCCTCAGCGGGAGTCTGTGAATTTGCTGACCCTCTCTCCTGCAGTGCCTGTAAGGAGTGTCCTCAGCGGGAGTCTGTGAGTTCACTGACCCTCTCTCCTGCAGTGCCTGTAAGGAGTGTCCTCAGCGGGAGTCTGTGAGTTTGCTGACCCTCTCACCTGCAGTGCCTGTAAGGAGTGTCCTCTACAGGTGTCTGTGAGTTTGCTGACCCTTTCTCCTGCAGTGCCTGCAAGGAGTGTCCTCAGCGGGAGTCTGTGAGTTTGCTGACCCTCTCTCCTGCAGTGCCTGTAAGGAGTGTCCTCAGCGGGTGTCTGAGTTTGCTGACCCTCTCTCCTGCAGTGCCTGTAAGGAGTGTCCTCAGCGGGAGTCTGTTCTGGATGTGGGTTCAACATTTACACTGTTTCAGCCAGAATGTGTGGTAAAAATATGCTTAATCACAGTCCACAGGAAAAAATCCATTAAAATGATAAAAAATACAATTATAAACACATAAATTGCTCTTGTGCTGCTCATCCTACAACGGTCTCCAGAGAACTTCATGATCGAATTATGGTTTCTACGGAATGTTTCTACACTGATATTCAGGCAAATGAGTATGTTTGCTCAGTGTTTTAGGGTGCCTTAAAATGATGACAACTTCCTGTCAGAATGAATATGAACACAGTTTATGGCAATAATATAACCACATGCTTCTAGAATTATGTGAAGGAAACATTACAACGTGAAAATATAGAGTAACTGTGTGCTGGAGTGTGCATTCTGTGGTTAAATCACATATCTAATATACCATATGGGCAAAAGTATTAGGACACCTGGAACTTTTATGACATCCCATTCTAAACCCAAAGGCAGCAGTATGGAGCTGGTCCCCCTTTGCAGCTATAACAGCTGCCACTCTCCTGGGAAGGCTTTCCACAATATTGTGGAGTGTGTCTGTGGGAATTTCTGTCGATTCATCCAGAAGAGCATTTGTGAGGTCAGGGCTCTGTGTGGGCAGGCAAGTTCTTCTACTCCAAACTCACTCAACCATGTCATTATGGACACTTGTCAGTGTACTGGAGCACTGTCATGCTGGAACAAAAAATGGGCAGGAAGATTCGAATTGCATATCAAGGCATTTTGGATACTTCTATACTTCCTATGTCATAAAAGTTCCTGTGAGTATAATACCCAGGCGCCTCCTGTGAGTATAATAGCCAGGCGCCTCCTGTGAGTATAATAGCCAGGTGCCTCCTGTGAGTATAATAGCCAGGCGCCTCCTGTGAGTATAATAATGCCCCAATACTTCTGTCCATATCTAACATCAGCCTGTGTTGTTTATTTCACCCAGATGAGACAAGAAGATGGTAGCCGCACTACCCCAGGTTCAGACTCAGGCTATGGAGGAGGTCACACCTGACCCTGTGTATGTGGACGTGGACCAGGGCCTGACCCTGGCATGCATTGCCTTCCTGTGTCTCCTGCTGGTCGCTATGATAATCCGCTGTGCACGGGTCATAATGGACCCCTACAGCGCCATCCCCACCTCCACCTGGGAAGAGCAGCACCTGGATGATTAGCCGAACGAAGCCAAGCACTACTGACAGGACGGATGTTACTTCCTGTGTCTGTGAGGTTCATGCTCCACGGGAAGGGCAAAGCTGAATTGCCACCATCTTGGCACCTCTGTGTGAGTGGAGGGTGAAAATTGCCTTACGCCCACTCAGACTGAACAAGCCAACTGCTGGGCTCGCTCTGATTGGCTAAACTGATTACACTGAACCCACTCCAACTGGGGAATCTAATTTATCTTCTTGCATCTGGACCAATATTACCAATATTACTCTCTCACCAGGTTCAAGGTCCGGCAGGAGTAATGGTGAAAAACGCCATTAGTTATCAGACGGTGTTGGTCTGCTTATACATAAATCAATTTCCATTCTAGTTCCACTCCTAAGGGATCAAATAACCATAATTCACCAAGTCGGCAGAAACCTTCTCAGCTCGAAATCGAGGAGGATATGAGGAGTCTAATGAAGAGACAAAATTCTTGTGAAGGACCCCCCCTTCTCCCGCCATTAGCCTTTGCAGCATTCATATCCTCTCGTCTTTCGGAGAAGGAGCCTCTGCTCCATTATGCAGCCTGCAAAGTACAAAGGCGAGATCAGAATAAGCAGCAGGGTAGCATAACACACAGAACTGATGTAATTAATGTACAATGTCTGCTCCCAATTTACATGGATCTACAATGTAAATCATTTAACTTGCAGCTTAACAAATTCCCTTACACAGTTACATCCATCCGTCCATCCATCCATCCATCCATCCATCCACCTTCAATCTGCTTCTTCAGTCAGGGTCGCAGGTGGGCTTCTGCCAGCTGTACACACTGGATGGGATGCCAGTCCATCATATCAGCATAATTATACAGCAATCAATCAATCCCGTGCAACATGGGGGGAAGATGCAAGCTTCGCACAGACAGAGCACAGGTGGGACTCGAGGCGCTAAGCTGGGAGGTGTGAAGCGATAGTGCGACGTACATGCTCTTGGTCGGCTGTCAATGCACGTCGCACAAGCTTCTAGTCTGTGATATTGTTGCCGGCTTGCAAGGCAGGGGTCGCCCTGACGATTCCGTGATGGAAAGTGCATGCTGGTGCAGTTTAAGCTAAAGAGCTCTGATAAGCCACACAAAGCCTGGACAATGTATGCAGAAAACACTAGAGGTTCAAATAAAGCACGTCTCTACATACAGTATGCAAACAAAAAGCCAGGTCATCCGAACGAGCATCTGCCTATACATAGTAATTCTTATGCAAGATGTAGACATTTTGATGTGATTTATTCTGATTGTCATTTATACATTTATAGACATTTATTTTTTCAGAAGTGCCCACCTTTGCGGTCTTTTGAGGGTATTTTTTTTGTTTCTGTTTTGTTCCCTCAGTTTGATCCCCTGTGGAAGAATTTCCATGAATTCCTGTACCATCATTTGCTTGCAAAATACTGAATACAATTTGATTTACTGCCTGGTATTTCGCTTGCAGTTAGTGCCATAGCCCCAGACGATTCTGAATTAGTCATTCTTCCCGTTCACCAGCCGCTTTAACAAATTAAAATCATCCGCAGCTTCAGGCGACGTTCCTTTTTGCTTTTTTATAATTATAAGGGGGTGGCTGGTGTCTTTCAGTAATAATTATCAAATGTATTGAACCATGACATAGTAAAAAAGCCTTTGTTCAAATCTGAACATGCTTTTAACTGCAGTAGTCGGCCCCACTTGTGCAGAACATGGCTTTCTGTCATGTTTCTGTCGCCTTATATAACCCTGCCTGCTATCTGATATGATCAGAAAAGACTGTTTTCAGGCTGGAAAGCGATAAACGAATTAAACTGCTCATTGTGCTGAAGTGTGATTGTGCAAAGCATCCATCCATCAGATATGCACCTGTCAATAACAGGTAAATGAATCAATCTTTTAAAATTGGCAGCAAAACTCACATTTCCCCCAACCATTTTGGAAGAGATTCAGTACATCAGGAAATAGACGAACTAACTACTTCAAAAAGGTATAACGTTTTCATTTGTTTATGAGACTGAAACCTGTTTTCCTCATGCAAACAAACTTCCCACCTGTGGGAAATATTAGATCCCGTTGTAGACGTGAACTTTGAAAGGTATTTGTGAAGAAATATATTTCCGCCCAGTCAGCATATAATCCAGCCGCTGGGGCCCACGCGCGGCAGAAATGATCACATTTGTCATTTTCCTGACTCGTTCCATGCAGGTCGCTTCCCTCCTGCATTTGTTAGAATTCCCACTGTTTGTTCAGCGCGGTGACCATGTGAAGGCGCCTGCGGCACGCGGTCTGGCTGCCCGGCCCCCGTCCCGGCTCGCAGCTCTCTGTTACAGTACCGAGAAGCAGCCATTTGTCACCGGGCGGCATTTATAAATGATGGTTATTACCGCTCCTCCTCACACTCACTTTTTCCTGGACAGAGAAACTCCATTTCCGATCCATCACTACTGCAAAGGAATCGTACGGAGTTATGAATTCACAGCGACCGCCAAATGTGAAACGGCCCACGCAGCTTAGGCGACACAGCGCTTTGGCAAAAGGGGACTGTATTCAGATTTCATGCGTTCATAAACCACGTCTTTGGGGGACACATCAAATGGAAAGGTGTTTATGGGAAGCATAGGACTTTTACTGAGACAATAGATCTATATTATTTATATTAAGAAGCCATCTTAACCACACCAAAATCCATCCATCCTATAACCACATGTCCTGGTCACAGTTGCAGGGGGAAGGCCTTGCAGCCTTTTCCATTTAAAGACAGCACAGGGTTCAAGGATGGGGTACAACCTGGATGGGATGCCAGGCCATCACAGGGCACAGGGCTGGGTATACCCTGGATGGGATGCCAGGCCATCACAGGGCACAGGGCTGGGTACATCCTGGATGGGATGCCAGGCCATCACAGGGCACAGGGCTGGGTACATCCTGGATGGGATGCCAGGCCGGGAACACCCTGGATGGGATGCCAGGCCATCACAGGGCACGGGGCTGGGTACACCCTTGGTGGGATGCCAGGCCATCACACACACACACACACACACACACACTGACACACATACACACACAAGCCTGGTAAGTATCACGTAACAGTGCTACCCACTGAGCTTCTGAGTCACACAATACATATCCTTGTAAGAATGACAGTTAGCCGGCATCGCCTAGAACATATTTCAGCTCTTTAGTTCTTACTTGTTAATGGTACTTATACTGGCATCAGTAGCAGAGCTCCTTTTTCTGTTTTTATACTAATGAGTATAAATTTGTCAGTGCTATTCATTAATGCAGCATCAGCAGGACCACACAGAAGACAGATTTGATTTGTGTGAATACAAACCCCCAAGACTCGATTTACAGGTGGTATTTTATCTGACTCATACACTGTACCTTTGATTTGTAATACTGCTCCCCTATCTAGCTCCTTCAATAGGCCCTCCGTGATTCATTATATTCTTATTTATTTGCATTTACTCAATAACCGTAGAGAATCAAATACTGTTTGAATATGCATTTTTGAATCCAGCCTTTTTGATTAAGGGAGTCCAGCTTAAAGGAAGAATTTTTGGTTTCGGGTACCACCTTAAATATTGCTCCCACAGACACACCCCTTAGCTTTTGGACATCTAGAAGGCCCAGTTTACACTGGATAAGATATGAATGCTTTAAAATGATAAGGTTTCTGTGGTAGGCATATCTCCACTAAAGCAGCTTAACAGCTTCTCCTAATTCAGTCTGACCGATCCAGACCGGTTGCCTCTGCACTAGTGCCCATCACTTATTTATGCAGAAGGTCATTTATTACCATACCCAGAATTCCCTGGGTTGTTATGGCAGCACAGAGGATGGTACATGTGCCCTTTTTATAACCATGCACCATTCTGATTCAGCAGAACTTTTTTGGGCTCCGCCTGTCATTAGAGGAGCCCAGTTGCTCTAACCCTAACCCTAAACCTAAAACTAACTCCCTGATCTGACGGATAAGCCCGCGGTTCAGTATCACCAAACGCAGCTTTTTGAAATGCCAACAGAAACACCAGCATTTAAAATGAATTAATCAATTTCCCAATTGAAATGCTTCTAATTGGCCCTACCTTTCTATGGCAACACAGACTGCCATTTCCGCCCAGACGCTAATGAAGACAAATTCCGCTTTGCCGCTGGATGTGCCAGTTATTGGTAATAAAAGAAAACAAGCGATTTGTCCACATCACAGAAGGGAGGAACACGCTACTGGGGAACAGGAACCACCTGCAGCCCGCTGCATCATTCACACAGCTCTTCCGGACAGGCCGCCATAAACCCTGCTGGCATCACTTCATTTTAGAATTAATTAACCTATCACAGAAAAAAACCAAAATTAATATTTAAAATAAAACAGCATCCATGCTACAGAATACTCTTACAATTGCAATGAGCCTCTAAGCTGGTCAGTACATACACCAATCTGGGCTGATATACTACATCTCTGTCTGCATAGAGGGCATTATACCAACAACACCAAAGCTGGAAACACACATAAAACGTAACCCTTGCCTCTACTTGCCTGGCTTCTCTAAGCTGCCCTGAATAGGCGTCAGGAAAAACAAGGAAATGTGAACTGATACAGATAAGGGCTGGTGGGACACTACGCTTATGACTCTTGAGCACCCCCTATAGACTAGGTTGGGAATAATAATGAGACATTTACGGCTGCACTCCAGACACGACCCTTGCTTGGTAAGTGCCTAAACCCGCTTGGTGTTGACAACGGAGGAGAGGAACCAAAAACTCATGAGTAGGGAGGGAACAAAAAACCTCTAGGGGTCCAAGGTCAACCGGCTGCCCAACCCGCCCGGGCATGTAACAGTATTAAGGTCATGCTGTATCAAGGTCAAGCTTCAAGATCCAAAATTTTGTGTTGAAGAACAAACTGAAATTCTTATGCCAGAGCTGCATGGGCAGGGAGAAGTAGATGGGGAGACAGCAGCAGCGCGATAGCAGATAGTGCTGGAGAGCTCCCCGGCCAGTACGTCATAAAATAATCCCACACAATTCTTCGCCGAGAACTGCCAACTGGTTAAATCTGAGTTACTGGTATGAATCCTTAAATTCACGTTAAGTTCCTCTCATGATAGTTATTGATCCCCCATCTCAAAAAAGACCTAAACATTGAGAAAATGTACAGAAATCAAATAAAACTAAATCCATCACGTAATGCTGAGGAGAGCCTACAGGTTAAAGTCCTAGACCGAGTTCTGCTGTCACTGAGACCCCAGTGGTACTCTGCTCTCTCTCAGGGTGAGTAAAATGGCATTACTCACAGGCTGTCTGGGGAGGAGTGACGATTTGGGGGCAGGTACATCACAAGAGCTCCTAGCAAACTCAGCTAGCTCAGGATGATCTATAAGCCCGGCTGGATGCCACCATCAAGCACCCAAGTACCAGTGTCTATGAAGTCAACACAAAATCCAGTTCTCTCCAAGACCCACCATGAAACACTCCTTCATCACAGTTATGAACTGCTATGCAGGCAGATAAATTGGAACCATGTTCTACAATACAATCAGTCAAATGAAATAATTACAGCAGCGAGCAACAAGGCCTGTTTTTCACACCTGGCAGCTTCTGTGGTTTCCATTTAACAGATGGCTGGGCTTCTGATTGGCAGGCTGTTGGTGAGGCTGTTGTCAGACGTGTAGGCCTCAGCTTGACTCAGGCTGGGGGGTGGCCTGGGCACAGTACAGGGGGGAGGGGCACACAGCTGGAGATGAACATGGTCCCAACTGATTCCAATAGCAAAATAACCAACATACATACAGTACCATACATACAAACATACATACATGATAGTAAGAAATCAGTCAATGAGCTCTGAATAAAGACCTCCCATTCCCATGTCACATGACTCATTCAGTGTCCCACCAGGAGTGACCTACAGTAATCCTTGACTGTGAAACGCGCACATCTGGGTTCCTGGGTTCCTGGGTTCCTGGGCCGTGTGTGTTGTTGGGCCTCTGTGACAGAGTACTCTTGTCACTCCCTCGTTACGTACATAACATTCATTAAGTGAAAGCCCCCCCGCAGCAGACCTCCCCAGATGAAATTATCACCCTAAAGCACTACCTAAGAAAAGGTCCCAGCGGGACTCACTCCCTGGCCTGGATATCAGGAGTCATGTGCCCTCAAGTCTGAGTCGAGTCCAAGTCTTTCCATCATTTTTGCTGCTGAGTCACAATTCATTCACAAGTCTTAGACCACTGATTACAAGCCCAAAGCCTACAGCTCACAAACTAGTGTCCTTGTACCCAAGAGCTGAGGGGCTCCTTTTTATGGACCCCCTGAGGCTGTCTGGGAAGGTAGAAGTCAGGAGAGCTCTACTACAGTCTACAGTCTGACGGGTGCCAGACACTAAAATTCAGGCTCGTCTGTAGCTGAGCTTTGGATTAGATACACATCCGTCATTCCTCTCCCATGCTGGTCCTAGCTAGCACCTCATTCTACAGCTTTTAACTCCACCCAAGCCACCATGGAGAGGTATGACATCAAGGATGATGTCCTTCATGGGGACAATCCTAAAGACATGCTTAGGTGCCCTTGATGGGGGTGAACTTCTTAGCCCATTTCCTGGAGTAACAAAGAATGTTCGGAGATCAGAAGAGATGACCTTCCGGTCAGTCTGGAAAGACTAGCACAACATTACCAGTGCACCTTAATATTACTAACCGGGTGCCAGTAAGGAGACAATATAATGATTCTGAATAAGAAAAGCGTGATAAGTAACTGGGATTTCCACTGTGTACTAAGCAAACACTGGAGACTAGCTGATGATACATTCAGCTACTGAATTATTGACTGTTCCTGCCATACCGCCATTATTTAATCATGACTCTGGTTTTGGATTCTTTTGAGAATCAAAGCCTTGGCACTTTTAAAGCACGTTGACCCATACGGACCTTTTGGCCCTATCCAGTAAACCAGAACACAATTCCTGCTGCAGTTTGGCTCTAGAACATTAGCGCTTCTCTTTGGCCCAAAAAAGTCTCCTTTCTGAGAATCGTCAGGAAGCTCTTCTGTCCATTATGAACTCCAGTCCGTCACCATCAACTCTTCAAGGGCAGCTCTGCCAGACAGCTTCAGGTTACCCATCCATCCATCTTCTAAAGCCATTTATCCTGCTCAGGGTCACTGGAGGGCCGAGCACATAACCCAGACAGCAAAGGGGAGAGGACACCCCGGATAGGATGCCAGGCCGCCACAGGGTACATACAGGCACTCCCCAGGGTAAGAAAGTCAGATTTACGGACTCACGGCTCGTATTTATGAATGGACTAACATAAAGCCTAGCATCTTCAAAATATTAGTTTAATACAATGGTTTGTAGTAAAAAATGCACTCAACTTTGTGACACTGTCACACTGTTATGTATTATTTTTGCAACTTACTTAAAAACTTGACTAAAACACAGACTTAGGGAGCAATTAGAGACACCACTTTGTACAATAGCCACTTTTGGACTCAGGAGCAGGGGCGAGATTCAAACATCCTGGAGGTGTCAGATAACCAACCATCAGATTTTATTTTTATATTTGTTTTCTACTTCACTAAAATAACTGAAACCCAAATTTTCAATGTTGAAACTTTGCAGTCAACTCACTGCGACTGGTACGTGATATGGGCTCTTTGGGTCTAGTTCAGTGTCAAGTCACTGACTTAGCACAAGCAATGGTGACTGTACTGTGACTGGAGGAATCAACACAAAGGGAGCCTTTGCCATGTGAGATGTCCTGGGCAGTAACTAGCTCAGTAGACCATTAGGAGACAGCTTGTGCCTGCCTCGGATCTGGCTTTGCATGGCCCATGACAGACAGCTCCATGGAATCTATAGGCAGGCTCAAGATATATCCACCTTTCAGCTCCACCCACTTCATGTCACAAAAAAACCAGTTATGAACCTCATTAATGCCCGGACTCCATCCATCAAGCATTCCCTGTACATCCTAGACTCATATTTGATGCTACAACAGGGTTTGATTGCCAACTATACCCCTCACACCCAGCAGACTCATGAATTACTCAGGGAGAGGGCCACACACAGTGAACATTATTAGCACAGATGGCATTACCAGTTAGCCATTAGACGTCTTCCTCCCATGGAAACACGATGCCCACATTGGTGGCATGATCCTGCGTAATTACCTGAGTTCACTCAAAACAATTTTCACATCCACAGTAGTGAGACACAGTGCCCTCTTGTGGAGGATACACTCAATTTTTGGTTGAGCAAATGGCCTGTTCCGAGACTTACCAGTTTCAGCGGGGAATGTCATCACAGCCAAACTTACAAGACTGTAAGAGAACAGAATCAAATCAAAATCGACCTCTCAGTCAGGTGACAGGAAGACATCTCATTATCCTGTTACCCATACTCACTATACAGAGACAACCTGCCAACAGGGAGAAACAGAGGTTTGCTTCTGCAGGAATATATACCACCATTTGCTTTGTAAGGACTCATGCATGTATAAGGACCAGTAATAAAATGAGTACACCTGTGTCATTTCTACATTATGTATTAATCGCTAGACTGACTGTCCCAAAATTTCCAAAAGAGTACGTCAGTGTAACCTACACTTTACATTTTAAACCAGCAAAGATTTATGGGAGGAACAAGAGAGTGTCAAAAAATTCTCATTATTTTAAGCCAAACACATATAAAGATCAAACTCAGAAATTAATGTGGCAGTGCCTGATTCTCCATCCACCCATCCATTAATCTACCAACTGCTCATCTAGCATAGGGGCCCAGTAGCTTCTGCCAGAACACACACAGGGCAGAAGGCAGAGGAGACCCTGGACAGGATGCCAGTCCATTATTGGCACATGCGCTCACATATTATGGCCATTCACCTACCCACACATCTTGGGATTGCCAGAGGAAACTGGGACGACCACACCAACACTGGGGAACATGCAAACAAAAGGTCAGGTCTTTGATCGCGGCATGTGGGACACCGTCTGGTTTGTGGGAAAAATGCTTTCCCCTTTAGAGCCGCAAATGGATGAAAAGTGCATGTTCAGAGTAAACAATCGATTAAGCAAAATCTCATTTCAAGGCTAATTAAAGGGACATTAATGGTAAATTAAATTGAAGGGAATTAAAGGGGAACAGAGCAGGACAGGCATAGTGAGGGAGCAAAGGCCAGATAGAACAGGTCCTCCACAGCAGTGCTTCCCAATCCGCTCCTCTGGGGCCCACAGATAGTCCATGGTATTGTTCCCTCTCACCTCCTAGTAGCAAAGATGTGGTCTGTCTGCTCTACATGCTCTAACCACATATCCTAGTCACAGCTGGACCACACAGCTCTAGGAGGGAGCATACCCCTTCATGAATATCAGCCATTAACTTCAGGCAATTCTAAGATGCCACTTAGCCCAACTACTGCCTTTGGACTACAGGAGGAGGCCAGGGCACTCAGACAAAATGCCACATGACACAGGTAGCAGACAAATCCCACACATAGAACAGAGATGATGTTCAACCCCCAAGCCCAAAGGCGTGAGCAGCCATGCTGCCCCAGACAACTAGCCACACCAGCAAAACCAGGCGAGTCCTTATCTTTCAATTTCTGAATATATTCAGTGCTTTTAACAATTTCATGACTAAATGTGCTTCAGATATTTGTAGTGATATACATAATTTTGTACCGTTTATATACTTATTGTACATTATTGGGGTAGTGTGGTGGCCAAGTGGCTCAACCTCTCAATGGTCCAAGATTTGTGGGGTTTGCCTGTTGAATCCTTGTTAATGTGGCCCCCTTCTTCGGAGTCTGGCTTCTCCTCATAGCTCAAAGGCCTGGGTTTAGTGGATCGGTGTCTCTCAGCAGCCTACACTGTTACTGTATGTGGTCTCAGACGAGAGGACATCCCGTCCCAGATCTGCCTCGCATGCATCCTTATAGGATCACAGCTAGTTACCTACAGACAGTTATGGAGGGTAGAATGGTATATTATGAGCGCTTGATGCATTTTCCAGTGTTAAAAGATGAAGGAAAGCCCACTTACTCTGGTACATGCCATCTCACAACAGAGAAGCTTCCAGAGGACCGCCCATGTTCTTCCTTCTAGGCCTCAAGCCACAGATCCATAAAAAACACAACAAACACCTAAACACACACAGTTCAGTATGCAATCAATTAGACAGGAATGAGGAGTAATCCATATTTTTACTATTATTATAATTTTCATTTGAATAATAATCAGCACAAACATAATTCTTTACCTGATAGAATGTGTAGTCGAATAACCTCCGATTGCTGAGGCTTAGTAGGAGCTCAGCCAGAGGCAGGGGAGGGGGTCTTTTCTGGAAGCCCTTTCATTTATTTTTGCTACTACAGTACCGCCAAGCAGCGGATACCACACGGGGCCCGTGTAGGACTCCTTCTGCAGAGCGGATACCACACGGGGCCCGTGTAGGACTCCTTCTGCAGAGCGGATACGGCGCGGGGCCCGTGTAGGACTCCTTCTGCACAGCGGATACCACACGGGGCCCGTGTAGGACTCCTTCTGCACAGTATGTTTAATACCAGATCTGATATTTTTAGACAACCAGGGGATTTTTAAAGTTGCATTTACTTCATTCAACACATGCTGACGACTGGAAAGCTGCGATCCAGAATAGTAAGGTGAACCAAATCAATTTCCCTCTTATAATAAACATGTGAACGTCACATAAAATTCAGTCGTCATTGTCGGGTATGCCTACTTTGTCATCCAGCATTGGAGCTTAACACCATGCTCTGTTATCATCACATACATTTGGATGAACATAAACGACTACAGTATATGCCTCTACAGGAAACGGCCAACTCTCTGGAAACACCACTTCTTGTGTAAGATATTTTGCCATTACGTCACGCGGCGTCGAAAACACGTCGTAAGGTAAGCTGTGAATGGAGAATTCTTTCGACTACATTTATGAAAGACATATTTTTCACTTTCTAAGCACAATAAATAAAACTTGGTCAATTACAGCCCGGTGGATTACACACATAGACAGCTCAGGGTAAAATATCATCAGGAACGTAAACATTTTTGAATAATCAAATATTACAACGGACTTGGACACATCACCAGTGAGTTATTTTAAGCGAAACCCATTTGCTTGCTTTTGAGAAGAAAAAAAAATGACCTAGACGTACATCTTAGTAACAATATGGAAGACCAACACATTAACGTTC
>JAODKN010000021.1:15517928-15530382 GCA_026774425.1 Petrocephalus zakoni
CCCCCCCCCCCCCCCCCCCCCCCCCCCCCCCCCCCCCCCCCCCCCCCCCCCCCCCGCCCCTCTCATGACTTCATGGTGCACATGGGCACCACGATGACCAGGATCACAGTGCAGGCTGCTGCGGCGATCAGCACGCCTATCTTGCAGGCTTTGGCCCTCCGGAACTCCGCCTCCTTGCGCTTCAGCAGCGAATCGTAGCCCGGTGAGTAAATGTCCTCCATCCAGTACTCCAGGTGGTTGGGGTTCAAGGACTCCTGTGTCTGCAAGAGACAGGAAAGAGGAAGGGTGGGGCTAAGTGAGGAATGTCTGGGAGACGCCGCCCTCTGCTGGTGGAGTCACGTCGGCCATCGCCTGCCGAAGGGCGCTCATTCCGACAGCCTAAGTAAGGAGAACCGCCGACCTGCCAACACATCTGTCACTTTCCTGTCCCTAAAAATGTGACAAGGGAGGGTGAGATAGAGGGAGGGGAGGGATATTTTTATAATGGAAACGTTCGTTTTTTTTCTGCTGGATTCTTTTCTTGGTGTTTGCTGCCAAATGATGTTTGCAGTTATTGAACCATCAACTTTGAAACCATTAGCAATATGCCGGGATGTAATGTAATGAAGCAATCGGAATTGGACGCTGATGGAAATTCTCGTAGACTAATGAACAATGCAAGCATAACCAGGGGCAGAGAGGCATTCAGAAGCTGCCATGCACTAAACAGCATACTCAGTTGGCACGCTTAAAACAGGTAATTTAACCAGCTACAACTGTAAATAAACCGAATACGGGCATGAAACACGAGAACCACGACCGCTGTTTAGCCTGGAACACCATCTTTGTGTTTTTCTGTCCTGTAGGCTGTCACTGATGACCTTCATGGAGATGTGAGGCTGTGGAAGATCTACCATGTGGCCCAAATGTCACCTTCATGCCACCAATTTTATGGAGCAGTACAGGTTGCCAGTTTGAGTTGCATATGATGCTGTACTATGACATAATTACTATTCTACTGGGACCCGCTGCGACTCCCTCATGCCTTCTGCTAACAGAACTGAGCCATAGATGCAATGGTGGCCATGAGTACTAATGCACAGGCAGAGGCTGGTCTCTTCTTGGCTGTGAGTCTTACACAATACAATTAAACACTAGCATTCATATAAACAAAACTCCATTCAGGTGCATAACAGGGCCGCAAAATCACTGATGCTGTACAGTCACCTGGGAAGCCTCAGGCCCATGCAATGTTATCATAATGCCAGAGAGCCGAAAGCCTGGGCGCGATAATCTTCCAGTCCTTGATCTTGTCACATTCGATTTGCAGTCTAGCACCCCCGGCTGTGTGTGCGGCGCCGGCCGCGAAGGCGTCGCGATTGCATCGGGAAAGGGCTTAAGCTGGGAATGTAACCGCTATCCTTCAGAGCTTGAGCCTGACAGTCTGTGATTCAGCACAAGCAGGCTCCGGATGTCAGCTGCGAGAGCAAACAAATGGTCCAAGCTAATCATTAGAGGGCGAGCTCTGCGTCTTCTCATTTGGAAAGGGGTAGGAATGTTCTAATGAAAGTCAGCACCCACAAGCATGTAGGACACAGAGTAACAGGAGCCAAGCGACTGTGCAAACAGCGGCACAAATATATTCTGGGTCACTTCACAGAGACTCACAGAACTTCATTATCACAACAAAGAAAACCAAAGACATTCCAGGGAACTTCTATGTACCCAGATAAGTTTCTACGAAGTGCGTGCAGACTCAGCTTCGGGTAACTCTAAGGCTACAAAGTAGGTATTTTTCTTCAATGAAAACTCCGGCTCTCTTTTCTCTCTTTTTACTTGACCTTGATCATTAGAATGAATGACCTTGAGCTATGGAAAAGGGTCTGATGGTGCATATGTGCCTCATTATGTGTGTAACCAAGAAGTCCTGAATGTTCCCTGCATGGCCAACTCGGGTCTTTAGGAGAGTGCGCAGCCTATCGTCGGTCAGCCGGCGGCCAGGGCAGATGGAGGGTGGGGTCTGGGCGGCACTTGCCTGCAGTTCCAGCGTGCTGACCTTCGTCTTTTCCACTGAGCTCTGCTTGAGTTCCTCCAGCGGCCAGGAAGGCGGCTGTGTTCTCTTGCCCTCGGACCGGTCGACTAGCCGCATGCCCGCATAAACGGGGCTGTTCCTCACGGGAAACTTGGCCGCTGGTGGGAAGCGGTGAGGGGTGAACACCTGCTCTACCAGGTATGATTCCTTCGTCTGCTTGGATGGCCGGTGGGCTTCGCACTGCCGCTCCACCTTTGGGCAAAGGTCAGAGTTCAAAGGTCAAGCAAAACAGCCAGGCAACAACTTGCTCTCTATTTAATGTGCCATAAAGTCTAATCAAACAATTTTTCATGAACAACATGCCTGTTCGGAGAGAGCCCACATACCACCACTATTTATCCCTCCTCCACAGGAAAAGCATCGTTATTCTGTACATTATTCCTCCCTGAGCCACACCACACACATTAAATCTATTCTGTTTGCAGCTGCATCCCATCCTTCTGTCTTGCACATCCTCATTTTAGCTGCAGGAGATATAAATGGCCAGAGAAAGGCTACATGCTAATGCATGCTGTTAAAAGAGGTCTTTAAAAGAACACTTTCCCAAATGTCCCTCAATTTGGCACGTAAGCATATATCCCAGCATACAACAATTCAGAGTGTGACAAATGGATTAATTATTCTCTATCTGTTTTCTTTTTAATCGTTTTTCTGTCTGAGACACCACAGGGGGCCTTTTCCCAAAGTCACTGATAAATATCTAGGCTATGCTATGTTTTATTGTGACCTGGGGCCTGTTTATCGAAGCAAAAGTTCTTGCTAAGCTGGATAACTTGTTGGATTTAAGGTAGTCTGTGATAAATGGACTTTATCTTTGTTCACTAACATTTAGCCCAGAGGGGTGCTCCAGGAAGCAGGATTTCACACTGCCATCCACCCTAACCCGCCCCCCCTCCCTTTCCGGCTTGCTATTTAATCTGGCTATTTAGTCTGGCAGATACACATAATGCAAAAATACATACATACGAAGACTCAGGCTCATAATTAAGGGAGAGGATCTTCTGCTAATGTTCAATTTCTGTTAGGTGTCATTCCCATCCATTACACATTGAAACAGAAGTGGACATTTCAGGTCCATAAAGTAAAAATCTAGACCAAGATTTTGTGTCGACCAACCAGGTGAGTACTCTGTGACTATGAATTTTTATGCTCAACTGGTTGGTTGCAACAAAATCTTGGTTGAGAGTTTTACTTCCTGGACTTGAAATAGCCACCTCTGCATTTAAAGGAGCTTCTGTAAACAGCTAGCTGGTTAAACGTTTGTAGAACCAGAGAGGGGTCCCTAAAGTGCCAATTTGATGTTCCTCCAGAGCCAGAAGAGGCAGCCAGTCAGCACCAGGGAGCTGTCTGTGTGCTCCACAGCTGCATCCATTGGGGAGCCACTGCAGATGCCCCTGTGCCTCAGTCTCGCTCTAACTCCTCTCACCACAAGCGAAAGGCAGACTCAATGAAACCTTTACCTTTTCGGTTGAATCAACTGCAAAATATTTAACAACGTGAAAAGGGTTAGCTACACGAGCTTCTTTGGATGAAAGTGTTTGCTGAGTAAATAAATAAAGAATTAATTGAATTACTGTGGCCTCGGGCGTCCATGGAGACACCTGTGGGGCTAAAGGTCGTCCTACAGATGCTTAGGCTATACTGGCTCCATCTGGCAGCTCCGGGAGAGGTCAATGGAGAGGACTCATCAGGGTAACCCCTGCTGAGGGTAAATGACATTTCAACACGTTTAATGTCAGGGAAGTGTGTCAGTACCCCAGGAGATGGCAACTTAAAGGGCAAAATTAGCAGCGCCAGGCAGATCTTCCTCTTTTACATACTTTCTGTACCGTTTGCAAAGCCAACAATTCTGTTTTGTGACATACTTGACAAGGAATTAATAAGAGTCTTACATAGCGTCTGCTTGCCAGTGTTCATTCATCCACATCCCCTCCCCTTATTTGCACATCTAAATCAAGGATATTAATCTCTGTGAGGCTTCCAAAGACTTGCCTCGTTGCTCCGTTAGCCGGAGCGTGAGGCTTGGAAGGCTTCTCCGCCACAGGCGTCTCTAACTCCAGAAATAGTGCGACATCCTGTGGCCATGCCAGCTGCTTCCCTGCACAGCTGTGGAAGTGGATGTATCCATGCGTAGAGGAGAAGCAGGGAATGTGATGAATCATCCCAGCTGGATCATGGCTCTTCACGTTCTGGGTGTGGTGTCGAACGGCGCAAACCCCAAAAATACCTTTGGCTCTTACCCTGCTCGTTTGGACTGGATGTGCTATAACAAGGCAACTCCTCACACAAAGTTTACACCGAATCGTGGTTTACACCTGATCGCGGTCACGCAGAGGTGCACATAAGCAAATACATGGTGAAATGACACTCATGACAATATTTCAAAGGAACTATACTACACAACTTACACTTACTCTGTGTCCCTATCGGCATAAGAACAGATTATTTTAGCAAAATGAACCAGGTCGGTTACCTCTTTGGATTTTCGGTGTCGGTCCTTGCTACCACGGTCCTTCTCCTTCCCATCTTCTCCAAGGTGACTGGCACAAGACGACCGCCAATTCCTTGGGGAGTTGGACATACTACAGATCTTTGTCTCAGTGACTCCATTTTCTTCAGCTAAGGATCTCGAGGACCTCCTGGTGCAAACAGTCTTTTTTAGTGCTTTGACTCGCAGACTGTCAGTATTGCTACCACTGGCGTCAGAGCAGCACCAGTCTGGACCAGCAACTGCACCAGTGCCTCCAGGGGGCTGGCCCCGAGGAATGCCAGGAGAAGAGCTGCTCTCTGGGTGGGTCTCATTGGCTGTGTTTGACTCACTTGGCCTGACACCAACCTCTGGTTCCTGTATCTTTTCATCCAGCTTGTTCAGCTTGCACAGAACCTGAGAGATCTCACCACGTACTCCAGACAGGGACTCCAACTTCTTTTCGATCTCCCCGATCCGGAGCACCAGCTTACAAACGCTAGCTTTCAACTCTCCGTCTGTGTTCTCCAGCGATTGGAAGAGGCGGTCAAGCTTGAGACCTGCTTGGCTCAGCTTTGCAGCATTTGTCTCAGGGGAACTGTCTTCGTCCGACTTCGTGGCACGTGTGAGGGATCCGATGCTATTATACCGTGATGCCTGGAGGATTCCCAGAGAGTCAGACATGCTCATGTCATCCAGAAAGCGGAAGATGTCACTGATGTCATCACTAACTATCTCAGAGTCCTCTTCAGAGAGCTTATAGGAATGTCTTTCCCCATATTTGCTGAAGGCTGGGAGGTCTTTGACCTTCCTCTGCTCAGACTTATCAGTCTGTGTGCTCACGCTCAGGGGAATGTCTACTCCACCTACCTGGATGGAGGGACAGTTGATGCTTTTTTCTTTAAACCTCTTCACACCATCTCTGTGGTCTACAACTACTCCATTACCCACAGATGCCATGTCCTGTGACTTTGACTCATTAGACTGTACACTAAATCCTGATGGGGAACCTTCCAAATCCCCTTTGACTTCCTGGTAGTTCTGCTCACTCTCCATGCTGCCCATGTCATGGAGATGGCAGTCTTTAGACAGCTTGGAATTCAGAAAAGTCTCCTCAAAATCTGGGCCCTCGTCTGTGTTCAGACTCAGGCTCTTCACAGGCCAGTGGGATGGCCTGCCTTGTCTCCCCAGTGTCCTCCTGGTGTTTACACTCTCTGTGATGGTCGTTGGCCCAAAATACGTGGAAGCCTGTAGATCATCCAGGCTTTCATGCTTCGCCCGTTTTTTTTCTTGGAAAGGAGGACTTACTGAATCAAAATATGGGTTACTATAAGGCAGCTCAAAGCTGTGGTTGAAGAAGGCATGTTTCTGCGAGTCCTTCCGTTGGAACACCCCACTTAAGTCATCCCTGGACTTGGATTCTGTGGTGATCACATGGGGGGAGAAGGCCACAAAATTGTGGAAATCCTCCTTAAAAATATTTCTCTTCTCCACACAGGAGTGCACAGAGAATGGACCGGCTGTCGACGCAAACCTGCTTTTTAACCCAGGCTTTAGGTGCAAAGACTCCTGATCAGTGGTGGACTCGCTGTCTATCTCCATTGGAAAATAGGTGCTCTGCATATCGCAGGAGGGCGAGCCACTGCGAGGGTACTGCGGAAGATGCTGGAGCTTCTCCAGCGAGGCTGCTCGGCATTTGAAATCCCTGTTGACCCCCAGGAGACGGCCAGGGTTAGAGGTTGGCACAAAGGGCTGGCAGTCGCCATAATCCGATTTCGAACATGGTGAAACCCGCGATGTGGGCTTGTACGGCACGTCGTAGGCCCGGCTATAGTCTGACTGCTTGTACATGTCCGAATCTGACCGGCATGACTCAAACGACTGGTTCTTTTGGAACTTGGGCCTGTGGCTTATGGGCAGCCTGTCCTTAGCAGTACCGCTGTTCATCTTGATCAAGTTGAACATGGTGACAATGTCCGCTGCCGCCATCAGCTTCCTGGACTGCTGGTCTTCTGAGGTGGTCCGCATCTTGTCCCGGAACAAGGTGGCAGGAAAGCAGGGGTCCATGCAGGCAGTGTAAAAGAGAAGACTGCGCAGCTTCATTAGGTGGACCAGGTCAAACCTGGCACACAGAGACTTGCAGAGGTCCTGGTAAGACATGCTATTGTGCTTAGCATCCAGCTCCTCTAGGATCCTTCCCAGGAAATGGGAATACTCCGGCATGGGGTCCATGGCTAATTTGATCTCTCAGAAGACTTATTCTATCAGACAGCTGTTACCCTGCAGGAAATATTAGTGGAAAATTGCTCTCTGCACATTTGCATCATGCAAGCATTATTACAGTATAAGGGATAACCAGTAAAACAGCATCTCACTCTTACTTTCGCGTATCTTAATGTGTGACGAGAGATGGATAGTTTTCCAGCCCATTTTCAAAATGAATATTTATAAGGCAATCATTTCCAAAGATTTAAACATGCATAGAAGGATGAAGTGGAAAATGAAGTAAGCGGTTTTAGTCGAAACAAAACTAAAGCTCTCGGCAGCCGTAAGAAAATTGAGTACATGAATACCTGCGCGAGTTTTTGCACGAATAAGCACTTGTATAAGTGTTTTAACATTAAGAAAACCTAGTAACCTAGTAATCACGCTTTGCGTTTTGGAAAACATCGTTTTCACATCGAGAAACATACCTTGAGTACGATCCCATTCGCAGTCACCCCTGTTATTTAAAAACTCCTATCTGTGGCAAACTAACAAACCGCCGAAGCAAAGTTAACGAGCACACTGGTCCAAAGCTGAACATAGCTGGTAAACTGCAGAACATGGTGGAGTTCAAACGGAAATATTTTATATCCACTTTGCCTCCCAGACTGTTCTTGTGCTGCGCGTTATTTTTGCATCTCTTTCTCCTCCTGCCTCGAACATCCGCACGGAAAACGGAGCTGTCCGCGGTCTGATCCGACTACGCTGCTGGATGGAGGCAGGCGGCTTTGTCTCTACCGAGAATGACGTAATTAAAGCTTCACACCAACTGCAGGGGAAGTCAAGCTACCTTCATTTACCGGGACCACCATAACATAGCGTGCATTCTGCTGACTAATCAAGGTACTGTACTGCTTTCACCGTAAGTGTACAACTGAGGGTGATACCAATGCATTCCATACATTTATATAAAAACTAGTCACTGATAATACCAGACGAAAGGCATGCATGACATAAAGCCTTATCCTATAATCATGCCAGAAGGCTAATCTATTTGTACATTATGTGTAAAAGCCCTTTACAGAAATGTTCTTGTTCTATTCTGAAAGAAAACCGGCACATACTCCTTAGAACTCAGGTAACGAAAGGGCAGGGAGGGGAGGACGCATGCACAAACTAAATGAGTGAACCACGGCTGCAGATCAGTTACAGTGACCATATGCACAGTATATGCGCGGTGTATGTCCTTTTGTGGTATATGAGAGCAGAGCGCGCGCGTCCCCCCGGCCGGACCCCCGCGCGCCTTCTGCACTCCCGTGCTTTTGCAGAGGGTCTCTAATGTTTTCATTTTAACATTTTGTCCTAGCTTAGTCACCCAAGTAATTATACGTTTTCCCTCGTACATCGCCAAGTATGACCGGGCTGACATGTCTGAGTCATGTTTGAGACATTGCAATGAGGCATATGATATGCACCGATTTATATGCAATCGCATATCCAATTTATATGCAAAATGGATCAGATAACGATGTATGGACTTTGTTCGCTCGTCAGTTACTTTTTCATGTAGACAAGCGGGTACTGTTTTATCAGCACAGACATACGGACAGACGTACTCGGCCAAACTTCTCTCATAGTATAGTCTCCGATTTGATAAGACTAGTTTCCTTTCTGCACATATGTATCATATTTGCAAATGAGAAGGCAGTCGATTCTAAATTCCACATAAGAGCATAACGATCCCGGTTTTCGTGGTAACCACTGTGACACAATTCCCGGAACATCGCAAACGCCTCATTGTGTTTTAAAGACACAATATCAGAGCATACAGTATCTTTGCAAACTTTAGTGTTAAAACCGACTCCGTGATATTGCAGCTACAATGTCCTAGGTTTTAGGAAAGGCTTTATAAAAGCAGGCGAAATTCCCAACCTAGTTCTTAATTTGTGGTCTAAAAACGTCGGGAAAACGGGAAATGGGAAAAGACCGGCTCATCTCGGATTTTATGGCAGACCATTTTGAGAATACTATTAGAGTGAACTAATGATTACGAATTACCAAAGTTCATTACTGAAGAAGCAATATGACACAGCATGAGCGGTCCGTCAGCCACCACTATTAGCATAATCAAAAGCTATAATCAAGGACAGCATTAAAAGAGCCATTAACAACTAACTTATGCGGAAATCAGAAAATAACCGTTCATCCAATCCATCAGCGCAAACGTGTCAGAATGTCACGAATTTTCTAGTTTCCCTTTTTCTTGGGGGTTGGGGAGCTCATTTTAAAATGTGCTACTTGGCATCTTGTGTCCCATATGCTAAGAGCTGGGTCTGAGTCTAGGACATACTGGCCTGCATACCGGGCCAGAAATAATCTTTATTGAGCTGGGCCTCCCCTAAGCCCAGTGTATTCCTCTTCTTAATTAAGAAATATATGGAAAGGCAAACAAAAGGCTAATTGATCTAAAGCTTAATACACAGACACACAAACCCTTGTTGGGAACTCGGACGGTCCAGAGGCTGACTGCTGTTTCTGCTAAACAGTTAACCGTTTCTGAGCATGACCAAAATAAAAAGGAACACGCCAGGGGCACACTGTGTACCGGTAAGCAGTGAGTATGGGTGAGAACGGTGATCATGGTCAGACTCACTTCTCGTCCCACCTGCCTCCGTGAGCTTTGACTGGTAGCAGGGCCGATGCAATCAGCTCGCTCAGTGGGGTGGAGTCCGTCCAAACACCCGGAGGCATGTCAATGAAAGCATACAGCACTCAGCGAGGGGCCGTGCTGTTGATTAAGATGACACCTGCAGGGCGAGCGTGGGTGTGGGGGGGGGGAGGACGGCGAGACGGCTCCCTCATTGGCTGGGGGTCACATGGTCGGGCTTTTCGGTCACCTGAAAATCTTCATCTGCCAGGAACACAAAGGGTAACAATGTCACACAACTAATCACACTGGCTACCAAAGCTGGTTCCATGCCATGCCCTGTGCAAGAACACACACACTTATGGGACTAAATCCACTCTCTCTCTCTCTCTCTCTCTCTCTCTCTCTCTCTCTCTCTCTCTCCTTGCCTCCTCCTTGGAGTCACAGCACAGCCAGAATGCCTCTAGACAGCCTGCTCTCTCAGCACATCACTCCGGGGATATGTATTATTGTCCAGCCGAGGAGAAGTCGAGGACCACAACACCATTCCTCTGTGGCACTACTGAATCTCAGTCAACCGTGGATGTGAGTCGCTCATGCGCCAGTGTTGAAAGCCAAATACAAAGCCAGCTAATAAGTAACTAAAAAAAATACATAAAAACAAGCCTAATACTGTATAAAAAGACTTATGTCCAGGTCCTGTGAGGGGTTCCTGTAGGACTTAACTTTCTATAGTTGGTCAGGGTGCAGGTTTGGCTGATGGTTTGACGTCCTTTATTACTTGAGTAGTTTAATACTTTAATAGTCTAACAAGGTTGGCTCATATCAAATCCGTGGTCGACTCGGATCCTGTAGCGACACTGCGCTTTAGAAAGAAGATCAACAAGCATCATCTCTTGTTTAGACTTTTAGTGCCGTCCCATTTGTTCTGTGTCCCTAAAAACACCTCACCGCTGTTTTTTCTGCTCTTACATCAGCCCATTAAAATGAAAGCTGGGTTCTAAGCACAAAAGCGGCTGGGTATACCCCAGGCACTCGCCAGGAACACCTTTGCGTTTTGCCCCGCACGTTTCTTTGGCACGATTTTGTCATCTTGCAGCCACAGCTCTTCCCCCCCGGCTTGAAATGCCAAGCTTTAGAAAGACGTGCGCGTCCATGTGGCGGGTGCGAGGCGCAGGGCAGGGAGTTCGCCTCAAACTAGGGCTCTGGTGGGCCTGGCATTCTGAGGCAGGCAGGAAGCCGGCAGCCTCGCTTCCTGCTTCCCTCCGCTTCGCTCCCTGCCGCTCGGCTTTATCAGACCCAGGATTATTCCGGATTTCAGAGCAGCCGCAGCGCGGCTTACGGGAGAGGCCCACACCTGGTAGCGTCATTCCTGCCCAGGGGAAGACAAGCCAATGAACTAGGGGCCCCTCCATCGCGCATCTCACCTTTGCAGTTAGAATCCTTAAAATTCTGTGACATGTTTGACAAACATTCTGATCATTTTGCCTACATCTGGGGCCGTCTGTCCTGGCTGTGTAAGGTACTCCTCGCAATTACTATACTGCAGCCATACGTATAGCATAAAAACCGACTCTGTCAAAGCCATTGCACCATAAGGGGCCAAGTCACTAAAAATACCACATAATAGCATGATAATAAGGCGGTAAGTGTAGTCAGACCAGAGATGAGACAAGTCAAGATGCTATAAAGTACATTACATAATTTTATAGTGCCAAACTATTACAATAACAATGGGTGAAACCCCCCTACTGCTTCTCAACGATACACTCTCCTCCCCCAGCAGAGAGAGTCTAAGAAAAATATTTCCATTAAAGAGAAGCTCTGACAATCAGCTGCATCTGGATTTGTCCCCATTATGGCAGGACAAGGAGCTTCTGGACATTGTCACCTCACACAGCAAGGACGGCGACATTCCATTCTCGTCTCTGACACACATTGCTGGCACCTGTTTCTCCGTCCATGCGAGGAGCTGGCTCTGGCCGAGCGGTAGCTCCTATCAAAGCTTTCCGAAGGGGGTGCCGGAGACAAGGTGAGGTATTTACTGCAGCCCTGCATGAAATCGAGTACTTTCAGAACTTTGAGAGGACGGACACAGCCCCACTTTGGCCTTCTGAAGAATAGAGTAAATTGGCTTGAATAACTTGCCAGCAATTGTCTTCTATGTGGGACGTGGCAGAAAGTGTATCATAGTTTCCAGCCACATACAAGCTAAAGCTTGAGACTGTGAGCATCGGGTTGCCATTCTGGCCTCAGGGCGAGAGCGATTCAGCCAAACACAAAGACACGACTCTATCCAACACAATCCCTAACCAAAGCCCAGCAAGATCCGCCCAGGAGTCCTCCGCCATAGTCCCTCTGGCCCCAGATGTATCTTACAGGGGCTTGGTGGACTTGCAGTTTGAATGATCCTGCATGTTCTGCATACAGGTGTGACAACGACTCCCTTGCAGAGGATGATCACCGGGGCAGGACGCAGCGAGTGTGACCAGGCTAATAACGATTTAGGGGTTCCTGTGCCACTTCGATTACAGGAAAGAGCACACTCAGCACCAGTCATCCTTATCTTTGCTGATGACTGGAGACAGGTCAATTTCGGACTGGAGGGGGTGGGGTGGAAGTGGGGGCCATGGAGTATAACAGCACTCAGGTAATGAGGGCGAAGGGAATGTCAGCAAGGGCACCTTCAGCAGCACTGGATAGACCTGGCCGCACCCTCCACTGCTGACATGTCCCACATTGCTCTCTGCAGGGCCGTACCGGTCACCCGTGCCCATTAGCTGCTGATATTTCTCCATCCAGGAGAGTAGAGGGTGCTCGTGCATGGAAGCCAGCCCATCCTCCTTAGAGGAGACAGGTGGCATCATGGTCACTGCGATGGTCCTGTCTCTGGGGGAGTGGCTAAGGTGGCATCGTGGTCACTGCAGTGGTCCTGTCCCTTAAAGAGCAGCTAAGGTGGCATCATAGACACTGCGATGGTCCTGTCCCTGGGGGAGTGGCTAAGGTGGCATCGTGGTCACTGCAGTGGTCCTGTCCCTTAAAGAGCAGCTAAGGTGGCATCATA
>JAODKN010000021.1:15544861-15565811 GCA_026774425.1 Petrocephalus zakoni
CCCAGCTGACGGCAAGTCCTCCCTTTTAAAGCACCTGGTCCAAATGTTTACAGTTATGCACCTCACATTACAGAAGAACACTTTGTTACATAACTTGTAACTAAATACAAATATGACATTTCTACATGACTCAGTATAACAAGTGTGCGTTGGCAGCAGATTGGGTTTGAGTGATTAAAGCCAGGAAGCATTTCATCGCAAACTGAGGTGCTTCAGCACTTTGCTAACTGCCCGCATGCCATGGTCATTTCCTCCCTGCCCCGATGGGTAACAAGGCCCTGGCTTTGCTAACGCAGAGCTGAATATGGCTGGGTGTAGCCTCGTCTGCCTGACTCCTCTCTTTGATTGTTGTAAGACCATTGTGAGGACTAACGGATGGACTGAGAGCACCGAGGTGAAAGTGTAAAAGCTTATGGGATGTTTTGCTTTGAGCATGGTACTAGTTTGGTAGGAATGTTCAGACCTCTGGGGGTAGAGCACATCTGTGGCATGATAGCACCCAGACTCTGTTTCCCCTTTTACTTATTAATGCACACTTGCAAGAAATAGTGTTTTACAGTCCTGCTAATTGATCAGTTAAATGAGACCTTCCATCCATCTCCCAGGGCAGGATCTTAGTGAACCTATCCAAGGAGGGCCAAGGGGCACAGTCTGGGAGGGATTCCAGACCATCACAGCTTATACTGAGTCTTGGATGTCTAATTTCTGAAACAAGAAATTTAATTTGATGAACAGAAACATTGTAGTTTATTTTTATATAGGTTGTTTTTCAATAAATAGGTAAGGTAGGGCACGTGTTCCTCACATTCTCCCACAATTCCTTGCAGCCTGTGCAAACTACCAGCATCAGCCAATGGGCGACAAGGTGAGCACTGACCTGCCTTCCACTGCATTATACTGGAGCAATGCTCGTGTGGAGGAAGAGGAGCACAAATGACTATTATGTTAGAAATAAATACAAATACAAATCCCGCCATCACATTTTGTAAGGACACGAATATTAAATCCCCTTTCAATCTCGTGTTCTATCTGGGTGGCTCTATAAAGAATGACATCTTTATTTCCATGCGGCTGCCGATGCGACCTTTACCGCGGCAGCTCTCAGAAGCTGAAAGGTTGCCACCTACTTCAGTTTCAGGGGTATCAGTGAGTCAGGCAGCAGGGAGCAGGGCGAGAAGCAGCGCTCCCCCCAGTTCTGCTCAAAAACAAAACCAAAGTCCCCATCAGATGTGTCATGTACTCTCAATAGGAGCATATATATTTCCAAGCAGGCACACCTAGAATTACAAGGATTGGCACTTTGTCATAAGCCGTGTATCGCTGACTTCACAATGGGTGTCTCTCCTTTCTGCCCCCTCTCAGGAATGCGGCGGGGACAAAGCGGCTCCCGCTCCGCGTCTCGGACCCAGCGCCAAGGCGCAGCCGAGCACCGACCAGGGTGCATTTATGTATTACTTTACAAAACATGGGGTGCTTTCAGCGAGGGAATCACAGCTTACGTTACGTTATAAAACAATAGCATTTCCCCGCGATCGCATGGCCCGGCCAGACGGACGGGACAATGGCGCTTTTGTGGCGATCTTATTAGCTTCGAGGAAACCTGCTGTCCTCGGCGCAGCGCTCACACCGGGCGCCCGGCTGGCGAAGCTGCCAAGTCTGCGGACCCGGCGGCACCATCCGCCCGCAGCGCTACACAGCCAACGCCGTGTAGTTTCAAAGCCGTGGACGATTTAAGGTCATTAACCTGATTGCGCGACAACCACACTGCAGATGATCGCCGCCACCGCGGAATGCATCCTTACGCACAGGGCATCACACCTCGCAGTATGCAGAAATGTCACATTAGAAAAACAATAAGAAAACCTTAATGACCTTCTTGCCAGACGATTGTCTGGTTTTACTTTCAGGCATCATATTGCCAACATTTCGGTCCCTGTCACCACGAAAGAGGCCTCATTCGTCATATACACCCGATCGCCCGCTATATAGTTATGCTGACATGAGCGTGTCTGCCCCGGCGTCCTTATATTGCATATTAGGTAATATAGGGCTATTCGCCATTCTACACATTTTTATGGATTTTTCATACAATTCCTTTGGATATATAAATATATAATGGTGGGCATCAAGGGCGGGCGGTCCTACACCCAGATGTTTGTCTCGGTGCCGATAAGAATACCCTAAATCGCGATTTCTTTGCTGAGCCGCGCGCCCACGCGCTCTCCCACTTAGGCTGTATCCAAATTACAGTGAAAAAGGTAAAACGAGTTACAGGAAATGGGGAAAAAACATCACATTGCTTCTCTTTCCGGGCTATTCCTGTAAAGCCTGATCTTTCTTAAGCCTGATAGTCTTAGTCATTTATTTATGTAGAAAGTCCCTTGGTCACCAAGCATAACAAAGTAGGAGCCCCCCCGACCCCCAGTGAGCAGCAGCCCCCACCGGAGCGAGGCCCCGTCCCCAGGCAGCCGCGCACAGGTGTCCGTATTGCGGGGGTCGCAATGCCGCTAATTAGTCAGCGCGGCCCCGCTGATCACGTGGCGACGCCGAAAGGACACAAAGTTACTGGGAAGGGATGGAATCAGCGGACAAAATGCCAAGGTCGCCCCCCCCACCCCCGCAACCAAAGCCTGCAGGGCGTGGAGGGACTGTCCTTGTGGAGGCTGTACAGCCCATCGCTTAATTTCCCCAATTCATGCAAGTGGCAATATAAAGAGCGCGCGAGGCCCATTATGAATAACGAGACAGCGTGTTAGCGCGCGAGGCCCATTATGAATAACGAGACAGCGTGTTAACTTGTTTCACAGCCGAATCAGCGACGTGTTATGGGTCTGAAGTCAGCCGTCGAAAGCAGGGGGCAGCCAGCAGGCGGGGGAATAGTGCATTAATCCTGCACGTCTGTACTAACGGTATTTATTCACCTGAGCAGTTAAATGTATATTTGAAGAAGCAGGTGCATTGTAGTAATAATGTGAAATTAAACCGATAAAGCGTAGCGGCTTAATAAAATAAAATGTCAGGACGATTGTCATGTTGGCGGACGAAGAAAGCATCACGGGACCAATTCATTGGAATAATAGTATTACTAGTAGCCATTTTAATGCATGTTTATGCTTTTTTGTTCGTTTTGTTACAGAGGCTTGTCATAGAATGCACCCAAAGGTGGCAATGAAGGTGTCTGAGGACCTCATTGGAGACACCTTAAAATATCCTCCACAGAGGATCAAAGGTAAGACAACTTTCTTGTAAGAGCAAAGAACCTGAGCTTTACTACATGCATATTGCATGTAGTGGTACAGCACGGCCATGCAGTTACAGAGCCATAGCATTGCAGCTTCATGAAATGAATTTATAATTTTTTTTATGAATAAAGTAAAGCCAAGTTTAGCAAATAATATGCCCAATGCCAATTAGATGAAGGCTTCAATTCAGCATTTGGAGCAAAGTGGTACCAGGCATAATGCAAGCGTGTCTGCTAGCATGAGCCCTGTGTAGTTTCCTGTCCAGATTTACAATTTTTCAGCACCTCTGAAAATGGGTTTTGAAAAGTGTGTGCGTGAGTGTTTTTTAAAGTTGATTTAAAAAAGAAATTGAAAAAAAAAACTACGTTCTAAATGGCCTCCAGATTATTGGAAGTGAGTGAACCGAGTTAACCAAGATCAGCATAGTTATATGAGTTTACCAGCAGCAGGCCAGCCCAAATAACCCTTCTCCATATGTTCATTTTGCAGGGTGAAACTCAGACCTCCCGAGCTGAGCTGCAGCTCTTCTCAACTCACCCCCATTGGGGCGCATCATTAGGTGCAGTCGGCCAGCCAACACTAGCAGGGGAACAGGGGAGCGGGAGGTATTATATACCCGGGTAACGAGGGACAGGTGCGGACTGCTAATGCTACGGGCCAGGTAGGGAAGCACGTGCAGAACTAACAACAGCGCCATCTGCTGGCCCGCACAGGAAACGGACAGGGCAGGCCGGAGCGGATCGTGATTGGTTTCAGTCACTCGAGGAGGCTACAGTTGTATTTTTGAACATAGTATTTGACCTGCATTGCATTGTGCATGTCTCAGATTGTCACATTTAGTCCTTTATTGACCAAAATCAAATTGTCACTAAGGATGCAATTTCCTGTCTTTGTGTTTTCTTTTATACGTGTGGACATTGGTCGCCCTTCCCTGGCTCTGTGTGTTTGCAGTCTGCATGCTTTCCCCCATAACACAGAGCTTTCCTCCAGGGCCTCAGTTGGCTAGTTAGGTAATGGGTGTCCCTACATTACCTATGGTATGTGGTTGTGACCACCCTGCAATGGACAGACATCTCACCCAGAATGTGCCCTATGCTGGTTGGATAGAGTATAGCAGGGGTGGGCAATCCTATCCGCAAAGGGCCGGTGTGTGTGCAGGTTTTTGGGATAACCCTAAGGTCAGCTGTTCAAACCCAGGTGTGAGAATTCTTCAGCCAATCAGTCCTCTAATTAGTGATATAATTAGGGAGTTGCTGCGAAAACCCGCATACACCCCGGCCCCGGATAAGATTACCCACCCCTGGCCTATAGGCTGTTCAGGGACTCTGTGTTGCTGGAGCATGGATGGATGGATGGATGGATAGATGATTATTGGCCAATCATTTAATTCCTAACTAGTGGGCCAGTTGGATGAGTTGAAGTCGGATACTCATGCCCAGTAAGCCCCACTAAAATTCCACTGTGAAACACTAGTCTTGGATCAAGACCTGCCTTGGGCTCCCTTGGACTAGTCAGGTTTAGTAGACACCCACAATCTAAAAACATGTGATTTAAGAGACCCGGTGTGTCTGAAATGTCCATAGTGTGTGTTTCTGGCCTGTGATGGACTCACATCCTGTCCAGGATGTTCACTGCTTCCTGGGTTAGGCTCCAAGCTCACGGCAATCATGTACTGAATAAAATGGATGGATGGATCAATGATGGATAAAGCACCTACTTACAGACTGATTCCAAAGTGGTCGACACTGGTGGGTCATGGCAAGTTGATTTTTAAAAACATTAAAATAATTCCTTGTGACTGTTCCCCTCCCCCCCAATTAGCAGAATTGGGGTCACGAGTCTCTGGCACTGTTATTATGAGAGATGTGTACTGAAAAGTTTGGGAACCTATGCCTTACAGCAGTGATTCCCAATCCAGCCCTCAGGGACCCTCAGTCAGTCCAGGTTTTTGCTCCCTCCCAGCTGGGAAGAAGCCAGAATGTGGACTGTCTAGCAGAGAGCTGGGAGGGAGCAAAAATGTGGTCTGTCAGGGGGTCCCCTAGGATCGGGATGGGAAACACAACCTTGGCAAACTGGAGTAGGAGCTACTGGTCTGAGATGTTTACACAGAACAGTTATAATTCCAGCTTTTGGCTGGCTTCCTTTGAATTAGTTTTTTCCAGATTTTCAGGTATCATCCCTATAAGCCTCCCTCCCCCATCCATCCACTCATCCTGACCAGGGGATACACACACAACTAACTGCATGTCTCTGGATTGCAGGGGGAGATTGGAGTACCAGGAAATCCACATGGCACTAGGAGAACCTGCAAGTGTGACACAGAGACACACAGAGTAGGAGCAGGATTCATGCTCCTGACAGGCACCACTGACACAAACTGCACCAGTATGCTTCCATCCTACCATTTCAGTCATTATGTTTATATAATTTTTTAACATTTTGCTCTATAAAGTAGTTTTGCATGAGACCAAATCCCTTCCCCTTTGACACAGCT
The DNA here is from genome assembly GCA_026774425.1 of Petrocephalus zakoni. Taxonomy (NCBI): domain Eukaryota; kingdom Metazoa; phylum Chordata; class Actinopteri; order Osteoglossiformes; family Mormyridae; genus Petrocephalus; species Petrocephalus zakoni. Next base: position 15,550,598 of record JAODKN010000021.1, read on the forward strand.
CATGACTCAAGATTTTTGGGGGACCTTTGATTAACTGCTAAAGTTTCCTTATTCATTCTGCTACACCACGGTCACATTTACATGTGAAAGATTAGCAGGAAGTACTAAACGCATTGAAACGTCCCACTTTTTAAAAAACTTTGTGTTTGACCTATTGCTAAATATACATACATGTAAAACAGTCTGGGGAAAGTACCGACGTACCAACGTACGAAGGGCAGGTCTTGTAGGAACTTAAATTTATCTGGAGCAAGTCACTCACTTTCCATTCCCCAGCTGAAAAGTTACCTTCATACGACATCTAAAAGTGACTGATAGCAGCCAAAACCCCCGTCTTTCTATTTAATCTGAGCATACTTAGCATGAAAGGTGCTGACCTTGTCAGTACACAAGCCTTCCTCGGCCCGGTCCTCGGGGACCCGAAGCTCCCTCCCAGCACCCTGAGGAGCATTAAACCTCCGATTAGGAGAATCTTAGGTGAGCAGACTGTTCTCCCTCAATGAGGAAAAAACATCTGTGATTTTGATGTGCATCATAATCTGAGTCTGATTTTTATTTTGCTGTTGTTTGATAAAAAGGTGCTGAGATTAATTTTGCCAAATATGGCAAAGGATTTTCTGTTCGCTTCACCCATGTAAAAATCTGGCTTCTCCATCTATACATCCCACCTCACCATGTTAATTAATATTATCATATACCTAGCATGAAAGATGTTATGGGGCTGGTTGCTAATTTTTTGCCACTTGGGGCTCAGTCTAGCAGAGTGCTCCATCCAGCTGGACCCTGCCCGAGTCACTTTCATCAAAACCGAAAGTTGATCTCCCGACAGCGAGGGCCGGCGATGATGGATTCTGCATCTGAAGCCCTTTTATTTGAGAGCGTCCCTCAATATGGCTGCAAATTGCTCTGATCTTAAACACAAAGCGCCCTCTGACTGCGCTGGCTATCAGAATTGTGGGTGTAAGCTGAATCGGGGAGAGATGATGGCGATAAGGGCAGAGTGGCGCTTATCTCCACCTGAGTATGCAAAGGCCCAGAGTTCACATCCAATTACCCTTTCTTTTCATTGTCAATTCAAATATTTTAAAATAATTTGATATGAAAATATTTTTCATCATCTGTCTAGATTGTGATTTGCACCTCTTTGGATTCCCTACCTTTCATTAGTCAGCAGCCCGTGCTGAGAATCGGCCCAATAATTAAGCCTCACTGAAAGCGAGTCAGCGCTGGTGACACGGAGCATCTTCGCGTTCACATTCCCCCGTCACTCTGTCAGGTCACACAATCCCGGCATTTCGTTTGCATGTGCGCGGCGATGACGAGAGCGATAGCACCAAGTCACGCGCCTTATTCTGAGGTCACCCTTTCCGTGATATAAGGTTCATTTGGTATACAAATGTCGCCTGAGCGTTTGGGGACAGAAGATCACGGCAGCAGATAAAGCACGATGGCACGTGACTGGCTCTGTCAGTGCTGCTGTCATGTCATTGGCTCTGTAATTCCCTTCCGGCTTCCTGTCATTTCCATAATGCCATCATCAGGAGCACGTCCGCCTTTCTGCACCCCCTCACCCCCACGCATCGTCCAACAGTGACCTTTTGCTGCTGTGTTCCCCCCCTTTGCCGACCTTGATGGCTACCCAATCCCCCGACTCATTAATGCGTGTTAGATGGGGGGGCACTGACACCAGTTGTCTCAGCTGAACTTTGACGGGAGACACCAAAGATGCAGTGTCCACGCATGAACTGGGCCTGGCCACAAAGCCCCCGGGGACAGAAGGAGGCCTCAGTGGACCCTAATCATGGTGTAAATATCGTGTAAATATATGTAAATATACAGGCGTGGTCATCATGCTTGATATATGTGTACATTTAGGTGACAATAAAACGACCTGCCCCCACCTTGAGAGACTTAAATTATACTAGGCCTATGTGGTGTGTGTGTGTGTGTGTCATGTTCTAGTGAAGCCACATTATCCATCTAACTGAGTGAGAACAGTCTGCAGTAATGAAAGGAATAGCTTAAGGACTAGTCATGACGGACATTCCAGACAAATATTACTGTTTTAACTGTAAGTGGGATTGAGAGATGGGTGGGATCCAAGATATGGCCACTGAAAGGGGGGGGCGGGGTTGTTTTATTCTTATCAGTCATCCAATACGAGGGAGGACCTTAAATAAACGATATAAAGCCCGTTGTATTGGTTACAGGATTACACACCGGAGTGCTAGGACCTGGTGCGACCCTAATAACTCGTTTCAGGAGGAAGATCATGGCCCAGAACGGGAGTAAAGCGAATGGGCCGCCAGAGGGGAAGCTTTTCCCTCGTCCGCTGAAGGATCTGGAAGTCAGGCACACTAAGGTAGGACGTCGTTTTCGTGGAGTGGCTAGCTCGTATTCTGCACGACTGAAACACGTAAGCAATGGAGCAGCCCGCTGCTGGACACAGTTATAATAACATGTAACAGGTGGAGGCAGGGGGATGTTTCATCTTAGCGGGGATTCGATACTGGATGCTCGGCTGTTTCATTGCGTTTGTTCGGTCCTTCGATTGTTGTTTTAGGTCTCGCCCTATTTATGTATAATTGCTTTAAGTCCTGAGATGAATGTATACCTACTGGACCGCGTATGTTTGCTGAAATATAGTACAAAATAAACTTTAGTTTGCGATTTTGTTAAATCGTATCACGTGAAGGTGCGCAGCGTTAAACTCTAGATTATTACAAGTCTGTTAAATATGATCTATGCAAAAATAATGTCGCAATTGTTTTGATGCAAAGATTTTTTTTAAATCCTGAATTTAATAAACGCGTCATTTCGGTGATGATTTGTTAAATTATGTAGCGTTACATATAACTACTGTAATTTCTCCCTGTTGTCTTTTCCATCCCAGATTTTTATCAATAACGAATGGCACTGCTCTGTTAGCGGGAAGAAGTTCTCCACATATAATCCCGCAACAGGTGTGAAGATCTGCGACGTGGACGAGGCCGATGAGGTCTGCATCTTCTGCTGATGTCCGCGCCTTATTTTAAGTGTATTAAAAACGACAAAGGGCACTGAGTCTAGGGAAAAAAACGGAATGACTAAAAATGAGGACTCTTGCATTTTTTAGCACTGACACGCAAGAAAGTTTCGGCACACCCGAGTTCTTGGTAAATGGACTGATTATGTGTCCCCAGGCCGATGTGGAGAAGGCGGTGGAGGCGGCCAGGCTAGCCGGCCAGAGGGGCTCTACCTGGAGGAGGATGGACGCGTCCGGCCGCGGCAGCCTCCTGAGCAGGCTGGCCGATCTCCTGGAACGGGAGCGCCACCTGCTGGCCGTGAGTGGCTACGCACCTGGCGCTCGCTGCGCTCCCAGCCGCTTGTACGTCGTGGGGATCGCGGGGGGATGTAGAGGGATCGGGACGCGCTGCTTGGCAGGACTACCGGAGCAACCGCACGCTGCATAGCAGCAAACCCGACCTGAGATTTCACAAACCGCGTATGGCGAAAATCCCGTTTATTGGCAGCGCAATAGTTTCCCCGCGACGAAGGAAGAAATTGCATGCAGTTTATCGTTTCTTATGTGCCAGGGTGATTTAATTTTCATCATGATTTGGAGTAAAAGAGTCATTCTTGGTATAAACATTTCATACTCATCACAATAAGCCCGAGTGATACTGATGTCATGAATATGTCATGTTCTTGTACTTATTTTTGTGCAGAACGGAAATAATTTTACTCCTAATTTGCTGAAGCAGGACAACTAGGCTTGTTACAACAGAGTTATGACACTTTTGGGAATAATTACGGTTGGGGAGTAAGTTGTACCCCTCCACACGCACGCAATGTACCCCCTGGCCCAATCGGGGTCACTCACGCCAGGATTCTGTTTTACTAGATCAGAGGGTGACATCATTTACATTCCCCCGACTCTTTTACCCGAGTGTCATTTTTCTTTAAATCGGGCACTAATTTATGTAATCAGAGCCCTGTTTAATATATCCCCCATAACTGACCTGCCAGATCGCGTTAGGAGATGCATTTGTAAATGCAATGGGTCACTGGCGAATGCATTCGATAGCATGTGAGCGCTAAGCGCAAACATGCCGAGCGTCGCGGGTGCCAAAGCGCGCCGCGCCGGGCGGAGACTGCGCCCCCTGCTGCGTGTGACTCGGAAAGGCACCGCGTGTTCTGGGAGCCCGACCATCTCCGCTGGTTTCTATATTACGGGTCAGTACTTTGGGATTATCCTGGGACTTTTTCCACAACTTAACGGATCAGGTGACATTTTGATGAATTGCCATTCAGTTTTGCACTCTTACCTAAATGATTTTGTATTTTGCTGGATGGTTAAGATAATGAAGCCAGAACTCACATAAGCTGCCATAACAAACTTTTCAGTTTCTTCATAAAACCTCATGATAGCCTGAGATGTTTCCGCGTGACCACATCCTCAGTTTCACAATGTACAGACATTGAAACCAGAAAGGACAGTTTGAAAGCCCGGCAGGTTCATAGCATAACCGCCCATGTCTCTTTCTGGGCTCAGACTATGGAGTCGATGGACACAGGAAAGCCCTTTTTACACGCCTTCTTCATCGACCTGGACGGCAGCATCAAAACACTGCGATACTTCGCTGGCTGGGCTGACAAAATCCAGGGCAAGACGATGCCTGTGGGTGAGTGAGGCTGTTTTGACAGATACTGATTGTCTATAAATAACCACCAACCTCCTACAAGTCCTCTCCCCTGTGTCTGCCCATGTCAATACACATCCAAGAGCATTTTTGTGCCCCATTCTGAAGAATGTGCTGGATCTCCCCCAGTGCAGTTTACCCCCCCATGCAGACAGTGCAGCGTTCCAACTCATCCAGGGGGTAGATTTACCAAAGCTGGTCTCCCGCTTGTCTGGTGTTTAAATTCAAATCCATAGCCTTGGGGAGGGAGGGCCCCCGTCTGTAACAAATTAGGGCTGACTGTTAGGGAAAGTGTCATAATCCCAGCCCCAGGGACACCCTCCAGATGCTGACCTCCATTAATTAGACTCATTATGGTGTTAATTAGACTGAAAGCCAGTGGCACAATGGAAAACGTGTCAGATTATTTATCAGAGGATTCTCAGTGTGACTCCTGACTGCCACTAAATTGTTTAAGTATTTTCCCCTGTAACCAAGTTCCTTAGCTTTCTGACTCTTTGGACATATTCCAATAATGTGAGGGATTCGTGTTTATATTATTAACACATAAAAATTCCTTTATGATGTATTCTAATTCGGAGCACTCGGTTAACTAAACTACACTAGTGCTGGGAATATGGTCATTGCTTTCCTGTGCACATAATCCTTATCAGAGCTATAGTCATCCTCACCCCAGCTTATAGCAATTCTACCACAAATCACACTACTTGCTATGCAAATTTCACCTGTGATAGCCAACCTAGGCAGCCACACATTATCTGGCATGCAAATTTTACCTTCCTCTTTGCCTGTAAAAAATATGCATGGTGCGGGATCGCCTGAGCAGGTTAGGAAACACTGAGAGTCAATGGCTGTCATTGTGGAGCAGATATTATCCTCTTTAGGCAGATTTGAAATTGTGTAGCTGATTCATAAGAGCTGAATACTTATTAAGTGGATCCAAATTCCCTTCTCTAAGGTAAACAGCAGTCTGCTTCCGAAATTTAAACCAGCCTTCTGGTTGCAAGTTCCCTTCTATATACCCATTGGCAACCTTGATCACACAGACAGCGATAGTCTACCCCAGTTAGCTTAGATCTTCTTTGACACACAATGTCCCTACGTGCCGGTAATGGAGAACACTTCTGAACTGGGGCACATATCTACCCAGAGGCAGAAGGGCTGTCACAATCTGAGTGTTGATGAATAACAACCCAGCCCTCATTTTTGCAAAGCCTCATCTTCACCCTTTTTGTATAACCCTGCCCACTCTTTGAGTAGCCACGCCCACTCTGTGTGCAGCCACGCCCACTTTTTTCTACCGTATAATTCTCCCCTCCTGGAAAAACTGTCACCCTCCAGTGGCCCTGTAAGACTTGCTGTCCTGCGTATTGCCCTGTTTAGTTTTTGATAACCTAATCCCGGACCAGCTGTTTAATGTTGCTTCCTGAGAAACAAGCACAAGGCCTCTGATTCATGGCCTCTGATTCACGCCTCTTTTGACATTTTGCAGATGATAGCTTTCTGTGCTTCACTAAACATGAACCGATTGGCGTCTGCGGTGCCATCATTCCAGTAAGTAACAAAAAACACCTTGATTTTCCACCCGGCCTGGAGTTGCATGCTTATGTTTACAGGCTGACTGCATCTCTTACACCGCAAAGTGACACATGGAAGCTGTGAACTCAGATAAACTGATGAGACATTTGTCACCCCACAGTGCATGTATTACGATGGACGCGAGGAGAATGCTGCTTGGCGTTGAGCACAGGCTTTGCTGTATTTGTGGCATCTCTTGAATTTTGCATGACAGAAATCAGCTTCTCTTTTAAAAGTGTGAGCCTGTCTCTCCCCACACCATTCAAAGGAATTAAAGGCTATTTAGAATCAGATTTACTCTGAATCCTTTTATCCAAATGGCAGACCTACAGAAGCAGCACTCGCCATCCGAGTGAATGCACAGGTTTGAAGGAAAATGAAACTCTGCAGGAAATCTTAACACTAATCATAGCTGGGCAAAACTGTAATCTCTCTGAAGGATAAAATTACTAGGATCAGAGGGAAATCTTTCAGGTGGAGGATACGTTTACAGCAGGAATACCTTGGGGGTGACCTAATCATTGTTTCTGTTAGCAAATAAAGCAATACAGAATTTCACATTAGTCAACACATTCTTTGCAATGGGTGGAGTTAAATCTATGTTTTTGCCCTAAAAGAAAAATCATTTTACACTAATGGGATGTACAGTCTTAAAGTATTATTCTTTAAAGGCTCTTGGGTGCTTGATCCCCTTTGAAACTACCAGCTGTCAGGCAGAGGGATTACATCACAGTGCCAGAGTGACATTGCTGGCACAGTGTCGCTGAGTCATAACAAGAAAGAGTCAAGGAGCTCAGTTCCAGAAACCAAAGACCTGTGGCTAGGCAGAGATCACAGTTTTACAGTCACGTTGAGCCAGTGCGTCTCCTACATTTATTGCCGGGTTTGAAGACTCTCAGGGGTCTTTGCTGAGATGTGAGTCTTTGTTTTGAGTCACGCCATTTGCTGCCTCCTCCGTTTCCACGACTACATTCTGACCCCACTTCCCATTGGCTCGTCTGTTAGTGGAACTTCCCCCTGCTGATGTTTGTCTGGAAGATTGCCCCAGCGCTGTGCTGCGGCAACACTGTGGTCCTAAAGCCGGCCGAGCAGACACCACTCACAGCCCTCCACATGGGGGCACTGATCAAGGAGGTGAGCACGCACCTTTAACCCTTTAAAACAGCGATTTTCCTACTCAGACATTCTGTGGAGGAATTTACCTCATTGACCGTCATTTACCACCCATGTATTTTCCTGGAAGGCTGGATTCCCTCCGGGGGTCGTGAACATCCTGCCTGGCTTTGGTCCCACTGCAGGGGGCGCCCTCGTCCGTCACATGGACGTGGACAAGGTGGCCTTCACAGGGTCCACTGAGGTGAGTCTGTCCACAATGACGGCATGTGGGCGCTGTCTCTTAATGGGGTCGGGGGGGGGCTCATTTGTGCTGGGCGATCAAGGTTAGAGCAGCTCTTAGGCTATAGGCACTAGGCACAGGCAGCTCGCAGCCCACAGCTGGCAGAAGCAGCAATATTTGCTCGCTGGGCCCATGGTCATCAACTGTGGAGCCCAGGAATCCACCGGGACGGGGCTGGAAGCTCCCCTGCATGTGACGGTCCTTTGCTGCGCAGGTCGGAAAGCTGATCCAAGAGGAAGCGGGGAGGAGCAACCTGAAGAGGGTGACACTGGAGCTGGGGGGCAAGAACCCCTGCATCGTTCTGGCCGACGCCGACCGTGAGTGCTGGGGACTACACCCCCTGCAGCATGGCGGGGGGCCGGGGGGCTCTCGATCTTGGGGGGGCCAGATGGTGGAGCGTGACAGCGCCGTCTGCTCTCTGCAGTGCGGAAGGCTGTGGAAGACATCCAGCAGGGGGCGTTCTTCAACCAGGGCCAGTGCTGCACAGCCGCCTCGCGCGTCCTCGTGCAGGAGCAGGTGTACCAGGAGTTTGTGCGCCTCAGCGTGGAGATGGCCAGGCGCGTAGTGCCGGGGGACCCCATGGACCCAAGGACATCGCACGGGCCACAGGTGCCTGTCCCACTCCTGCCGCAAATCGACCGCCGACGCACCCCCCGCTAGCCCCCGTTGACAGAGTGCTGTTTGTCCCAGATTGACCAGGAGCAGTTTGACAAGATCATGGAGATGATCGAGAGTGGCGAGCGAGAGGGGGCCAAGCTGGAGTGTGGGGGCTTCGCTGTCCAAGACCAGGGCCTCTACATCCAGCCCTGTGTGTTCTCCGAGGTCCAGGACCACATGCGCATCGCAAAGGAAGAGGTGCTGGAGCTCAGCACAGACCAGCTTGGCTCTCCTGCTGACTTTACTTTATAAACTCAGCCAGGGTGGGGGTATCTTACCACCAGAGTCTGAATGGTATCAATATTTCAATTGTTATTTAGACAGCAACACCTCACCTGGTTTTTCTGTGGTGCTAATTATTCTCTATTATTCATGTATTCTCTAAAGCCTCCTGGAATGCAGGGCTTGGGTCAGGGTTGGCCAACCTTAATGGTTTATAGTCAGATGCATACTGAAGGTCCTGTCAGCGGCACAACAGCACCACCTGCTGGATACTATGTAGAAGTGCACGTCAAATCACGCATCATAAGCACTTAACGGTGGTTTCCCGCTCTTCAGATCTTCGGCCCCGTGCAGTGCATACTCAAGTTTAAAACCCTGGAAGAAGTGATCCAGAGGGCAAACAGCACGGAGTACGGCCTGGTTGCTGCGGTATTTACGCGCAGCATCGACCACGCACTGCGTTTATCAAGCGCTCTGCAGTGTGGAACCGTTTGGTAGGTCATAAGGTAGCAGAGACATGAGATCTGTGCATGACGTCGTTACATCTGAAGCATGTCATTTACACTAGTAATGCACATTTCATCTTCTGGTGTAAGAGATCAGAATGACAGATCACCGGTGACCAAAGCTAAGAAGATGCATGGTAACACGCAGCATTAGGTCAGAACATCGACACAAACAGAGAACAAAAAGGACCAATAAGACATGAAGTAAAAGCTGTGTCCTGGCTGTGCTCTGGGCGTTTGGCTTGCTATGAAGTGCCCTTTGTGCCCCGTGGTCCCGGCACCCTCGCCACTGCACCTTACCTCTCCCATGCCCTCCTGTCCCACAGGGTCAACTGCTACAATGCTCTGCACGCCCAGGCTCCCTTCGGTGGCTACAAGATGTCCGGCTTCGGGAGAGAGCTGTGAGTCTGCCCTCCTCCTCGTCCTCTCTGATTGGCCACTCTGAAATTAGCTGAAGGAAGTTGCTTGTCTTTGGCACCCGTTTCATAACAACGACACTTTATCAATGCCCGTCGGGAAATTCTCTTTTTGCCTGCCCCTTCTTCCTCTCCATGACAAACATGTACGAGGAAGCTTAGCAGTGAAGGACAGGGCCTCGCATAAAGGCCCACAGGCATGACTGTTCTGCTGAGGCTGGAACTCAAACTAGCAACCATCCAGTCACAGGCAGAGAGGCTTCGCCCACTAAGCCACGCGCTGCATATCTACCTGCTGTATATCTGACACACTGTGCAGTGACACATTTCTACAACGTTGTCTAGGCAAATCAGAATTTTGAGTAATTTTGAAAGGAACTGAACAGTAAGGGTGGGGTAGAGCAGGAATAAGTACGGAAAGCCACCATGTATCAGGTGATTGCAGTAGAGATGAGTAACCGTCATGCTCCATAAGCATGCTGGTGTTCACTCTACTGTAGCTGTTAATGGTGCAATTTTTTCACAGTAAGTCACAGTGAGGGCCAACGCTCTTCATCGCCGGCGCACAGCAGCCACATTTTTCGCTCGTGACTAAGAAATGGAACGGATATTGCTGAACGGATGTGAAATATGTAAAAATCAGTGAGTTACATTTTAGGAACTGAGGAGGATGGCTGGAAGCAGGGAGTAAGGGTGTTTCTTGCCTCTGCAGGGGGGAGTACGCTCTGAGGGAGTACACCGAGGTTAAAGCAGTAACCATCAAACTCACAGAGGCGCCGGGGGAGATCGGCAGAGACACACTGCCCCTGTAACTGTGGACCGTGCCTGTTGGGGGGGGTTACCCTAGGAACACCATCCACCAGAGCGGTCACCTGGGCCTCAGCTTCGCTAGTATCCCGTCTGTTTTTGGGTCCAGGCTCCCTGGTGGCGTTTATCCCAAGCTCTCTAACTTTTTCTGTCAGTAATTCAGCAAAAATGGCAACTTCCTTAAGCTACATTGTATCTGTCCTTATAACTTATTTGTCTAAGGACTTGGAAGCCGTTTGTCACGTGACCACAGTGGTACTGTAGCATTAACGTCCAACCAGTGCAAGGCTGGAGGCTCACTATTACTCTTATACACAGAATTACTTTCCTTTTAATTTCTTTATAACATGTTGCACTTAGGGAATTCCAGTATGTGGATCCTTGTGTGTCCCCATAAGGTTGCTGTAACATCCAGTGAATTCTGCACTGCAGTCGCAGCGCTCAGTGCGGAGAAGCTGTTAGCACGCAGTGGTCATCAGAAGGTGAATGCTGATAGACAAGTCTGATGTCGTACAACAAGTGTTGGACAGTTGGGCCCCAGCTCCCGTGAGGAGCATGGATCAGTTCTTGTTTGGTGTTTTCATGTGTGAAATTCTTAAACTACCTGGTCACTGAGGGAATTCAGAAAAATTATATTTTATACTGATGGGAAGATGGGCTATGAAACTGTATTTTGTTAAACGAAAAAGTTTTTTTGCTAACTTAAACGTATAGTTTTTAAAAAATATACATGTACATTGATCGTTCGCTGCATTTTACTATTTTGTAATAGTGAAACATTACACGGAACTCAAATGTTTTTATTTTTATTTTCAAAAAGAAAAAAAGAGCACTGGAAATAGTAATTGGCCGGTTGGAGTTAAATTAATAATATATTAAGCAGAACCCTCCCCACCCCCCACACCCAGGGGGGGGCGCAGAGCTGGGAATGTCAGGATGATCACCAGATGCTTCTATTAATTGTAGCCAAGAGGTTGTATCAATCTGTTTTGTACTCAGTTTTTAAAGAGTGCTTATTAACTCTATAAAAATATCTATGTCTTTCAAATAAAAACTCTATACACAGAGACACTCTGTCTGAAGATTTATGCTTCTTAGGTCTGATAAAACATATGCAATGTGAGAGGAATGGGACAAAGATGGCAGAGTTCAGATTAACGATTAACAGATTAACTAGCTGGCCGTTCCACATCTGAACTATTAAACTGTCATTCTTACTGAGCTATGCATCCAGCTGTGCCAGGCCAGCCCATCTCTGATGTGCATCCAGCTGTGCCAGGCTAGCCTATCTCTGATATGCATCCAGCTATGCCAGGCCAGCCTACCTCTGATGCCAGGCTAGCCCACCTCTGATATGCATCCAGCTGTGCCAGGCCAGCCCATCTCTGATGTGCATCCAGCTGTGCCAGGCTAGCCCATCTCTGATGTGCATCCTGCTGTGCCAGGCTAGCCCACCTCTGATGTGCATCCAGCTGTGCCAGGCCAGCCCACCTCTGATGTGCATCCAGCTGTGCCAGGCTAGCCCACCTCTGATGTGCATCCAGCTGTGCCAGTCTAGCCCACCTCTGATTTGCATCCAGCTGTGCCAGGCTAGCCCACCTCTGATGCCATGCTAGCCCACCTCTGATTTGCATCCAGCTGTGCCAGGCTAGCCCACCTCTGATGCCAGGCTAGCCCACCTCTGATTTGCATCCAGCTGTGCCAGGCTAGCCCACCTCTGATTTGCATCCAGCTGTGCCAGTCTAGCCCACCTCTGATTTGCATCCAGCTGTGCCAGGCTAGCCCACCTCTGATGCCAGGCCAGCTCACCTCTGATTTGCATCCAGCTGTGCCAGGCTAGCCCACCTCTGATGCCAGGCCAGCCCACCTCTGATGTGCCTTCAGCCTCCCGCAGCTTACATTTATGCAGAAATCTCTATGATTTATTCAGACAAAAATCAAATGGTTGCAAAAGTGCTGCATTTAATCCAAGTAAATGGTCAGACGACATGTTGCGTCCCATCCAATCACTAATCCCGGTCAGGTTGGCAGGAGCCAATCCCAGGCAGAGTAGGGCACAAGGCTGGGGGGACACCCTGGTCAGGATGCCAGCCAATCGCAGGCCATATACATCCATAATGGATAATTCAGAGAAGCTACTCACTTAGCCACCATTTGTGGATTTTAAATTTTTTAATTTTCTCATCTGGTTAATCAAATGAACCAAACATTATGTGACGGTCTTAACATGCACTCTGAGGCGCCACAAGATGGCGATGTTGCCACTGTCTGCCAACACTGAAGTAACAAGGAGAGCGCTTGAGACTCCAGTGTCTCTGGAAAGCCCCTGCTCTGGTTCCCAGTAACATACATGTAATTTCCCTACAGTGTAATTGATACTTCTCACTTTTTCCAGGATTTCTCCTGGGTGCATACATCTTTTCAGGAATTGTGCATGTTTGGAGGGAAGCTGTGCATGAAGACAGCCAGCAGCACGTCGTTTCCCTGGAAAACCCATTTCCCAGGGCCCAGTGCTAGCCCAGCAGCCCCGTCAGCTGGGGCCCAGAGGGGCCTCCACCATAACAACCCTCCAACTCCTACTTTACTTCCATACAAGCAGAACCAGCCACAGCTGGCAGAAGCAGCCAGTAAGGTGTGATGGGCCACGGTGGCCAGCAGGGGGCGCCGAGGAGGGACACCCTACATGAGACTGGGGAGAACACAGCAGCACTACTGTCACCTTCCTCCCGCTTTATAGTTTATGCTGAATGGGGGTCAGATAGACGGTATTTCAGATTCGGGTCACATGGGACAACTAACGAGGGACCACTAGCAGCACACGAAGTGGGCAGGTTCCATCACAGCATCCTCAGGGGGACCTTCCCCTCGGGAGCTCATTTGGAGTGTTCCATCACTGGCAGGGGTGGGGGAGATTTATGGAAGAACTGAGCAGCTCACCTCGGGATTTAATGCTGTATTTACAACACCCTGGGGCTGGAGGACGACCAAGACATGACTGGAGAGGAACAAAACGGAGCTGCCGCTGTGGGAATGATGGAGAGGGTTGGAGCCCAATCATGGGCACTGTGCATCTGGCAAACGCCAGGCAAGGTGGCTGTGTACCCGCCTCGTCCTGCCGAGGACAGCTGACCCTAACGTCTCTGGTCCTAATCCTGTGCCTCCATTAGGTCCCCATTAGGCCCCTGGGAAAGGCCCTTAACAGCAGCTCCCAGGACATCGGTGGTTGCTCTCCCAGCCCCATTTCTGCACCCCTTTGGAATCTGCTAAGTAAATGTAAATGTTAGCTAGCGAGAATGCATGAGTAGGTAGCTACCAGGTCTGAACAATCACCTGAGTGAGCACCCTGTTCCCACACCCGAGGCAGATTGTTCATTTGCTAACAAATGCTGGAGGTTTTCAAATTTGGGTATTTTTACTGCAAGCATGAATAGTTTTATGAATATTTAGTGAAAATGAAGGACATACCTATTAGCCAGCTCTCTCATGAGGTTATAATAAGCTGTGGAATGGATACCTTTCAAAGAAATGCTTGTCTGTCAACATGGTTGACTTTCAGAAAAAGTTCTGGAGTTCCTGGGAAATGTTTTTCTAACTGCTTGTGGGCGGGCCTCCCGGGGTGAGTGGGGTGTTCCCAGGGAGCTTGTTGCAGTCACCAGCTTTCTTCCTGATGGAGAGAGGAGATAAAGTGAGGGCAGGCCATCTCCAGGGGCCCTCAGGCTTCAGCTCCACCCCAGCAGTTTAGTGCGTCACTTGGTGGTAAATCTGCTCCCGTCCACACAAAGGAAAATCAACAGCTGGAGCACTGTAACCAGCACATGGCGCAAAAAAAAAAAGATTTTTATGGTGTGGAGAGGGTTACAACATGCACTTCCCTGCCGAGCCTGGTGGGGGCAGTGTGGGGATGCCTTGCTGATTACCCCATATTGGTAACACTTTACCTGATGGGGCACAAATAGCATCACATTATACTATTACTTATGTATTAATTAACCACAAACTAAGACTTAGTTACATAGTGATATCATGTTAATTCATCATTAATGAAACGAGAAGCATGTCTTATCTCAAGCAGTTATTATATTTCTTACTACATCTGTTAATTCTGTGAACCCTTGTGAACTACTGAAGGAGCAAGTAATGAATATCACATGTGACATATCGATGTCACGTTAGTTATTATATCTGTTAACTCTGTAAATCTTTGTGAACATCTAAGGAACTATGGAAGGAACAAGTAATGAACACGTGACATACTGATCTCATGTTTGTTCATCATTAATGAATCGTGACACATCTATTATCTCAAGTAGCGACAATATTTGTTCATGACTTATACTAAAGTACCTAAGTAACTGAGTTATTACTAAGTATTTGTGTAAGATCAAGTAAAGTATTGCCCACTTGTCTCGACCAGCATGGCAATCAGTGCATAACTCAAAGATGCACCATTCCATCAGGATTGCAGCTGACCGGACAGTCCTTTGTTCTTCAGAAAGATGACAATGCAATAAACACCAGGCTCCCTCACCACCCAAGCCGCAAAACCGCGTCCCATCATCAGACTCCCTGACCACCCGAGCCACAGAACCGCGTCCCAACATCAGACTCCCTGACCACCTGAGCCGCAGAACTGCGTCCCATCATCAGACTCCCTCACCACCTGAGCCGCAGAACTGCGTCCCATCATCAGACTCCCTCACCACCTGAGAGAAGCACCTTAAGATCCGTCTGTTCCATGAATTCCTCCTGATGATAACCTGCTCTCATGCTGTGCTTCTCGCTCTTGAGTTGTTTCTTTAGGTTCTTACTTTGTTATTAGTTGTCGTGTGTTTGCTGCGTCTCTCTTCCTCTGGTTCCACTTACACTGGTACCTGGGCAGTCCATGGAAGCCCAGCCTAGCTGCACTCATGCCTAGTTCACTCCTTGACATCATGGATGTTTGCAATGTGC
>JAODKN010000021.1:15622166-15634739 GCA_026774425.1 Petrocephalus zakoni
AGGTGATATGTCAGCTTGACACAGGTGATATGTCAGCTTGACACAGGAGTTCCCAATGTCAGCATTCATGACAGCTACAGAAGTTGGAACAAACCTTCATAAATGCCTTTGACCAGTTCTGTCAGCTGTCACAAAGGGCTTATGTAGGTGTCATATAGTCTCATGTAGAAGCGTACCCTTAAGTAAAGTGTTTTCCAAGATTCTTCTCGAGGTTTCGGAAGCACAGCTGCAGACTGGTAAATCTCAGATTAGACTGGGTGAGTGTCACATGCGTGAAACCCTCTGTTCAGCAGGGTCCACCCACCCCGCAATCCCGTACAGCGCCGCCCTACCTCCAATCCGAGAGTGGTATGCGATGCCCACGATGCACTGGGAGTTGTTGGCCACAGCTGCCACTTGGCCCGCACAGCGGGTGCCATGCCTAGGGGTGGGAAGAGAGGAGCACAGGGTTGGTTCTCATATCCGAGAGTCCCATATCTGAGGGTCCCATATTTGAAGGTCCCATATCCGAGGGTGCCATATCTGAGGCTCCCATATCCGAGGGTCCCATATCCAAGGGTCCTATAACCGAGGGTCCCATATCTGAAGGTCCCATATCCGAGGGTCCCATAACCGAGGGACCCATATCTGAAGGTCCCATATCTGAGGGTCCCATATATGAGGGTCCCATATCCGAGGGTCCCATAACCGAGGGTCCCATATCTGAGGGTCTGCTGCCCATTTTTGATATCCCTGTATGTGTGACTGGGATAGACAGAAAAGAAAAGTCGAGACCTACAATCAGAACCTACAGTCCTACAAGTCAGAGAGTCCTGGCATCCATAGTGCAGTGAGCAAAGTGTAGGCTGGGGTCTCCATAAAGAGTCTGCCTCATTCTCATGTCAGAGCAGAGCCACAAGAACCGCAAGAAAAATATACATCACCTCATACTTTGTCCTCCGTGTCACTGACTAATCAGGGAAAGGGGTATCTGATATTGCCAAATGTCTGCTGCACCCAAAAATCCATAGAATCGTTTCTACATACAATGAGTAGTCTAAAAAATAAAAATTATATATTGAAACACATTGACAGCTGATTTTAAGTTTTCTTATGATAAATTATCAAATTACAAGCCTTCTTTTACAGGAACACCAAATTTAACAGTCTGCTCTGCAGAGGAATGTCTCTGGTCCTGTTTAGTGTCAGTTCTGAAGAGCAACTGAATCGATTTTTTGTTTAGGTGTTTGCTTAGGGTGAGGCTTGTGCCTGCTAACTGGCATGAAGAATTTCAGTTGTGTTCTGGAAGTCTGCTGCGTACGGATAATAATCTCTCTATGTGCTCGGAAGTGCCATTTTCATAAGTGTCCATGGATCTGCTGAAGCATCCACATTGCACTTTAAAATAATTTTGCACATAATTTAAAAAACAACTTTTGCTTTTCAGATATCTGACAGTTCGTTTCCTCAAAAAACATTCCTCACAAACACCCATTAAATCTGAAATCCTTTAATTAAATCAGTGAATGTTAAATTGAGGACTTACTCAATAAATGAAGTCCCGTTTACACATAGTCTCAAAATGCGGCTTGGGCGACAGGAACACGAGTGGACAGTGCTAAATACCAGTGTAAATGACCACCAAGACGAATTGTGTTCTGATCACTCTAACCACTTGCCCATAGGGTCTGGAAAGCATTCGACTCCATATCTTTGTAGTGTAAACGCAAACTTGTCCAGAGGCATCCCCGACAAGGCCATTACAATAACTGTGCGTGGGGGCATTTGACCTTCTAATGGAAGTGACACAGGCAGTAATTTAATCTGAACACAAGTGGACAGCTGGATGCATGACAGACACAGGCACAAACAGCCATGTGTCTCAAGCGTCCACCAGTGATCCTATCACCTAAGACATGTTTTAAAACTAGGTGTAAATAGGGGTTTAGTCGGGTGGCAGAGTGTGGCTCAGCTCCCATGGGGATCAATAAAGTATCAATTATTATTATAATAACTCGGAGACCTCCCACCAAGTTGAGAACACCCCCGTTAAGCAAACCAGCTGTTAAATTACGTGGCACCCACTTGTTCTCGTTGCTGGGGTCATAGCGCGGTGTGGGGTCGTGGTCGTTCCCATTGATGTCCCAACTGGCCAGTGGATCCTGGACAGAGGAGAGAAATCTGGTCAGGGCCCAGCAGCCACTGGCTCCCCACCTTGCTGAACCAGAAGAAACTGTGGAGCCTTTAGTGATGTCTCAGGGAGGAAATTCGGGTACTAACTACCCCTAGTCCATGAGCACAGAACCCCGGCACCCCATTTCACTGCTCCGTCAGCAGTTGATGGCATGCTATCCACGCCATCTGCTCCATTTCTCAGTTCATGATTTCCTAATGGGACATCAACGACCCCAACGAACTGGTGTGACTTCCAGAGGTGGACCAAGATTATATTTCAACCAACCAGTTGAGAACTGTGACTCTTTATGAAGTGAAGGAGATTAATTGTCATTGTTGACACACCACAGCACGCAACGATGCTTTTAACCCATGTGACATCGTGACACTGCAGGGGACAGCTACTTGAGCGCCCGGGGAGCAGTGCTTGGGGACAGTACCTTGCTCAGGGTACCTCAGCGGTACTTGCGGGTCAGGGAGTTGAACCAGCAATCTTTCAGTTACACGGTTGTGTTCCTAACCACTACACCCCCGGCCTGCCCCGTACCCCCCTATACTACATTGTACTCCACTAGTTGGTTTAAACAAAATCTTGATCTGGAGTTTTACTTTCTGGATATGAAATGTCCACCTCAGGTGACCCTCCCCATGGAGCCCCAAGCCAAGAATAAGGCCATGCAAAGGCACACCATGCGCCCTGTGTGTCGTCGGAGGCCAGGACCATAGCATAACTTGCACGTGACCACAGCCTCCATGACAAGTTTACGTTATACTTACGTAATTCGCAGCGAGGTCAGGGTGATTTTTCTCCACGCCGTCATCCAGGATGGTGACCACCACGCCCTCGCCTGTGAAGCCTCTCCGCCATGCTCCCTGAATGTTCATCTCGGAGTTGCACTTGGGACTTTTTTCACAGTGCTGTTGGTCAGCAAGAGGGTAACTTTCTCACAAAAGCCTGAAGCAGCCTTGCGACACCAGGGCACGGACTGATTAACAACTGATCAGTAAATGTACCACTACTCACTGAGTGACAATGACAATAAATACTTCTTATCTTATCTTACCTTATCTGATTCACTGAACCCATACCAAAGTAAGGTTTGGATTCTAAATTAAGTTCTAAGATAAGGCCACTCAACTGCCTGTACTTACAATGTACCACATGTTGGACCACTTGGGATCGTTAAAGGTGGAAACGTCATGATCGCTCACAGCGTTCCTCTTCACTCGCTTCTTAATCGCCTGTTGCTGAATCCAGTCAACCTGTAAAGGGTGGTACAGTGCCCACTGTGGCAGGAATCTTCACTACTGGCCAACAGAAACATTCTTCATGGGTTACAGAAAACCACACCTGTAAGCTGAGTTTATCTTAGAAAAAGGCTGGATGTTTCCCACTTGCAGTGCCCAATTATTAAATACATTTTAAATAGCATTCCTCTATCTATAAAAGTCATCTATCTTCTGACTGGTTGACCTGAGTGTCACAGGGGCTTGGAACTTGTACCAGGTGGCAGAGGACAGGGGAGGCCAGGCAAGGCACAGAAACTACAGGCAACTTCGGGACAGCAAGCAGCCTAACTGCACGCATTTAGGGAGAAAACCACATGGCCCAGAGTGAACAAACACAGGCGCAGGGGTGAGATTTAAAGCCTCAAACCTAGGTGGTGTAGCTTAGCAATCTATCAATACCCTATAACTCAACTCTACTGTCCGCCCCCCCAAACCCCAGCCCCAGACGGAGAGGATAGATGTTTGGCCTTCAGTTGAGTTCAGTACATATCAATAAGCTGGAGTATTGGAGTATTCCCTTAAAGGCTCTTTACTGCAGCAATAACCCACACACACAGTCCAGGGCAGGGGCACTGGCTAGACTCACCTTTGGCTCCATGCGTATAAGGGTGTGATTGCCCCTTATGGTGAAGGCTGACCTTCTGACGACCTTGCTGTGGTGAAAATGATAGTAGTCCTTCAAGGCTCCTATCTGAAACATGAGCAGAAATACACACAGACAGCCTCAGTTAGAGACCCAATTTCCTCTGTGAGTGAGGTAGAAGTGTTTAAATTGACCTTCCCTCTTAAAAGAAGCAGGTCAATCAATACACTCTGGTCAATTTGCCAGTTTGAAAAAAAAGGAATGTATTTTCGCATGGATATATATAAGTTTTGTCGTTCATTTTTACATTCATTGTGAACTCTATGAACCACATTCAAATGAACATTTTCAGGATAAAAATTAATATTAATGTCCACCCTTTTTTGTGCAGTTTAATATACAGCTAAGCTCTTTAGAATTCTGTTTGCCAACCCAGTCCTTGGGGACTCACAGATGGTCCACATCTCTGCTCCCTTCCAGCTCTCTGTAAATGTGGACCGTCTGGGGCTCCCCGATGCCCGGACTGTCTGGGGCTCCCCGAGGGCGGGACTGTCTGGGGCTCCCCGAGGCCCGTACTGTCTGGGGCTCCCCGAGGCCCGTACTGTCTGGGGCTCCCCAACCCAGACTGTCTGGGGCTCCCCGATGCCCGGACTGTCTTGGGCTCCCTGAGGCCCGTACTGTCTGGGGCTCCCCGAGGCCTGTACTGTCTGGGGCTCCCCGATGCTGGGACTGTCTGGGGCTCCGCGAGGCCGGGACTGTCTGGGGCTCCCCGAGGCCGGGACTGTCTGGGGCTCCGCGAGGCCGGGACTGTCTGGGGCTTCCCGAGGCCGGGACTGTCTGGGGCTCCCCGATGCCCAGACTGTCCTAGAAAACAAGCTGGATAGGTGTTCACACCGCTGAATTAGTTTTTGGCTA
This sequence comes from Petrocephalus zakoni, assembly GCA_026774425.1. Classification (NCBI taxonomy): domain Eukaryota; kingdom Metazoa; phylum Chordata; class Actinopteri; order Osteoglossiformes; family Mormyridae; genus Petrocephalus; species Petrocephalus zakoni. The sequence goes on from JAODKN010000021.1 coordinate 15,627,109, forward strand.
CTGCTCTTTAAGAAGCCATTGAGGTATGAGTGATTGCAGGTAGGCTACCCTCTCATGGCATTCCATAGGATTTTAAATCCTGCTGTGGTCAGCGTTTCTCCTGGGCCACTCCAGAATGTTTACCTGTTCTTTAGTCACTCCACTGTCACTGTGGCAATGTGTTTTCGGGCATGTGTGCAAAGGTTAGCTTTTTCCCCCCAGCCTGAGTGTTCTGGCAAATGACTGCATGGTCTCTTGAAGGGGCGGATGTGTATACAGTGGATTTAAAAATTGTACACACCCCTTTGTGATGCAAAAAAAATATTTTTTTAATGAATCCTTAATGCAACCTATAAACTGTAGAATTCACCTGAAAAACAAACAAATCGGATAGAGGGAAAAACATGCAACAAGCTGGTCGCATAAGTGTTCTCTGCCTTAGCTAACACTATGTTGAAGCTCCTTCTGACTTCTTTACAGCATTCAGTCTTTTTGGGTAGGAGTCTATCAGCATGCCACATCTTGACTCGGCGATATTTGCCCAGTGTTCCTTGCAAAAGCACTCCAAATCTGTCAGATTGCTGGGCCATTCCAAAACTGCAATTTGCTTCTGGTGAAGCAAATATTTTGTTGATCTGGATGTGTGCTTTGGGTCATGGTCATGTTGAAAGATGAAATTCCTCTTCATCTTCAGCTTGAGACACCTGAAGGTTTTGGGCCAAAATTGACTGGTATTTGGAATTGTGCACAATTCCCTCTACCCCGACTAAAGCCCCAGTTCAGGTGAGACTACGTTTTGGGTCAGAGAGCAGCGCCAGGCCATTAATCCGGCGCCCTGGAGCAGTGTCATACCTTAAATGCGCCAACATCAAACGAATATGATCGAGTAGATTATCTACATATAACCGTTATATATAACTGGTTTTGCTGTGAGTTGATTGAAAGGATAAAGCTATTAACCCTGAGCCGCCCCCCCCCAAAAAAAAGAAAAATGACCTGAACTAAAATGTTCTGGAATGAGCATCTCGGCGGCCGCGCGCGTCTTTCTCGCGCAGGAATTAATACACACAGGTGCACGTGCGTCCGACTCTGGTTACGTAATGCACCAGTCACTTTAAAATTACACATTGTCGATTAATATAGTTACACATCAAAACAATGTAAATAAACCCATTTCCCTGCTTTTCTCCTTTATTATTACAAGTATTTAACCTCTCTAACAAAAGTGTGGCATCCTTAGCCAGTATCATTAATGTCTGGACGAAAAGGCAGAACACTGGGCGTTAGAGCGGACAGGCTCCGTCGCCCATGTCTAAGATCGAGTTTTCTAAATAAATCAGTTCTTACCTGGCCCAAATTGTTATATCCATATTTTGAGGCAAGTTTATCGGCTTCCTCGCGTCCCCCTGCAATCCGCAAAGCCCAGTGGTTTGTGTACTGGTCTCGAAAGGGTAACGACTGGCAGACCAGAAAAGTTAAAAATAAAAGCAATAGGTCCGAATACATGCTGTATTTGCCAAATAAGGGTCCGTCTTTATAAGTAAAATATAATACGGTTCTAAGAAGCAAAACAGGCCTATATATTTCACATAAGAAAATATCACGCAGTTTCTGAATTGTGCGTTTCTTGACATATAGCATCCATTCACAATTCGCGAAAAAATCGAAATACTGCACAAAACAGTAATATGAACTGTAAAGTAACAGGCAGTGGCGACTCTCCCAATAGGACAGACAATGCCGACCCGCAGCCCGGGTCCGCTTATACTAACTGGAAGTACCTCGTAAAACCGTAGATTTCGTCATGGTTGTATGAAGGCGATCTTTGCAAATCCAACTGCACCTATTGGGCGTTTTGGGGAGTTCCGTGGTAATACTGCCAGCAATGCACACCATACCTGCACTTCAATGGCCATTAGTCAGATTTCTGTGAAGCCAAATACCCGAAGTCATGCTGCTATTTTAATCATGGATAAGCAGTCACCGTTGGAAAATTGCGAAGATAACTTCAGTAAAAATCCATTCATGCAGCACTGTGAGCTAAATAAATATATAAGCATACAATGCATGTTTTGCCTGTGAATGCTTCGTGTCTCTAATTCAAGCGTCTAGGTTATAAACCGGATCGGTTATATATACGTACATTATTTCGCAACTGGAACACGATTTGTTATAAGGTAACGTGTTTTGAGTTAGTATGAAAACAAATATAGCCTTAAGTATCTTAAGCAAGCCAGAACTGCTTCATGCACAGTGTTAATATCATAATCCGTGAAAAGGCTGCATGGGGCAGAAGGCACCCCCCCCCTTATCCAACTCACTAATGCACTGTGCCCTGCAAAACGAGGCTGAAGATTAAAAAAGGTTATAGAAAATTCTTCTCGAAAGTTTCCTTCACAGACAGACAGACACTATAGATGCCATGCAGTATAACAGGTCAGTCTGAACAAAAGAAACTGGAAAATGATTATTTTCTTTTTCCAGACCGCTGTGTCCGACAGAAGGGACATGTCTGTAAACATCAATCACAGTACGTTGTTTCACCATGATACTGGAATGATGATAGCATTTCGAAAGATTTAAGTTGGAAAAAAAAGATTTACACATGAATTCACACACACACACCCCCTACCTTCTGCCCAAGCACAAGCTCCACAATGCCAACACCAAAACAAACCCAATCTAATGCGAATTACGTGACAATGCTGCCACCTGCTGCCACTAATGTCGTATAGCATGTGACTGAGGAAAGTACCGCTTATCCGCAGGACCCGGCAAACCCATGTTCCGTAATGAGGCAGCGCAGGGTCACGCTCGGATCCAGGGGGACGTCCTGCCCATCTGCTGCCAGGAATATGTACGGCAACGGTACCGTAATTCCCGCCAAACTGCAGGACAGTGGGGGAAGCCGGTACAGCATATAGAGGTATCTCTAGAAATGGGGAAGCGTTATGTATACAGAGTGTTGCTCTTTGTAATATATCTTCTTTAAAAGAAAAAAACTACCACTTTGAGTTATTCGATCAGCAGATGTATAAACCAGATTTAATGTTATTAGTGCCACCACCTGCTAATGCATCTAAGGTTTTACAAGTTACTTTCATTAAGGAACATATAATGTTCCTGGGTGCACTATAGCACCGCTGGTGGCCATAGACGGCCATAGCAGAAGGACGCCTTCAGAGGGCAGCACAGCTTTTAGATTTTTAATTAGCATGCATGACGTGCAGCGCAAATCAGGTCGCACAATCCCCATTCAGCGATGCTTGTGCATTAAACGTTTTGTTCGAGAAGGATTAGCTCGCGATGAAGTTGATGCCAAATATTCAGCCAATAAGGCCAGTGAAGGGGTTTGACGAAGCTAATGAACTTTATGGCTTAAATTTCAAACGGACAGGGAATTTTGACACACTGCCATGAAAGGGTTACGACAGGGCTTTTTGCAACAAAGAAGTTTGCATAGCAGCCAGCTAAACTAAACCCACTTGCACGCTCCCGGTGTCTCTCTTTTCAAGATTTTAGCTGTGAGCCTTAATTTGTATGAAAGTAGCTCCATTGCAAATTTAGGAGTGCGAATTTACGTCTAGATTACACTGGAATACCCAACACTAACCCTGCACTATCAAGGCCCCCATGTTAGGACCTTGCCCAAATTATTTGTCCTCATGACTGACATGTAAACAAAAACACTGAGAAACCTAAGGCTGAGGGTGATGTTTGGCAGTTGCTATGGAAACAGTGGGAGCAAATGGATTGGCAGAATGAAAAAAAGGAGGCGTCGAAACCCCAGTCGTGAGATAATAAAGATGAGGGTTAGGAGGGAAGCGGGTTCGAATAGAGGTGCTTGTGGTGAGGGAGCTGCGGTTGAAACACGGTCGTTTTCAGAAAAGCAGAAGAGGTTCGGCTACACATGAATCAGGCATCCGTGCAGCGAGAGACATATTAGGAAATGAGTATTTGTTCACACCAGCTATGCACTCTTTTTAAAATTGCTTCACTGTTTTCATACCTCAGTCGAGGAGGCTGCTAAGGACAGTGAGCCGTAGTGAGCATTATGCCGTTTTGGGAAAGACTCATTACTCAATGCAACTTTCTGCATTTGCCAGTCTCTCATGTTTCTGAATTTGATCTGTAATTTGGGCGTGGCTCTTTTTCACACAAAGCGAAATGAATCCCAGAAAAGCTTTCCGCATATTTGGCAATTGTCTCCTGGGAAGTGAAACGGCAGATAATTCAAGTTTTATGGCAAAAAATGTAGAGGGTATGGGACTGCTATTGTCACACGATGGTGTGTGCCGTGCTTTCAGACGGGCATCCTCCCTAAATGGCTCAATATTGCCTGGCTGTTTCTGTTCCCCAGTAATTAGCTCGTAATAGCTGTGATTATAAATATCCCTACCTGACCCCATTGGTTCAAACCTAATAATAGATGCCATATCAGATTAAACTACAAGAGGCTTGTGGTGTGGCCTGTCCAGGCATTTCCTTCACAGCCTTAGTGCGGTGGATAAGAGCCAGCAGCAGAGAGGATGTCAGCACTCTTGCTGAAGGGCACCTGCAGATGGTGCCTCTCTGCTCTCTGACAGGAAGCCCAGAGGCAGCCGCTCGCTTGCCGGGTGTGGCCTTTTTGTTTTCATCAAAAGCAGGAAGCTGACGTGCCACTGTGCTATCTCACTACAGCGAAGATGGCGGCCCAGCTTTCCCCAAACAGCCCTGCACTCTCCGGGAGAAGCAGCACGAGGCATGCACGTGGCATGCACTGCGTCAAACGGGGGCTCTGACACAGACTGGCCAGGTAGCAATGATAAAGTGAGTGTGGATCTGAGTGCATTTAGTCATTAAATTCCATTTAGCAAGTATCCATATTCCTGCCTAGGCTGTGCCCCACCTTATGCCCTGTGGTTTGCAGGGTAGGCGCCAGGCTCGCTGCGTTTCCGCGTTGGATAAGTGATTATGCAAGATGGATGCATGGATGCATATTTCCCTAACATTGTTTACTAGGTTGGATATAAATGTACTGAATTCAGGAAACTGAATTAGAGATAAATATCCTTTTCTGGCACATTTTCCTCTCGTCAAATACCTTTTTCCTATCTGGAACTATACTAACGCACCAATATTGTGACATTCTGCAGATGAATGCGAGTAACATTGGTCTGCCCTCCAATTCCTTGTAGAAACTGCTGGAAAATCTGTGTCCAAACAGCAGGGTGTTTACAGGGTGACCTCACTGTTTAGCAGCTGCAGGATCATGGCCCCTATTCCTGCTCGAGTGCCTCTAGTGCCTCATCCATAAGTTCCAATATGTTACCCAACCACTGCACCTTAGCAAATAATCTAACCAACATGCATTTATATGCATATGAATATAAATAAACAGAATACTTTTTCAGTATCTGATTGTTTAAGGGTACAGTTCTGGAGTGCCATGCAAATGGGATCTTCACTCATCCCAATGTATTCACATTTGCTTGCACGCCGATAGAAAGCTTATAGGAGTAGCATGTCTTTAGAGTGTCAGCAGCTGTAACATCTAGGAAGAGCATGCAACCCACAGGCAGACATGCGCTTGGACCAATCGGACCTCTCTACCTAGTGATGGACAAAATTATGTCTCATGAACCATTTGCTGTATTTTCTGACCCCAATAGATGGTGCTCTTGGTTTGCTTTGGAGCATGCCTTGTGCCCTTTTTTGAACAGAGAGCACCATCTAGTGGGGTTAAAAAATACAGCAAATGGTTCATGTAGCATCACCTGGATGAGCCTTGCCCTAGACTTGTCTGTTTGTGTATGGACAGGTTGACAATCCCTGAAAGTGCACTGATTACTTCATATGCCCATAAATGCCTTGTCACAATAGTCCCTGTGTGCTTAACAATTGATACACAAAAGAGTCATCCACTTGTAACCTTGACTATTATAAAGATAGGGTGGTTAGACTACGTCAATGTCAGAGACACGCTGTATCCACATCAGCTAGGGCAATATTTCTCAACCTGGTCCTCAGTGACCCACAGACAATCCATTACCTGGAGCAGGGAGAGAGTGTAAAAGCGTGGATTCTCTGTGGGAAACTGACCTCGAGCCATGAGAAATTCAGGGGTGTCCATGTTGAAGACCGCACCCTGCCAACAAGACAAAAAGCTAATGCTAAAATTTATGCAACTTAGATGCATTCGATTATTACTATGAGGACAAAGCCAGGCTCGCAGCATGGAGAAGACAGGACTAATAAACATGAACTTCAGAGAATCTTGGAGGACAGAACACATATCTGTACTGATCAGAGTCAAATTAATGGCATGGCAGGCTTTGAGTTTCTGGATGTCACTGAGAATTGTTCCTAGTTGACACATCCTCTACTATATGAAGCAACTGAGGAGAGCAAACTGATGAAAAGAAACTGCTGGTCATCTTCTATAGGTACGCTATAGAGGGCCTCCTGATATATTGCATCACTGCATTTAATGCTTGATGCAACAAGGCTGGCCAGAAACTTCTAGAGCTATTTATGAAGAGCCTGTGATCAGAATGTCTCTGATTCCACAGAAGAGTCACATCTGAGGGCTGCTGCAGGTGGCTGTACTTCGCAGCAAAGGTAGCTCTCCCCCACATGTGTGTCTGTGTACTATGGAGAGGAAGATGGGGGAGGCGAAAGGAGAATTCCCCTTTGGGGATCCATAACGTGTGATTATTAGAGGTGCTACAAACCTTTGCATGTACACATGCATGTTCAGAAACAGTCATTTCTTCTGCATCGTCACTTTCCCCAGTGTAATTTCAGTACATCACGGGGTTCAAAAATGGTTTAGCACAAAGTTCAGCAAATCATACAGGCATAAGATATACGTGGTGTGCTGGTTTGGGGGACGCCAGGCGCGCTCGGGGCAGTCTCCCACGTGATCTCTCGTGGTGCTCTCGCAGCTATCTCTGTGTCGCGTATCTTTTCGCTGCGTCTTGCTAGCTCCGTTCCCACGTGTGTTAAATAGGTTTTAAATTTAGATTAGTTATGGGCATAAAACCTTCACCTTATGTTTTGAGAGCAGTGCCATAAACTAACAAAATGTGTCAGCTGATGGACATATTTGAGTGAATCACTTAAATTAGCTTTAATTCTGGTCCTGATGTTTTCACGTCTTCTTAGTGTTTTTCTCTTGTGTTGTATGTTAACGTGCTCTGGCCTTTCGGGGCCACCGTACCTGGGCAGCAGAGGAACCGGAACATTTTATGTGTTTTTTCCCGAGTCCCTAACCTCCGCGATGATGAAGGTCAATTGTAGATTTTTCCCTAGTACCATCTTACTGCTGAACTATAAGACTGAAAGAAGCATCTCACATAAGTACAGTATGGGACCGTTGCAGTTCACAGAGATTACTACTCATCGTGCAGTATCCAAAGATGTGGAGTGACCTATGATAAAGTGTCACTTGTCACTCCTGCACTGTGTGATCGTTTGCCTACCTCGATATATTGATTACTTTTACTTCTGTGCATTGTCATTAACATCTTGCTGTATGTAACACATTTTGACTGACTCAGTGTAGCACTTTGGGTTTGAGTCAAGCTGAATCACACAAAAAGGGGAATGCAGAGAATTATTGAACTTATAAAGGAGTCAACTGTTACAATTTTCAAATAACGACATAAATT
>JAODKN010000021.1:15757300-15777256 GCA_026774425.1 Petrocephalus zakoni
GGGCTGCGTGGCCCTAACAGGCCATACTCACACTCTTCCAGACGCGTAGCTGCAGTGCTTGGGCTGCGTGGCCCTAAGAGGCCATACTCACACTCTTCCAGACGCGTAGCTGCAGTGCTTGGGCAGCGTGGCCCTAACAGGCCATACTCACACTCTTCCAGCAACATCGCATTTTTCCAGCGGTATGTTTCCTCAGTAGACCCTTCCCACAGCAGGAATGCTGCACATTGGCTCCGGGTCAAAAAGCCATATCAGGCTGCAGAATACTTGTAGGTGTTTCTGCTGGAACCAGCGGTCTGGCATTAAGTCTACTGAGGGTCACTTGCCATGCTAAGCTGCCCCCCCCCCCCCCACTTGCCTAGGGAATAAATCTGCCTGCTGTTCCTTTCTTCCGCAACAAAAGCCTGTCTAATAATTTTTACCTCACTCCGACCATTTCCGGTCTTCCTTTTCTGTGCTAACACAGGCAAAACCTGTCAAGACCTTTTGGTGCAGCCTTGACTCTAACTGACAGTGCAACCTGATAGGATTTGCCACTGCAATGCAACTCCTACACAAAATTCACAGCTGAGGTCAGTGCCTGTCTACATCCTTACATTCTCTGGAGACGGAGAGCTCCAGTCAGAAACCAGCCCACCGCCGACAGATTCCACACCTCATTCCAGCTAAGTTTCCTTGTATCTCGGCTTTCCCAGTTAAGCTACCGGCCTGTCCCTGTGAAGCAGCTGCCACAGCACACCTACGTCTTTTGACTCACACAGAGTCAGTTGTAGTCTTATTTTCATACACCTGCCGCCCTTATCCACCTCGACACTGGCAAATCCAGGAGTCCTTCGCCACGTAACACACTTTTGCTTAAGCACCTTGGAACTCCAAGCCACTTTCTAAAATGCGCGCTAACCGCTTGGGAGACAGGAACGTCATATACAGTTAGGGGCCACAATAGTCGCGGGAACAAGCCAAATTTAACACAGCACACTTTGAACTTGCTTGGCAAGCGGCCAAGGAGAACTGGGGTGGATCAACACTTCAAAGCCAGACATACCAAGACGAAACTGACCAAACCTGTCCTACCAGATTTATACACAAGGAAATAATCAGAGTCTGCTAACTGTTGTTAGAAATCTGGAGAGCTCGATCTGGGGAGGGGACACGGTTGTAGCGGGCGGTACACGGTACACGGAGGGGACACGGTTGTAGCGGGCGGTACACGGTACACGGAGGGGACATGGCTGTAGCGGGCTGTACACGGTACATGGAAGGGACATGGTTGTAGCGGGCGGTACACGGTACACGGAGGGGACACGGTTGTAGCAGGCGGTACACGGTACACGGAGGGGACACAGTTGTAGCAGGCGGTACACGGTACACGGAGGGGACACGGTTGTAGCGGGCGGTACACGGTACACGGAGGGGACACGGTTGTAGTGAGCGGTACACGGTACACGGAGGGGCCACAGTTGCAGCCTCCATCCTCATGGTGGCACTGAACTAGAACCATTATCTAAATCTAGAAAAACTTGAGACTGCCTGCCTATTTTCTTAGCCGGCCGAATCTGATTCCAAATCATGCTAATGTATCTCTGTCTAGACAAACACACCCAAGAAACACCTGTTTTTTTATATTGAAGTATAGATTAATTTATGTAATTTGTTACCTTGTTACCTGTATTCCAAAGGGTGACTGGATATAAACTCCACCTTCCCCACACCATTCCACAGGAATGACCTGACATGGCCACGGCCAGACATTTCTTGGAATGCTCTTTTCCTTGTTTGTCACCTATTTTAGTCCTTTGTGCTTGTTTGCGTGTGAGTTATTAGTTGCATGTATAATAAAGTTCCCAGTGCTCATAAGCTACCTATTGGATCATCAGGATCCATGCCAAATTATTACAGGCGCTAACTGTCCTCTTACTCTCATTTTAACAGATGTATGACCAAAAAAAAGATAACGAATAATAAGAACAAACAAAAAAATCTGTCTATTCCTCGGTAGCTAATATATTCCCATTTGCCCAGGGTATTTATTCAAGCATATGGCAGACATCCCAGCATAGGCTTATTGATTTCAGGGAAGCAGGTGATGGAACGGGGGGAGGGGGTTGGTCTCTCCGCAAATTTTATTGGGAGATATTCGGCAAGCGTTGTTTTTCTTGGATGGGGTGGAGGTGGGGGCTGTAGGCTGTGAAATCTGCCAACTGGGTGGGTGATGGTGGCTAAGTTTACAGCCACTAAATAGCGGGAGCTCTTTTCAATTTCATTTTCAATTTCCGGGAGAGGTGGGATGCCTGTGCCGGTCAGGTGGCTCAGCGGGCAGCCTGGGCCTCGTCTCGTGGTGTCACATCCTAGAGACTCGTCCCCGTTTTCCTGTTTTTGTCCAAGGATTCTCAAGGCCAGTTTCCTCCTGGAGAGAAAAAGCTGTTGGTTTAGGCAAACTTACATCTTCTAATAGCTAATATTATGTGAGCCTGTACCCTGCGATGGACTTAGACGCTCATGTCCCATGTTTCCAGGTCCAATCTCCATGCCAGTATTTAGACACAGTAGATAGACAGATGATCTTACCCAAAGTCAGAATTCGGGAGCTCGGGCCCGCCTGAAATAAGCGGATGTGGGGAACGTGCTGCCCGCAGTATTGGCATACCCCCCACACAATAAATATATAAATACTTAATAGCACATTTCTCATTGTTATTGTTACTGAGGCCACTTTGCTGAGCACAAGGACTAAACATATACATGACAAAGATTGTAGTTCAATATCAGACAAACTCATTTGATGATACAGACCAGTTATTTGTTGTGTCTTCTGTGAAACTGCACCCCAAACATTGATAGAGTTATTTTACATGCTGGAATCTTTCAAATTATTGAAAATTCCATCTTGTATCATATTCTTTCACAATGCAACTTCTGCATGTGAGCCCATTGTGATGTCACAATATACATGGCACCCCCCTGCCGGAACAAATTCGGTCCTCCTCAATGTGAAACTCCTTCCAACATCACTGCTAACTAAGCTGGTGCCCTGGGCCCTGAGTAGTAGAAAGCCGTAATGTTTTTTTATGGTATTTTAGGGCCATAAATTAGGCCCTGATCTTACTCTCTGCACCTCTACAGCAAAAGTGAATATTATCAGAAAGTATGACAGCTCTACCACCAGGGGGAGGCAAAGAGGCTTGTGTGTTTGATCAGAAGTGCTGAGTCATGGAGGGCTGGATGTGGCCTGCTGAGCTGCATCATTCTGGCTACCACAGCAAGGGTCTCAGCTATCAATTACAGCAGCAGCCAGAATATGCAAAGGTATTAATCAATGCTGGAGGAATCGACATGCCTGCTGCATTTACATTTCCCATACTGAATTAAGATGTCAACTGTGCTGTCAATCACCAATAAACTGAACTCACGTCGGCTAAGTTATTGCAAGCGGTTACAGTAAATCCACCCACCCTGGCTTTGGAAGCCTCCTTTCTGAACTACCCAACTGGTGTAAGCTGTGCAACTATAAAACTTGCATGTTGGCAAATTGGGGCCTGTAATGATTTGGCATGTTGGTATAATGTTTTAATTAGGTCATTCCTAATCTTGGAGAGTAACCAAAAACAACAAAATGATATAAAAAAATATTGCTAGCGGTCCTCTAGTAAATGTTTCTTCCAACTGCCTGAGTTTCTGTAGCTTGGACACCACCCACTGAAGACCCTGAATCATGTCTCCTCCCTGCCCCTGCCCACTGGACCTCTCCCCCTGCTGGATGGATGCCCAACAAAGCATGAGAGCTGCAGTGCACGGCCACTCTACAGGATAAGAGAGAGGAGAACTATGGGCTGTATCATGGGAACGACATCATACTGATACTGCTGCCCCTTTGTAACCCAATAACAGAGTGTCACCTCACACTAATTTAACTTGATCGACTGTAACATTCCAGAATGGGTGATGTGGGACCATGTGGTCACCCTGGAGAAAATTCAATACCTTGCATCTGCAACCAATGTGCTGAGTAACTGTTGTACACAGAATACTACAGAAAACCTGTGTGTCACTGTGCTGATTGTGACAAACACAGCAAATTATAACTCATTTCTACAGACACTGATGAACATACTAATCAGCACCAGCTTACTGCCCCCAGTAAGTCTAAAACTAAATATGTAAAATGTCAGCAACTATAAAACATCTGCTAAATGCCACAAATCCAAAAATTCGGAAAACACCGTTTTTGCCTATATTGCAGGTGCTGTTCATCCGCAGTATATGGCAGTCACAATTATGGACACCCAGCCACACGGTTTTCCACCTCCTCTTGGAGAACCTGATTGGCTGACAATGACATCAAACACCGACACAGGCTTTCGGCCAATCAAGAGGAGTCTATTAGCACCAATTGTGAGCGTCCCTCCCATAGGTTCCACCCCGATCTCCCCACGCTCACTGTACTCGTGGCTGCAGTTGTCATGGAAATAGATGTGGGCCCGGCGTCGGCTCCCGGTGCTGTTGCCATGGAGATTCATTCCGAAGCTGCGGAGAAGGATGCGAAAGAGAGCGAAAGCATTGCGCGGCCGGACGGCGAGGTAGCGCCGGGTTCCGATCAGCACCCTGGAGAGCAGCGACGCCGCGGACCGCCCTTCTGCAAAGGGAGCTGTTACATGCTGATCGTAATCGGGGAGATCGCCAGCGACCACCAGCTGCAGTCGGTGAGGGGGCACATTAAGCAGGGTGAGTGGGCTGCAAACGTGCCTGCACCAGGTATTAGTGTCGGAGCGCCCACCGGAGCACTGGATGCCTTCTGCCTGTAATGGGGAATTCGGAAGAGGGCCTCCCGGGGTCCTGCTGAGATGGGGCACTGCTGCAGGAACGGGGGGGTCCTATCTCTGGTGAAATACAGGAATATGAATATACATGAATAACGACTGAGTCGTGCGTATATACAGAGTATTACTGAGACTTACTGAGATCCACAGATTTGTTTGCTTGTTGGATTTCATGCAATCCACATTTCATGGCACCTGCATTCTAGCTAAAAAATCACTTATTAAACTATGTTATTTAATGGGCGTATATGTGGCCCTATCTGTGTTTTTTGCTGTGAGGAACAGTGGTGTTGGACTGGAATCACCCATCGTCCTGGTTAGATGCGGACTGCGACACGTTTTATAGCAGAGGTGCATCATGTGCAGGTTGTCAGGCGCTCTGAAATCTGCGGCTGATTTTAAGCAGCCTTTGCCATTAAAACGCATCGCATTGCAGAGCGAAGTTGTGCAAATGTAAGCAGGACTGAGTGTTATGCTTGTGCTGCATTAATATCCCTACTGCACGCGCATGGAATTGTTTCGGAACAGGTGGAATTTATGCATCAGCCCACAGAAACTTCGTGTTCCAAATCGTCCAATAAACGTGATTTGCAACTGTGAAATATACGCAGCAGCGGTTATATAGCCCATGATTTGTGTAGAACGTAGGTTACGGTTATGGTGAGCTGCACAAGGTGGCGTGTGACAGGTGCATTGGAGCAGAGAGTTACAGAGCTACCTGTCTTCCTGCATCAGAGCTCGATCATTTAACGGGCTTTCCATACTGTATTTAGCCTGTATCAAGCGCATTTAAAACCAAGAAACCAATAGCTAAACTTCGATTAAAAATACACTTATAAACCAATTTCTGATGCGTCATCTGATCAACACATACATTTTAACCGACCAATTCTGTATTCTTCTTCTTCTTCTTCTTCTTCTTCTTATTATTATTATCTTAATCACTCAAATAAACGTTTTTCTTTGACGTTAGCAGTAGCGCACTATTCGATGGGATCAAACTGTGCAGTTTGGCACCCTGTGCTTCCAGGATATAACTCCAGGCTCCAGAAGACCTGCGTGTGAGTATAGGGTGTTTTGGAAGTTCATAAATCAATTTGTAATTTAATTCACTATTGCACTATTGCAAGTCTATGTCTGGCAAGGGCTGTCTGCTCAATCCTGGTGAAAAAGCATAGATTATTACATTATATAAGTTTGCATAAGTATATTATATAAGAATCTTATATATATTATATAAAACAGGAATGTGAAACAGTGAATGATTATGTCTTTATGCTTTACTAAATGTCAACCACAGGGTTTATGAGCAGACTCATTAGGCAAACATGTCAGATTTCCTAAGTGGGTATCTGGCTTCCATTTGAATGGTTTATGGTAAGAGACACAGAGTCCGACTCAGTGCCCCACTTTCAGAGCCTCGTCCCCTGGCCCTCTTGATGATGCTTTCATTTTAACATCAGCTGGTGCTCTGATCTCATAACAACTGCATGTTGCACAAACTTTCACCAAGGACAGTTTAGCACCCGTTCAGCCGCCCACCCAAAACCCCGCCCACACTAAACAGCCGCCCACCCAAAACCCCACCCCCATTAAACAGCCGCCCACACAAAACCCCACCCACACTGCACAGCCGCCCACACTGCACAGGCGCACCCCCAAAACCCCACCCACACTGCACAGCCGCCCAACCAAAACCCCGCCTACACTACACAGCCGCCCACTCATGTGTCCCAGTGCATCAAGTGCAGCTGCTCATTGGCTAGCATTCATTTGCTCTGCGGCTTCCTGATACTTACCCAGTGCTCATGCTGCCCAGCCGCCCACTTTGCAGTTACATCTCAGGGGAGCCCCATTATATATCATGGCTTCTCATTAGAATTCACAACGCAACAGCAACAGCACCCAAAGGCATAATTAGCATACGTCATTATCGAAATGTTTACAACTATTGTTGAGGCTGATTTGTAGTATAAATTTAAACCACTTTTAAAATCATAATAAGCGTAACTTTCCCTTTAGCAGCAACTTTGACTTACATTTGAAATTTGACTTAAAATGAACTTTAATTACAAATTTCAAGTCCCTATGACATGGTGGCCCCTTTCATTGTGGCATGGGTTAGCTTACAGAACGAAGGTTTAAGGCTGTATTTTCAGTTGGATTTATACTAAAAACATCTGTCTCTAACACGAACTGAGAGGCTGGCAAGGACACCTGTAAGGCTAGAGATGCTCAACTCAGCTAACTTTCCTTCACATCCCCCCCCCCCCCACATACACACACTCCAGTGCAATATCCTGACTACATATCCATTAAAACTGTGCCTGTGATGATGGCTTCCTCTGTGCTGGCTCTGTGCCTCCTGCAGGAATCCGCTCGTGGGACATCCGCCTTGCTCCCTGTGACCTGGACCAGAACTTGCAGCTCTTTGTCACACGGCACTCTGCCCAGTTCTCCGCAGAGGTCAGAGGTGAGTCGCCCTGGGATTAAATCTATTGACTCTGGAACACAGACTGAAAGTAATGTGTCCTCAAATTGCATTATCATTGGCGTGCTTCTATACGCTGGGTGCCTTGGGTGAACACACTGAAGACATGATGCTTCCTGCCTGAGCAGGTCTGGTTACTATACAGCAAGGGTGTCCACACTTTCTCAGCTTGTGAGCTACTTTTAAAGTGACCCGGTCAAAATTATCTATCACATAAAAAATGCTACATGTGTGTGTGTGTATATATATATATACACACACACGCACACACACTCAGTACACTTCAAATGTACAGTATATGCTGGCGAACCTTGTTCATTGCATGAACCCTTACAGCACAATACAATTCGATACATTTATGCTGGTCAAATATCATATGTGATTCCATCCCACAGGGAACTGGTAAGTTTTTGGTTTCTTACCGGGTCCGGCTCCCCCACTCATTCATTATATCTCTTTTTTAGTCGATATAGATTGTAAGGTTAGCTGGGTCATTTTACTCGCTGGAGTTTTGCACCAGCTCGCAATACATTCACGTTTTCTGCCTGTGATCCAAGATCCGTTAGAAGAGAAGGGATCTAAGTAGATGTTACGGTAACCTAATGTAACAAAGTTTCAATCAAGCAACAGCAAACTGACCACACTTTACGTCTATCAAAAAAATGTAACGATAAGGTTATGTGGCCTCAAAGGTACCTTGTCAGGTAAAGGATGTTTATGGCCAAAGCTATGTGACATCTAGGGCGTAGTACTAACAAGCTAGCAAGCTGTGGGACCAACAACGGGAGCCTCAGAGAACATTTTTGGACATTGGTGGGTCTGTTTGAGTCTGCTGTCCTCTCTCAGTTCCCAGAGCAGATGGCTGGCCAGGGTTGCTAATGAAACGTACCACAAAAGCCACAAATTACTTTGTCCTTTTTAAAAATACCTTGGTGCATAAAGAATAATAAACAAATCTGAGGTGGGCTGCAGGTGTACACAGCATCAGACTGCAGCTATTTTGTCTCCATCCGTCTGCAGCCAGGACCTGTGAAGGGCATGATCTTAGAAGATCAGATTGCATTGACTTGGGGCCTGGAGTCATGTGAAGGGCCTGTGGCTTCTGAAATTGCGTCTCCAAGCCACATATCACACCGGTGGGACAGCCCCACGGACTGGGCCTCCATGATCAGGCTCTGCAGCATGCAAACATGGCCCAGATGTCATAGCAAGAAATCTTATAAATAGTGTACAAAATCAAGTCTCTGTTAATTGAGGAAAAGCGATAGTGAGTTATTTTGAGTTACCTAAAAAGATCTAAGGAAGCAAGAGGCAGCACAGGTACATGTTTATCCTGGGCCCAGCAATGGTGTTCAGTGTGATGTCGACACGACAGTGACTCATCTCTGTACTGTATACAGACGCCTCCCACAGCCGCGCTTGGCTTGGCTCTTAATCTCTACATCACACCATAAATGCAGCTGGAAATGAGATTTAAAGAAGAGCGAGAATGCACCAACCAAAAGGATACAAAGGACCGAGGAGCCGCTCGGCTGAGGGGAACCCTAAGGGGACAGGCCCCACATTTGCGGGCCCCTCGGCTGAGGGGAACCCTAAGGGGACAGGCCCCACATTTGCGGGCCGCTCGGCTGAGGGGTACCCTAAGGGGACGGGCCTCACATTCGCGGGTCGTGCGGCCCCGGCTGAGGGGAACCCTACGGGGACAGGCTTCACATTTGCGGGCCGCTCGGCTGAGGGGAACGCTACCGGGATGGGCCTTGCAGTCGCGTGGCCGCTCGGCTGAGGGGAACCCTAAGGGGACGGGCCTCACAGTCGCGGGACTCGCGGCACCGGCTGAGGAGCCGCTCAGGTGAGGAGAACCCTAAGGGGACGGGCCTCACATTTGCGGGCCGCGTGGCACCGGCTGAGGAGCCGCTGAGGTGAGGAGAACCCTAAGGGGACGGGCCTCACATTTGCGGGCCGTGTGGCACCGGCTGAGGAGCCTCTCGGCTGAGGGGAACCCTACTCAGGACGGGCCTCACATTTGCGGGCCGCGTGGCACCGGCTAAGGAGCCTCTCGGCTGAGGGGAACCCTACTCAGGACGGGCCTCATATTTGCGGGCCGCGCAGCACTGGCACAGAACCAGTCGCAGGGTAACGATTCAGCACCTGCTGAGGTCATCCCTGTGAACACTCTTGATTCCCTGGCTTTCTCCCAGTTTGCCACCCCTCCTCTAGCTGTCGATAAACTCCCCGTTTTTCACAACCACAGTTTAATGATCGTGAGAATGAAATCCCCCCCCCCACGTGTTATATCCATATCCGCATTATCATCGGGCACAAAATTTTCCTGTTTTTCACAACCTAATGTTGGCGGTTATGGTGGAGCTGCAGGGTTAGGGTTAGCGCACAGTGAAGTCCTCCTTGTGCAGTGACCTCCCCTGTCTCTTACGAAATGTTCTTGTCGGTGCCCCCAGAGGCTGAGAGCGGTACAGCAGCCCAGACAGCGCCTCCAAGCTAACATATGGCGCCTGCTGCTTGCCAGCAGCATAAGCCACCTCTGTCCTGGCAATCTCTCGCTAATGACAGAAAAACAAACGTAACAATCTAATCTTCCCAGTCTTAGATTTATTTCCAAACCCGTGTTGCCTACATGCTGCGTACTTGGAAATTACAGCAGTAATGGAAACATATTGTTAAGCATGTATAACATATGTGGTAGTTTCTGCCTTAAATGTTCCAGCTTGATATGTTTATTTATTTTGTTTTAAGCCTGTGATTTAGGGATTTTTTAAGGTCCTTTGCTTACTGGTTGGTTAAGAGCAGGTGTGAGTGATTCAAACCTGCACAGAACCATGAGACCTGGGCGTTATCACACTGGCGAATGGGACAGTCCGGCAGAGGGACGCTGCCCTCTGCAGGTCACACAGTCTTACAGCATCATTACCTCCCTGTAGCATCCTCTGTAGATGTATTTCACAGGTACCTGAAGTGGGTCAGTGATGGGTAAATCCGTTTATACTCTATGGTGGAGGAAGAAAATGGATTTTTGTCCTCTGCAATTACATCCTTCTACCAACAGCAGTAAACTCGTCGGACATATTGTACTGCAACACATATGAATCTGTATCTCACACTTGCCTGAATGTTAGCAGCTGGACATGATTTTTGCAAACAGTTGTCAGGTTTCACACAGATTTGGGATTAATTACTGTTAAATGTTTCACATGATGTACTGTTGTTGTGCATTGCTATTAATTTCTTCAATGTTCCCCACATACATTTGAAAGGTTTTCAAAGGATACTTTCAACTTGTTCTTTTTTATTGAAAACTTTTTTTTGCTGATGTCGCAGTTTTCACCCAGTCAGTAGCATCGAGGTCAGTGCTAAGATGCCGTGTTGCTTCTTTGTATGACCCTCTAATGAGCCTCAGAATTGCATTATACTCCATTCTAGTCCATTTAAAAGGAGGTGAAATTAAGTCTTAAGAATTTCGTATTTAGTACTTATGTCAGCTGAACTGGGTAAATCTCCTGCCTCTGGCTGGCTTGAATGTAATTGTTACAGCTCAGTAAGAGTAGCTCTACGCGCCATCAGCTTCCTACAACCCCCCCAATCCCCATCACACCCCCACAATCAATGAGTCTTATGCTGCCTTCCATTTCAACTTGAAAGTCAGAAATTTCAACCGGAATGCCCCCCTGAAGTCGGAATTATGATTCGGAAAGTCGGAGGAACCTCTGCATCCCAGACCTCAGAATCCAAGATGGCCGCCCTTCATCAGCAGAAGTGAAAGCTGTAGTTATATAGTCTTATATATTATTATTATATTAGCACTTATATCTTATTTGTGTTTCATTACATCAATCGTACACACAGTACTATCTGTGGACGTGTTGCCACGGTGTTTGTATGAGCCAAATACCATCTAATGCGTTGTTATTCACTGGTATTGCTAACGATGGCTAACAATGAATCTGGATAGACCTGGTAATGCTAAATGGCATTCCCACTTAGCGGAACGCGGTTTACTCGGGTGTGACATCATTCCCAGCTCGGTCTTAAGCTCCCAGCGCCGAGGTAAATAGAGTGCAGCATCAACCTCCTGCCACAAACTCAATTAATCCACCCCCCCGACCCCGGGCAGTCCTGTGAAGTAAAACGCTCCCTGCTTCCATCTTACATGGCCTGTGCTGCGTGCAGCTCTGGGTACCAAGCGCTTTCGGGCCTCAAAGATGGTCTCTGAACGGGCCTGGGTTCACCATGACCAAACACGATAAGCACGTCACTGCCAGCCCCCGGCTTGCAGGCAGGATGTAAACAGGCTTTGTTGGCTGTGAAAGTTACTCATAACTGACGACTCAATGAATTATTCACAGTTCGACTGCGTCGGATACACTTAGAGCTCTGGCTTTGAAGCTGATCTAACGGACAAATCTGTTTATCTCAAACAGCAAGCGCTAATTCCCTAAACACATTAGCACCATGTAGAAATTCAGCAAAATGCATCTCAAGCTCTCTAAACACTCAAACTTTGGCCAAGTGTGATGTTAAGACCCTCCCCTCACATGACCCATTGCGACTGGCTATGAATGTACTGCATTAGTTGAACAATGACCAAACAGCAGCTTCAATAAAACAGCATCAGTCACTTAGCTCAGCCTGACTGAGTGACCCCTATCATCATCTTCTGTGCTTTTGTGAAACCTCGATATAAACACATAAACACACAAGCCTTCATTAATAATTTGCTTTGCTGATGGTTTCATGCAGACCAACTCCAGCATACACAGCTAGACATTGCGTTAGGGGCCCAATATGATCTGCTTTGGGGGCCCAGAATTCAAGGGTCCCCTGCTGGTACCTGCTGGAATCAAGTGAGGAACAATCACCTAATCAGGCATGTTTGTCCAGTTCAGCCAAACTGTAGACTAATAGCACAACAGATTAATATATATAGTGCCCTCCGTAATGTTTTTTCCCTCTTGATTCCAGTGATTTTTTTTATATTATGGAATTAAGGTAATGAATAAATCTCTTGCTTGGCAGGACAACTGCCTATTAGCAACAGTATTTTAAAAACGTCCGCTGGAAACTAGTCAAGGATGTTACCTGCAGTTTATCAGCAGATATGCATATGACATCTGAATTTTAGAAATTCAGCCCTACATGTATTTAAGAGGGAAGACGGATAGAAGTATCATATGGGAAATAGAGATTAGTAAAAACGATAGATGAGCGGATGGGAGGAATTCGGCAGCATGGCACCCTCTAGTGGGGGACATTCGCAAATGAGTCTCCCTCATTTCCACTGTCCATGTGTCGGATGACAGCTGATAACTTTAAAAAGCCCATTCACAAAACTGCCAGCAATGCGAAGATCAGTGACAGAACATGACAGGGTTAGAGGTCCAGAGGTCTGGGATCAGCCTTCAGCCACACTGGATAGGACTGAATAAATGCTATTATAAAATGATAGTGTAAAAAGTGCTGATAGGCATTTTTAAAGTCTCAAACTGTGCATGAAACATGCTTATGGTGACTTCACAGTGTAGCTGCTGCTCCCAGTGCAACACACCTTACTCTGGGTGAGAGTAAAGTATCTGAATATATTAGAGACTGTTCAATGACATCATCTGTGTTGCTCTTGCTATGCTAAAGGTCATTCCTATGGTAACGGGGGAATGCTAAAGGTCATTCCTATGGTAACGGGGGAATGCAACAGAAGGTCACCTTCTAATGAACGCGTAGCCGGTCCCCGTCAGGGAGGCAGCTGTCAGCTCCAAGTGGACGCATTAATTATGTCATTCTTGGCCAGCGGTGAGGCCATCAACCACAAATATCGGGGAAGGAAGGAAGGAGAATCGAGAGTCCGCACCCGGCTGGCTAAGAACGGGCGGGAGAAGAGCCCTCATTGAGGGTCAGGGGCACATTGTTGGGCCTCACATTACTCCATGCCCCTCCCCGGTGGAGAGGTGCACCTGCAGGTCTGGGGACAGTACCATCACCAACTACGCTCCGGGGGTCTACCACACTAGTGAAAGCCTCTGAGCACAGTGCTAGTCTGGTGGAAGCTGAGTGGGAAAGAGGCCATCATTACCGTAGCTGTAATGTTCTGACCGTTCCTTCTGGGCACTGGTCTGAATCCGGAGAGTGGGAATGAGTAACCCTCCCTGGCCCTCCTTCAGTTTTACTACTTACTGTAAGCTGAGATGTCATTTTAATGCCCTAATTAACTGTCATTGGAAATAAAAAAGCAGATGTATTTCATACTGTTTAACACATATTTTATAATAATAATAATAATAATAATAATAATAATAATGTTTTCTGACTAGAACCGGTGCATGCAGCTGCAGGTGCCGCATTGAGGATCATGGGCTCTGGGAGGCAGGCAGGTCACTTACATGCATTATGGAGGCTTATTAATAATTGAGAGCACGGTATTGATCCTGCTCCCTGCATCGTGTGTGAGAGCGTCTGTGTGAGTGTAATACTAATGGCGACAGCACTCTGTGTGTCAAAGAGCTGCATCAGGACTGAATTCACGGTCGCCGTGGGGATGCAGTGGAGTTTGGGAGGAGGGGCACCAAACTAAGACCCTTTCTTACCTCATCATCTTTTTCGAAATGGCGGTGATGCCAAAGCTCTCCCCCTGAGACCCTCCTCTTTCAGACAAACATGCATGTGCTGGGATTTGAGGGCACCGTGCGATGCCGCTGGGTTCGCCCTGGAGCCAGCTTTCTGAGCAGAGCTGCTCCGTGAGAGATCATGGGCACCAGAGGAACAGCACAAGATGGAGGACTTGGGTTGCAGAGTTGGGGGCTTTTGGGGGGTGGGGGGGCAGGCCACATTGATGGGCTCGAGGCTAGAGGTCAGTGGCCAGCTGAGATCCCCACAGGGCTGAGAGACAGCCCTGGGAAATGGGATACTCTCCCTTCAGCCAAGTCACGTGACCAGAGCCGCCTGCTATGTCGGAGTGAGGCATGGTGAAATAGCTGGGATGTTTTCAGATGACAGAGGCGGATCTGTCTAGCAGGAATGGGTGTGGCAGCATCTGTTTGCAGCCCCAAGCACAGTGCAGCCTCAGGAAAGATTCTGTGTGCAGGAAATGGAGCTTTGATGACACACTGTAAAGAAACAGGTACTTCAAAACGTCCTGCCCCCTGTTCATGTAGATGGGTTGAGCCTTGAAACGTGTAACCTTTCTTCAAAGACTTCATCAGAAATCTTCGTTGTATAGCTTAGCCAAGGATTTGAGCCTTTGCTTTGTCATCTGGCTGACTGGGGATTCCATAATTAGCATCACTTAACTGTGGGAGGGCTCACTGAGGTCAACCAAGGGTTTCCAGGTTCCACCCGGGGACGGACAGATGGTTCCTCCAATCAGAGCGAGCTCCTGCACTTGGTGCAGTGTTGTGTTTACCAAACAGGCTGGAAAGGTGGAGCACTGGAGGAGCATGCAAGCTGTCTCTGAGGCATCCAGGAAGTAGTTCAGGAACAGGAAGCAGCAAACAAAGTCCAAAATAGAACCAGAGTGTATATATTTGTACACTGTTTAAGACAAAATATATTTGAAATATATTACTGCTAGCAGGGAAACAAGCAGAAACCCAGGGCCTCGTCTTTGGAGTGAAAATGATCTATGCCTGGCCAACAAAGGCAATTGTGAGTCTGAATGGCTAAAGCAGTCACAGTTTTTGTTAACCTGACATGTAAATCACTCGTGCATTATTGTAACAGTCACCCCGAGATGTAATTCTGTCTAAGTTTGTGTGTCACTGGCGAGCCAAACATGCGTAACTTGTTATTTTGTAAGATGCTATTTCGACGTGTGGGGGCCGCCCCGGGCCGCGCCGGGGGGGGGGGGGGGGGCGCGGGGGGGCATCCCCCCCCCTTGGTGAGTTCTGCATTTTCATTGGTTTTGGTAAAGTGCTCTTAGAATTGTCAGGTACCTGCCCCCCATCCACACCCACCCCCGCACATGCCTACCTAAACATACAAAGAAATCAAAAGAGCTGTATAAACATGTACATCAAGGAGAAACTGTTCCTGGCATGTAGAGAAAGATGCTCACTGTGGACATGGTCTTTGGCATGTTGCAATTGCTCCAGATTACATTACAAAATGTTGTTGTAGGTTCTTACGTTCCTATTGAAGTTTAGCTGGACGCTCTGAAGATTCTCTCGTCTTAATCGATTTGATAAACATTCCAAAAAAACAGCTTTGTGAATGTTTAACTGTTTACTTACAGTTTTTGAAACAACATTACAAACATAAAAGGCTTTATCCACAAAAAAACACCAAGAGGTCAAAAAACTATTTCGCTCCAATCTCATCTCTCTCTCCTACGCCCTCTCCCGGCACCCCTTATCATAATAAAAGCACCCCAATAGTTTCCATCGGAACTACATTAAAAGTCCCATTTTTAAACATTACAAGGTACATCAAATAAACTAACATTTTTAAATCATATTTGTCAAATTAATAAACTTGTACCTTAAGCAAATATTTTTACTGTTAATTACTGCATTTAGTTGTTTAATAAACTGCATTTAGTTGTTTAATAAAAATTTTGTATAAAACTATTTATGAATAAATTTGTAATGTCTGCAGTATTCAGCCCTCCAAAAAGTTTCTGTAAAGGACAAATTAAAATATAAGTTTCGCTGCACAACTCCCAAGCCAGAGTCAAGGAAGAATATTCACTCTGCCTCATCATCATGTCTCAGAGCTGGGTCAGGTCAGAGAGCTCTGCCTGCATCACAGACAGTGCCCTCCTTTCTGGCCGCCAGGGAGGAATCCCCTGCTGTTACCCATTCATACCTTGACATAGAAATTCCCCTGAACGGAGCACTCTCATTGGGCCAGAGGTGTCAATTTCAGGTCCAGAAAGTACAAATCTAGACCATGATTTTGTTTCAACAAACTAGTTGAGCACTCTGTGACTGCGTCTTTATGCACAACTGATTGGTTGAAACAAAATTCTGGTCTGGATTTTTACTTTCTGGACCTGAAATTGACACCTCTGCAGTCAATCAATAACATTCAACTAAAAGTCTCATTGCTGATACCATATCTTGCTAGTGGTAAAAGATTTGAAAGAGCTAGTTACCTGGACTCAGGGGAAATTCCAGTTACTTTATTTAATAAAAAAGAAACAACCTGGCCTACATAAACACAGCATCATTATATAAAACTACAGTATAATCTTAAAATGTGAAGCTCGTAACACTGACACCACGTAATTAATATTTGATCAACATCAAAAGTTTTCAGTCCCGTTAACCTCTAAGTCCATAAACATTGTGACTATTTAATGCTGCATTATAATTTATTACTATGTTAAGCAAAAGTTCAGAAGGCAGCGCATTTCTGTGTGTTTTGGTCTGTCTTCAGCTTGACTTTCCAGGCAGGAACGCTGCGTCTAGTCGGTGCGGGGAACCTGAGCGCACTTTATTTACCCGTTTCTGTTTTATGAGCATACTGTAAGGTGCAAGTCATCAAAGTGTGCTGGTGGCCGACATCAGCCATCCCAGAGAGGACCACGGTCCACGACAAGCCGAGCATTCCCAGCACTCCGGCGCGCTGTTTGTTTGGGGATGGTGGTGGCCTATTGGTATGAGGCCCGGTTCAAATCCCTCCTACCACCACCAGTGGGTCCCTGAGCAAGACCCTTAACCCCAAGTGGCTCCAGAGAGAGATTGTAATTCCCTGTAATTGGGTAGGGTAAGTCACTCTGGATAAGGGTGTCAGCTAAATGCCGTAAATGTTTGGGGCGCCACCATGGTGACCGGGCAGCTATGTCATGGCCGGCTATCAGAAAACGATGTAAAACAATTATTTTGCGCCAACTCTAGCGTCGTTTAAGCATTTGACTTTCGCTATTTAAAATAGCACCGACATACTTGAATATAGCACCCAACTCTCTAATTATTGGGCATTTCTTAGATACTTTGGCACAATATCGCTGATATTTATTGAGTGAAGTGATGGAGTCGCAAAATCTGTCGCTCTGAGATGCATATGCCTACATATAATCTAAGGCCTTTGCTATTAACCTATTACACCTTGTGGCTCAATAGCCTATGTGCCTTTGATCAAAAAGTCACCGGATCAAGCCTGGCCTCAGTACATGTAGACCCTTGAGCAAGGCCCTCGATCTCCAGCACCCTGGCCACTGCAAGAGGAGGCTGGCCTGTTCACATGGAGACATGATTGGGGGAGGTGAAAAGAGACTCTCCCCATGGGGATCAATCGAAAGTTATAAGCAATTCATTAATATATTAGACTGTAAGCATTGCAAACATGCATCTCCGATTTATGGCACCTATTTTTCTGGTAATTTGTGAATAAGACTGGCATCATATTTAGTATTGCGCAGCGGTTGTTGGTTGTTCGCGACTGCGAAACGTACGTGACGCAAAGGATGTCGTCATAACACTGAAAATTTTCATTCATCCTGGAAAGGCAATTAGAAGATGAATGGATTATCCCAGTCAGTACAACACAATACGGTAACGCTGCCTTTCAGCAGGAGAATATTTATAGATCGAATTACAAGACATGGACAGTATAGAGAGTATTTTTCTTGTTATATTTTTTATTAATAAAGACCATTAGGTAATTGTGGCGTTGCAAGTCTGTAAACCTTAAGTTACAAACGAAACGCGCATTATTGGCTAAAAATAACCCAGATAATGGGAATATGTTAAAATATGTACAAATTAACCCAGTCAGCACAAGTACGTCGGCGCTACGTCGCTGATACGTCTTTTGAAAGGTCGGCATTTAGTAGCATATCAGACGCCTACAGGCTGGCGATCTACTGTTAATCAAATAACTTTATTTAAACGTGAAAATGTCCGCATCTTTGGATATTTAACTGCAATTAATTAGCGGCAGCTGCGACGCTCCGTGTTCGATGCAGTGTTGGATTTCCACGGCACAGTTTGAGGTAAATCGGTTATCTGCTTTTAAATTAATATTATTATTATTTTTTTACAATGACTGAGTGGCGCGCCGACTGTAGCGCATTAAGTGGATATTTAATTCGAGCTGTTTTGCCAAGTAAGTAAGCGTGTTGTAATTTTATGGTTAAATAATCCATTTTTAAGTGCAATGTGCTGAATCACTGAATACGCTTACTATGCACTTTTAGTTTTGCTTGGCATGAACAGTGTTTATATAACGCCGTTTTTTTGGGCATGTTTCAATTTAATTTCTTCACTTCCCCAATTATTTGGTTAATTGATGAAAGGTCTGTTGTTTTAAAGGGGGGAGGTCGTAAAGGTATCTGTTAACTTGCTTCAGTGATAGTTTGCATTACTTGGTCCCCAGGATATCAGTCGCCCACCCCCCAAAGGTTTGCGTTATATAGCGCTAGAAAAGTAATTAAAATCGCAACGTTGGCAATTGCTGCAATTCTGCACTTTTGACGAATAGAAAGTCGAGAACTTCTTATCCAAGTAATTCCTCACCTCTAACGCGCAATCAGGCTTTCCCGGCTCTCTCGCGATAACGCACTTCTGGATACTGATGTGTGTGTTTCCCTCTCTGTCCATCGTGACATGCGCAGGGACATGCGTGTGGTCACGTGTCATGCAGCGTCAGCCATAAGGTTGCTGCTGCTGCTGGGCACCCTGATTCTGGTGCTGTTGCTGATGCAGTGGGATACAGGTGGTCCCAAGTTCCATGGCCTTTTGCACAAGATGCCAACAGTGAGGGTACTCGGAGGTGGCATCAGCGACAGGGGTTTCCAAATTGGCGCCCCCCAACCCCCGATGACAAGGACCCATAGTACCCCCACCGGCCACTGCCTCCCTGGGTTTTACAGTCTTGAGGAACTGAAGCCCCATCTACAGAGGCCTCTTCAGAACTTCACTGCCCCAGGCGCTGATGGGAAGGCCTTTGTGATGGGCCAATTGACGGCGGGTGAGCTGGTAGAAATGCAGGAGGGCATGAGGAAAAACTGCTTCAACCAGTTTGCCAGTGATCGCATCTCGGTGCATCGGGGCCTGGGTGAGGACACCCGCCACCCAGAGTGAGTCACTGTCTGCTACGGAACATGCTAGAAAGCACATCTCTGCAGTGTCAAAGGGGGTTATGCGCAAACCATGATGGCACTGACTAGAGTGTATAATGTATTTGGTCTTGCCCTGGATCTTGGCCTGGATTTCTGTTCCAGGTCTGTGAGCTGATGTATTCCCTTTGTTTTTCACTTAATTTTTCATGCAGCTATACTGGTATACAGTATTTTCAAAAGAGAATACAACATCTAAATTTTATCAGCACCCCCCTACCCCTAGATTCGGCCAATTTTTTTTATCCCAAAATTTCAAAATGACACTGTGTATACTGCATTGCAGTAGTACCCCCTAAGCCTACCCCCACTGTCCAAAAACATGGTTTGGGTAAGCCCTGAGTCAGAACACTAGTGATCGACCGATATTGATTTTTTTTTTTATTACCGATACCAATTATTTGCTTGCTTATGTGTCCGATTTTTACCGTTTTTATTGCTTTTGTTATATCAAAATTACGTTTTTGAAAAAAAAAAACGTTTGTCGTTCTAGATTATGAAATGCGTGCAGACAAAGCGCATCCAATTTCTTAGTTATATTTATTTAGAAGATGTATATTAGCGGAATGATGGTTATATAGTAAATG
>JAODKN010000021.1:15784848-15798667 GCA_026774425.1 Petrocephalus zakoni
TATTATTTGGTATTGGGGTGATATTTAATTATTTGGGATTTTGCATATGATCTTGACTCCAGAATAATCTCTCTCAGATAATAAGTAGTCAGCACCTTTTTCTATTGCGGTACGCAGCTGTACCATGGAGAAAATGGTAAAATGACACCATTTAACATTTGAAATTTCTGTTTCGCTGACTGAGAGTGCAACTGAAAATGACCCGTCTTGTCAAAATAACATTTTGAGCATTCAGCATCCCTGGTTGGACCAACGTCTTAGATTCCCTCCTCGCCAAGTGCCATCGACCAGGACTGGGTGGAGCTCTGGAAGACGTGACTGTCAGCCCTCCTCATTACATTGCAGGGAGACTCGTCTGCGTGTCCTTGAGATCAGATAGATGACAGAGGTCAGCCAACAAAGCACATCTCCTTAGTCCCCAGAGAGGTTCTGGAGTATATTTCAGTGTCTTTCGTTTATTCTCTGCCAACAAGGGCATTACATCTTCAGCTTCAGGCCATGCGATTGTTAATAAGCTCCCTGATGTTGTTCAGCTGCAAAGGAAACGTTCACAGAAATTATACCAGTTCCACCTCGATTTCACAGTATGAGGAAAAGCTGACACAACGGCATGGAGTTTGCCCAGAGGGAGACATGGAGTCATAGCTCAGCGAAAGGGCCCATCCTGAGGGCTAATGTGAGAATGAAACCACAGGCCCAGCTGGAGGTGTCTCCGATGTAAATGCGAACCTCTTAGGCTTCCTCACGCTGGATGGATCACGGGCATAGGTGGTATGAATGAGCTTCACACATCCGACAGGCTGGTCTGGTTACTCACCAAACAGAAAGTCATTCCTTCCAGGCTATTTCACCTGGTGAGTCTGATGCTCCTGAAATCACCATAGTGCTCCTCTGGTGCCCTGGTGAGTTCATTATGCCTTAGTCTTGGGAATTACCTGCACTGCGGGTAGTTAGCAGAGGCACACTCCAACTCATTAACACC
This sequence comes from Petrocephalus zakoni, assembly GCA_026774425.1. Classification (NCBI taxonomy): domain Eukaryota; kingdom Metazoa; phylum Chordata; class Actinopteri; order Osteoglossiformes; family Mormyridae; genus Petrocephalus; species Petrocephalus zakoni. The sequence goes on from JAODKN010000021.1 coordinate 15,785,831, forward strand.
ACACTGTACAGCTTACATCTGCAGGCAGTACAGCCCCTGTGACTCAGATGGGTGGAGTGGCAGCAAGGAGGAGTCACGGCTGGTTACATGCAGCTACAGTCTGGGGATGGGGGACTCCCAGCTGGTTAATTCCCCTGCAGTAGAGGCCAGAGCCCTTTCTTTTTCCCCTAGTTTTTACTCCACTCCTTCACTGGTCAGGTTCCCGTAAGGCTGTGGAGAGAATGACCTGCTCCCTGTGGGCCAGACTGCTCTGATTTTTGCAGTTAAACATAGTTCACTGGCATATCACGCTTAATTTAGTTTGTCTGGTTGTGATGAGGGTGCTACAGGCTTGTCAGCTGATGCTCTGGCAGCGTGCTGCTCTCCACAGGCGTGGAGCGAGCTGTTTTCCACCCGCACAGAAATGCTGCAATGCGTCTGACAGCACGGAGACTGGGTCAGTGTGACGGGGCTGGCGGCAACCGTCCCCATGGTAACCACCAATGACAGGGTTCCGTTCCCAAGCTGGAAAGAGGCGGTGCTGTTGCAGGAACTGTGTGCAGAGCCGATTGGGCTGGTGCGATCTGCAAACGAGATCTCTCTAAATGGCAATGGATGGCCCGCTAAAATATGAGGAGTGGATGTAGATTGTAGGTGGACATGTTTGACGGCATCTGCAGTTGTGTTAATTTAGATGTTGCCTGGAAAGAAAACTACAGCTGCCAAGTTTTTGTGTGGAGCGGACTTAATTCTGTTAGAAGTCTTTTAAAAGCCAGCTGGGTTGGAGATAAGTGAAAAAATGACCTTATATTGGTCAGTGTGATGCCAGCCATATTGATTCTCAAGCATGAACTTGCCTCTTAACTGATAATGTGAACAGTGAAGAGACAGATGCTTTGTAGTGGCTGACAGGACACAGGGTGGTGTGTCCATGGTGTGTCCAACACTGTGATGTCATTCCACAGGCTCCTAGGGAACACCTTCAGGTCTGTCATGCTGCGCGGATTAGTCACACTGGTTCAGTACTCATCCCTCGCCATGCACTGTCTACTTGCACAGTGGGGCCCTCACTAATCACAGCGCTTCGCCGACACCCCCCCCGCCACCACCCCACAGCGCTAAGGTTTACTGCTGCGCCCCAAACTCTTGGAGTGTCTTCCTCCTCCCTTGTTCTTCTCCCTGTGCTCCCGACTTACTATTTCCTTTACTACAGTGACCATATAGAACATATTCAATATAATCAGCTGATGGAGTGTTTAGATGCAAAGATCACACAAAGTAAATGAATAGTCACTCTGCACCCTGCCAGCTTTGACACAGACATCGCTCTGGAATGTAACCTCATGTGCCGTCATGCGTTGTGGTATTAAAGCTGAGGAAATGAGAAGCTTCTCTTCACACACCATTTAGCTGATAGATGTGCTGACAAGCGCTGTGGCGCGTTTGGCAGCCGCTTGGTCTAACATAAGCAGATGCTCCTGACACTACGGGAAAGCACTGCTGCTTTCTGAAGCTTATATACCCATAACTTATTCTGTGCATGACCCTAATCCCAGACAGAATCCAAGCCCCCCCCCCGAATGGCTATTCACAGGATACTAGTGGTGAAACTCATTATGACATCCAGGTCCAGAATGTGATGGTCCTGAATGCACATGTTCCTCTAGGCTGTACCCCCCCCAGTACTGGATATTGCTATGGACTCAATAATATTCTACCAGGTGGCAGTGCATATACTGTAGGACTGCTGGGTTTCCATTGATAATGCCGGGTAGAGATGGCAGAGCAGGTGGGTTTTTAGCAAGGAATGTTGAAGATAAGAGAGGTTCGCATTGTTTCCAGTTTATGGTCAAGAAACATGACAGTTCTAGGCACACCTAGACCTGGGTAAGTAATCCACCCAATCAATTCAATTCAATCCACTCTAATATTAGTCTTCAGGAACGAAGCAGGTTCCTGGTTTAGAAGTTCTACTCGTCTGCTGAGTGGTGACATGATGAGAGACTCCCTGTGGACCTCATGCATTTACAGAACCCCCATGGGGTGAGCTGTGGGCCTCAGTCAGTGACTAGAACGTCAGGATCTTAATGGAACAGGGCTTCAGCTGCTTCTATGGTTGAGAATAGCTTGGGTAATAGATTTAGTGTGCAGGCCTTTGAAAATCGATCCACTGTTGTGTGCATCACCATGTGGCCTGTAGGGAAAGGTGGATCCATAATAAAATCAAAGGCAATGTGATACCATAGCTGGTATGGATGGCAAAAGCGGGCCAGAACAAAGGTCTTTGTGTCCCTTTTCCACTCAGACTACCAGAAATGGTCCTGAACAGTGGTTGCGTAACCCTGGATGCACTGGAAATCTAGAGGCTTTAAGCTATTCAAGCTAAGAGCCTCTGTGTTCTTTTCAGACCCATAATTTGTTATTTGGCACATTTTGTGGAGGTGGATTATCCTGGTTTGCCTGTTTTATAATTGTAACTACAGGCTAAGACACTAGATAAGACATGGTAATAAGCTGTCTCCTCCTTTGGGGTTCAAATAATGATGCCCTTCACTATCCAGGATAAGGCGATAGCCTGAGTATTTTTCTAAACTAATTTCTGCATTCAGGAATTGCAGTAGCAAATCTTGAAAAGAAGGAGGCCTGGCAAGAGTTCAACTGTTTGGCTTTTTCAGAGACTACAGACTTTTATGATCGGTAAGAACATGGAAATGGTGCTTGGTGTTTCTATTCTTCCAAAGCTGACTTCATTGCAGAACATTCCTAATTTCTAATATTGTAGTTTCTCGATGCTGGGACTGATTGAATGAAAAGAAAGGATGTGGGTGAAGCTTAGGTGCGGTGCCTGGTCTTTGAGATAAGACTGTCTCCATGCTGATTTCAGATACATCAACTTCCATTGCAAAAGGTTAAGAAGGATCAGGATGTTTCAAAATCAGAGCAGACATGAACCATCTTTTGAGTACCTCAGATGCCTTCAGAGCATGTGTGGACAGATAACCTGCAGGGATGCTCCTTTAAGGAGAACAATTATAGGAATTGATAAAACATGCAGTAAAAATGCAAAAAACAACAAATATTGTACTTCCTTTACTGAAGTAGGGCTACTCTGTAAAAGACACTGATTCAGTGCAGAATTTATATTACTCAGGTTTTACATAACATAGTAGTAGCTTTGTCTGATGGATCTCATGTAGGTAACAGAGGTATATTATGAGGTATATGGTATAGATGTTCAGCACATCTATAAGAACATACTGACACATTTCTGGAAAATGGTGGGGTATTCACCAGACCAAATGGTAGCACAAGGCATTCATAGTGACCACTGACAGGGAAGATGATACGGGATGCTAGCAAGTTTTTTTGTCTGACTGCCTTTATATTTCTTGCAGGCCAAAGAACTCTACATCATAAAGGAGATGCCCTCGAAACAGTTGTCTTAGTAAACCCGTCAGAAGATACGGTTGTTTCTGAGGTATGTTTATAATATTATATTATAAATCTTCAGTGAAATTACTAGTTACTTAACTTAATTACTCTCAATTACTTAATTAAAATGCACAGGGGCCATTTAATAAGCACCAATATGCCCCCATGAGTGACACAATGTGCTGTGTTCTTCACTAACTTGTGCCTCTCAAACTGCTGGTTACCACCAACCCAGGTCCATTCCCTGATCTGTGATTCATCTGCTCACAAGTTACTGATTCTTAGTGGCCAGAGCTCAGACTCAACTGGTGACCTCCTCTTGCAAAGTGGGCCCTTCACATTTCAGCGCTTCTCTGCCATATTTTCTTATCTTGGGGTAAGAAAAGAAAAACTGAAATGTATTTGTTCTGAATATTTGGTAACACTGATGTGCTCTTGCTCTAAGCGTAGTCAGAATGCAGCTTCTCCATGTGAAGCACTGTCAGCAATGCAGATTCCTGAGATGGTACGCTGTACTGATTCAGTTTTTTTCTTGCCCTCATCCCACCTTGAAGGTTAGTGGCCTCCTGACTAGTACATACCCAGAGCAGCGGGCCCAGCTCACACTGTCCTGTCAGGGAGAGGGGAGCTGGGGCTCGCTGAGCCAGCACCGCTCACTCATCCCAGAGTTCTTGGATTACAGACTGAACCCGGAACCGGTGCTGCCGGAGATGGAGGGTGTGACTGAGTTCACAGAGTACATCTCGGAGACAGTGGATGTCCCTTCACCCTTCGACCTCCTAGAGCCACCCACGTCAGGGGGGTTTCTTAAGCTGTCCAAGCCATGCTGCTACATCTTCCCTGGGGGGCGAGGGGACTCTGCATTGTTTGCTGTAAATGGCTTCAACATTTTGATAGACGGAGGTTCTGACCGGAAATCATGCTTCTGGAAGCTTGTCAGACACCTGGACCGCATCGACTCCATTCTCCTCACCCACATTGGTGCGGACAATCTTCCAGGGATAAACGGACTCCTTCAGAGGAAGATAGCAGAGCAGGATGAGGAGCACTCCCAAGGCTCTGCCACCTACAGGGACTGGATGAAGAATCTGATCTCACCTGAACTAGGGGTGGTGTTCTTCAATGTACCAGAGAAGCTCCGAATGTCCGAGTCAACATTAAAGGTGAAGCGCAGCATTGAAGAGGCTTCGCTCACACTTCAGTACCTCACTAAACTGGGGATTAAGCCTGAACCTCTCTTCAGAGTAGTCAGCAATACGATTGAGCCCATTACACTTTTCCACAAAATGGGTGTAGGCAGACTAGATATGTACATTTTGAACCCTGTGAAGGACAGCAAGGAAATGCAGTTCCTCATGCAGAAATGGGCAGGGAACAGTAAAGCAAAGACTGGCATTGTGCTTCCCACTGGGAAGGAGGCAGAAATATCTGTTCCCTACCTGACATCTGTTACTGCACTTGTCGTGTGGCTTCCTGCCTGCCCCACAGAAAAGATTGTGAGAGTCTTGTTTCCCGGCAATGCCCCACAAAACAAAATATTTGAGGGACTTGAAAAGCTAAAGCATTTGGATTTTTTAAGATACCCAGTAGCCACTCAAAAGGACCTAAGCTCCGTGGCTTCTTTACCAGTAATAAAGCAGACAAAGGTTAAGCAAAGAACTGATAGTAAAGAGAGCCTTAAATCATCCCCCAAAATACATCCTAAGGTTTCTAAGAAAGACGCTGAAGAGGATGCATCAGAAACCAAGAGTGACTCTGCCAAGGAAAACAAAGTCGGAAAGAAAGAGAGGAAATTAAAAGAGTCTGATAAAACTGCTAAACCCCTGAAAACATCTGACCCAGTAAAGCTGGAGAAAAAGAAACTGCTGAGAGAGAAGTCAATTAAAAAGCCAACAAAGGAGAGGGTGTCTAAGTTAGACGAGAAAAAGGAAAAGGAAAAGAAGGAGATTAAGAAGGAAAGGCGTGAAGTTAAGAGAGACGACACGTCTAAGAAAGATGAGAAAAAAGATGCCAAGGTAAAGGAAGACAAAAAGAAGGACCTTGCAAAGACTGAGCTTAGGAAGCTCACCAAACCCGACCTAAAGCCCCTCACCCCAGAGGTCAGGAAGACTCTGCACAAGGCTAAGGGTCATACAAAACCCAAGAGCGATAAAACCAAAGGCAAACCAGTTCAGGAACAAGCCACTGATCAAACATTAACAGCTGCCATAACTGCTGAAGAGACTCCATCACTAACAGAGATGCCAGCCATGGTGGAGAGTCGTTCCATTGTCTCCTCTCCAGAAGATCTGACCAGGGACTTTGAGGAACTTAAAAGAGACGAAGGATCAAAATTAGAAGCCGAGCCAGTCCATGTAATGTCAAGCCCTCCTTTGGAGATGGAAAAAGAACAGAAGACTGTCCCTCAGTCTGATTTCACACATGTGGCAGAATTCTTATCTGAGACAAAGGAGCTTTCACATCATCTGGGGCAACCATCAAAAAGTGAAGAGAAATATGAGAATGAGCATATGATGGTAGGGGAACCAGAGGAAGGTGTCAGGGTAGGTGGGGCGGATGACATGAAACTGGGGAAAATGAATGAGGATGGAGAAACTAAGAAATATGAATTTCAAACCACCAAAGAGGAAAAAGAGCCCTTGAAGAAGGCTGAACTTGAGGAAGATTTAGAGGACAAGACGAATATAACTGGCAAAGCAGAAGCTGAAGAGATGGAGAATCTAAAGATGAGTGATAAAGAGCTGAAAGCTCAAAATGAAGAAGACAAGGAGGATTTTGACAAAGACTGGAATATTCCTCCTCCTCCAGAAGAGCATTATGCAGCCAGAAAGGAGGATGAGACCATGTATCTGCCCAACATAGGCAGTGTGACCACTGCAGGAGACCATGTTTCCTTTATACAGGATGAGACCATTCCTGGATATTCCGAAACCGAACAAACTCTTTCCGATGAGGAAATTCATGAGGAGGCCGAAGACAGAATACCGCACCTGCACTATGAAATGAGCGCCTATGACATCTCTGTGCCTGATCAACCAGGTTCCTATGATGCCATCCATGGCATGAGAGACATTAAAGCAACAGCTCTGCCTGTGGCAGGAACTTTATCAGCAAAGAGTTTCATGGGGGGTCCAGATCCTGTATTAGCAGTGTACTCTACCAGCATTGTCGCTGCACCCCTTGCAGAAGAGGAGCACATCTCTTTGGCCACTTCCATCACAGAGTGTGATAAGCTGTCATCTTTTGCTACCTCTGTTGCTGAGGATCAATCAGTGGCATCTGTAACAGCAACTCAAACGGAAACTGAAACCGGTAAAAGCTCATCGCTTCTGGATGTGGTCAACAGCATTCCATCCTCCTCCCACACCGAGGCTACCCAGGGAAAAGAGTACCTACACTCAGCAGGGACTATTTCTCCTACTTCCTCCTTGGAGGAGGATAAATGTTTTAAGTCACCGCCTACTGAGGAATACCAACCTTTTGTGCATGGAACAGAGAATGGAGGAAGTATCATACATGTGCATGATGAGGAAGATGAAGAGGAGGAGGAAGATGAGGACCAAACTCCTAATGTAGACATTCCGCTTAGCAAGCTCCAAGAAGGCTATGCATGCCCACTGTTGTTTAATGACACAGAGAGAAATGCTGAAGCCCCCATATCATCCTTGACACAGCCAGTTGCAGTAACTGCAGCTGATCTAAAATCTGTTTCTTCTCTATTTGATGTTCAGGTTCCTCTTTCCAAAGCTGATGCTATGGTAACTTCCTCATGGGTATCTCCTCCACCCTCCTTTGCCTCATCAATCAAAGAGTCCATTCCTTTCCCAGAGACTGAGGAAAGATGCCTCAGCCCGGAAGACAGCACCATGAAAATGACCTCCCCATCACAGCCTGGACCAGCCAGTCCAGGTCACATATCTTTCCAGAAGCTTACTGAAGGGGAGAAGATTAAATCACCTTTTGAGCAGCAGCACACAAAGCAGGAGATAGAAAGTGAACAAAGGATCACCAAAATATATGAGACTGGTGATCAGGAAGGAAAGACTGTTCAGAGCCTACAGGAGTATAACCAATACACGCATGCACCACTTCTAGATGTGAACAAAGGGCTAGCACTGGAAAAAGACACAAAGCAGCCACCTATTGCAGAAGAACATGAAAAAGGCACAGACACAAAGCCTGATACAGCAGTGAAAGCATCAGATTCTCTACCAAAGAGCACGGTAAGGGAAAGGGTAATGTTTGAAGAAAGTGATGATGAGGCAGAAGGAGAATACTATGAGAATCTCAGGGTGTACAACAAAGCTAAATACACCGTAGAAAGAGAGAGTCGCTTCCTAGATGAGGAAGACATTCCTGAGACTAAGGAGTCCACCAAAGACAAAAATATGGGAGAAGCAGAAAAAAGAGAAGACAAAAGCTTTGTTCCTTCTTACTTGCAACCCACAACGGGTACAACGGGTACCATGGGTACAACGGTAATGGGTACAGAGTATCAAACTCAGGGTTTGTACTCAGATGAAGAAGAGGAAGTTATATGCACCGCTGGAGCAGGGTCCAGACCATTATCACTGGAGTCCAACCAAATAGATTTACCAACATATGACTCCTCATCAAATCTTTATTCCCAGAGTGCCCTAACAGGTCAACTAGACCACTGTGCTGATCCACTGCTCGCGGAAAGGTCGCTTCATGCCGATCAGAAAGAAGCATTTACATACTTGCGTAGAAATTCAGCGGAACAAGATCAAGACGGTGCATTGCTTAAAAAAACAGAGACTACATCAGAGGCCAGCCATTCTACACCTAATACCATCACCAGGGATAATGTATCTGTTCATTCAGAAGTTCCATGTATGGAATATAAGGAGAGTACAGGAACCGTCTCACCTAAATTACCGATTTCAGACAAAAAGGAAGATGACACCAAAGGAACAGCATGTGATACTGCGAAAGTAGATGAGAAACCGGGGAACCAGGCAAAGTTTGAAAAAGAGAGTGAACAAAAAACTGCATCACACTTTTCATGTTTTGACCATGAAACTGATACAAAACAAAAATCTCCAAGCGAAGATGATTTTAAACCTTTGCAGCAGGATGACGGTGAATTAAAATATTGTCCTGATGAAAAACCCATCACAAAGGATTATGTACTAGATTTTAAAGAGGAGCTCCAATGCCAGCGTGGACATGACCTGTCAAAAGGTACTGAGGACAAGAAGACACTTACACAATCAGGTATTCTTGGAAAAACTGAAAGTCCAGCTGCATTTTCTGTGTCATGTTCTCCCAGAGATGAGGCTGTGCCAGTTAGCAGGGATTATTTATACTCATCACCCTTACCAGAAACTAAGAAGGGTGTTCATTTAAGTCCTTGTGCCTTCCTTGAACAAAAAGATCATGACCGTGATACATTCAAGCAGGAAGAGTCTAAACCGGAAGTCAGACAAGATACTCCGTATGCAGATATAAAGAGCTTTACATACACTGAGATATATGAAAATAAAACAGCCGGAAAAATCGATCCATACTCATTTGCCTTGAGTGATAAGCAGGACCATCCTGATGATTTGTCCACAAATCTAGACAAAGTGAAAACAGTTGCCAGCTCACTAGAGCAACAACAAGTAAAAAATGAGATGCTACCTAAGGCAGAAGAATTATTCTGTGGCATGGACAGCAAAAGAGAAAGGTCATCATTACCATGGGAGCCTCAGCCCTCTGTGGATGCATTACAGAACTATGGTGTCGGTGAGAATCAATCCAGAGATGATGAAATGGTGAAAGGGAAGGAAACTACTGAGTCGGAGAAAGTGAAAGAATACCCATTTGATACTGATGTCATGTACTCAAGTCAGATTCCTCTTGGCCAAAAAGACCTCTCTGCGGTACACTCACAACTGGAGAGCCAAGCCAGCAAACCAAGCGACAGGAAGCCCTCAGAACAGCATTCAGGAGTTCATGCATCTGAGTACTCTTGCTCAAGCCAGTCCATGATGCACCACTTTGAGAAAGAAAAAGCCCAAATCAGTGGAGACATGAGACTAATAATGGGTGAAGATGTAGAAGATGATGATGATGATGATGATGATGATGAAGAGGAAGAAAGCACAAGGGAAGATGGTGATGCCAGTGATTCTGATGTCGAAAAAGGTTCCAAAGAGAGATCTGAGAAGGAATCTATAAGCCCATTTGGTAAATCTGCTGAAGTAACACACCCAGTGATGAAAAACGATGCGGATGATAGGCAGACTTTCACATGCCAGCCTGAACACAGCTTTGACCTTCAACCCAAATTTTCCTCATCAGAGCTTTTTGGGTCCAACAGCAACAGCAGTATAAAGCACACAAAGGCTGAAGAATTTAAAGAGAAAAATGGAGCTGATACTTGTTCTCTCTTCACTGAAAGCTACACTGAATTGGGATCCTCAGGATTTCAAGAGAGGCCAGAATATGTTTTTTATGGAGCCAGTAAAGAATCTGTTCTTGGCAGTCAGTTAGGGACCAAAGACCAAAGTTATGGCCCTGATCAGTCAAGTAAACAAAGTGAAGAAAAGCTGGACCAGAATGAAAAAGACGTAGAGTGTGGAAAGCAGAAGACACCTGAGAGTCGGAAAGCAGGGAACATTGACCCCTTGGGTTTTACCTACACCACCACATTTGCCACAGCCTACTCTTCCTCCTCATCTTACAGTTACTCCTCCTCCACCCCAGTCTCGCTTTCAACCAGTCGTCAGTTTGGAGAGGAGCCAGAGACACCTGCCACTGTCTCAGACTCATTCAAGCTCGACTATGACAGTGCCGGTTTAGACTATTCTTCTTTCAAAGATGAACACTCCCTTGTGATGGATTCTCCATTTTCAAGTTCTGGGGGTTTAATGAAAGATGAATACCTGGAGGTGTCTGAAAAGCTGACGACAGCTACCACAACTGCAGAGTCCACTTCAAGCCTCACCAAATTCTCTCCACTTAGTCCTTTTGAGGAGGTGAAAGCCTTCCCACCTACAACTGCTGTTGCAGATGACAAAAAACAGAGTTCAGCAAGCACCATAAGGGAGAAGGGACCACATACTGACATCTTCTATCACCCTGAATGGACTGATGATTCCAGGTTTTGTGCTGGTGCTGGAGAACCTTACACACACTTGTTGCAGTCCTCAGAGATGGAATCGGCACGGGTATTTCATGATGATTCATCGGTGAAGCCAGAAGGTTTGGATAGTAAATATCTTTTGGAGGAGGCTGGAGATAGGAGCACAGAAACGCATGCATGTGAAAAGCAACAATTCAGTGTTTCATGCCCCAAAGAATGTCCAGATGTGCTGACATCTACTTCCCCTCATCATCCAATCTCATATACATCTCCCTCCCAACTGTTCATGCAGTCATCAACAGCAAATGGGCCCACAGAGGTCAGCTTAAGCCCACCTGTAGCTCCCCCTGCAACAGCCCAAAGGCCCAATGTTAAGGAATCAGGTTTGTGTGAAGCAAGAAGGACTGTGGAGGAAGAAGAAAAGGAGACAGAAATGAGAAGCCGATTTGAGCCAGAAGCACAGAAGCTGCCTGGAGCAAGTCCAGGGGCTCACACGATGCATTACAAAGAGGAAGGTGAAGCTAAGGACAAAAACCAAGAGCTAGATTGTCCACCTCGCCCTCTAACATTGGCATCAACCAATCAGACTTTTCCTTCCTCCTTCTTACCAGAAGCACTGAGCAAATCGGGAAAGGATACTGCCATTCCTCAGGATGTCTGTACAGGGGCTTCTTCTTATAACTCCTCCACTGTTTATTCATCCTGTGAGTACAAGCACCGTAAAGGAGAGATATCACCATCCTTCATTAATCCAAGTCCACATGGATTTTCCAGTGATGATGAAGAAGATGATCCTGGGAGCCTCCATTCACAGGAGCATGATAACCAAAAGAACACTACTACGATGAAGTCCAGTAAACAGGAAGACCACCGCGTCCCCAGGGTGTTTGGAGATGGCAGTGGATCTCAACATCTTCCTTGCACTATGGCTGCTGGCATAGGCTTAGCTGGAGAGGAGACTCCGCCCACTTCTGTAAGCGAATCCTTGCCCTCCCAGTCGGACTCTGATGTGCCGCCTGAGACTGAAGAATGTCCATCGATCACTGCTGAAGGCAATCTAGACTCAGATGAAGACACCGAACACCTGCCAGTAGATAGACTGTCTTCAGTTACTGGTGGTGGGCATCCCCATCCACCCTCACAAAGATCCTCCCAAAGGGTTCAGGATCCCCCACCTGCACCCCTGAAGGACCCCTTACCCCATCCTCCACACCCTGATGTGTGCATGGTGGACCCAGAGGTTTTGTCTAATCAGCAGAATTGTGCAGACAAGTTGCCCAAAAAGGACCTGAAGACCAACAAAGGCTTAAGGAAGTCACTTGGGAAGCCAAAGTCTGCTTCCCCAGTTCGTAAAACTGAAACAAAGGCTAAGCGATCACTCACCCCTATCAAGCAAGCTTCCAAGGATTCTGTGCCACGTTCATCTTCACTGAAAAAACAAGATTCAGAAAAGAAATCAAAAGCATCCAAAACACATGATAATCACGGATCCAGAGGCGAGGATAAGGACGAGTCATACAGGTCTAGCCACAATCCCGGGAAAGGACTGGTCAATGGTGTGAAAAACAGCACAGGTGGGAACAACAATATACATTGGTAATATTTGAAACTGTCATCTATAATGCATTATAGACACCTTCATAATGCATTATAATAGTCAGTATAAGAACTAATAAAGTATTACAGCATCTGCTATTGACAAACATAAGGCATTATAGTGTTGATTATAATACATCATAAGTTTCTGAAGCTCTCATCTATACATTATAGACATTTTAGTATTATAATGCATTATAGATATATTCATAATGTATTGTATTGTTGGTATAATAATTAAAGATGCTTTGTATTACATTATGAAGGTATCTACAGTATTCATAATGTATAAGAAACATGGCTATAATGTGTTATGCCTTTTTATATTTCTAGCTATGTTTATAATGGTTTTTGCTATGTGTTATGAATGTGTTCATAGATTCTTATACATGTAGCATGCATAAAGAGTAGGGATGTCAGAATACACTCAACTCACGATTTGATGAGATTCACGATTCTGAGTTCACGATATGATTTTCTCATATTTTGACTCAAAAATATTCCTTATCTCTCCAAACTGTGCAACTAAAATTAAATAAAATATTGTTTTTTAAAACAAATCCCACATTAAAATAACTCAATAAAAATTCTTCAAATAAACTAATGCTTTGAATTTACATGTTTTTTAAGGAAAATTTATGTCAACATTCTCAGGCTGAAGCTGAGATCGCTGTAAATTCACAATGTCCCCTGCAGTTGAAAAAACCCTTTCAGTAGGGACAGAGGTGGCCGGTGTA
>JAODKN010000021.1:15815868-15826554 GCA_026774425.1 Petrocephalus zakoni
TTACACCCATGTAAAGCGCCCTGGGACAACCCTGCTGTGAAGGGCGCTATATAAAAATAAACTGAATTGAATTGAATAGTGTAATATTGTTTTATTATACCATGTCTTGTGTGATGTTCTGTCAAATAGTTTTCATATGTCAATTTCTGTCACTTTAAACAACACTGCAACGTTTACATCCAACTGCGCTTTATCTGTACTGCACTAGAATGTACTGCATTTATTGCACCTTGTCAAGATTTGTGGCGTTATTTGCTATGTCCTGTGCGATGTCTTACATATAAGACTGGTCACTATGCTGCACAGTTTGGACTGCAGCTAAAATTTCATTGTACAGAGTACGGATGCGAATCGGAATCTGCTGACATCACAGAGCACCAGCCTACCATAAAGGATGTGGTAACAGTCAGTCTTTTAATACCTCCAGGGTGCTCTGTATCTACACTATCAAAAGGGGTCGTCTTCAGCCATTCAGGGGCGACCCGATGCCTTTATAGCTCCCGCTGCTCACCACAGAACATTAGTGACCACACAGTGCACATGCAGTGTAACCGGAGAGCTCTGTGCCACACACCCCACCCTTCCCGGGCCACCTAATTACACTGGCAGTTCACAGCTGCTACAGGACGTCGCCAAGACAACCGCTTCCTTATTTCCAGAGCGAGGGGATTCAGAGATGAAGGACACCTACCGTCCTGGTGGCCCTGGCCGCCAGAGAAGAGCTTTTTGCAGTGTGTGCAAGCGTAGTCCCGCAGGTCAGGGGCACTCGAGGCGCCGCCGAGGACGGCAGAGCTAAAGATTCCAGTGCACTGGGGGCCTGTGCAGGGGGGGGGGCAGGGAAGGTGTTAGTTACCACCACACATCATGCAGTTATCCAGAAAATCTTGCAGGTTTCTGAGCCACAGTGCATCCAGTGGTTCACTGGGCCCTGACTGCAGTGCTGCAAAGCTGCAGACTGTAGCAAAAACTGCAGAAACAGTGCATGCACATGCCGTGCAGCAAAACATGCGAGAACACCCTTTAGCACGTGACTTTAGCCTTGAGCGCCTCTACGCATACTGCTGACACAGAATATCTGTCCTGCTGGGGAGCTGTGACAGTTACATGTAATAACATCCCTAAAACACCCCCCCCCCCCCAATGGCTGACCGCAGGCCTGTGAATACAAAGCTCCCTCAATACCATGCCTGCTCGCCCTCTGTGGTCAAAACATTTTCCTTGGCACACGCTAGCATTTTCAAATAAATTTTAGCAACTTGTTAAAATGACGTGAATTATAAGTATCACCCTTGTGTTAAAAGGTTGCTAGGCAACGTCAAGCTGTTCGGATGCTTTCGCCTGGATCTATTTCCGTTACAGCCCCGACATGTTTCCACGGCAGCTGGATGGAAGGCCAGACATGGCGCTGTCGCCATGGGGGGGGCAGGCCACCACCCCCATCTGACCTTCCACCCACACCACCTGGGCCGAACGGCCACTGGGAGCCAAAATGTTTTCATAGGCTGCAGAGCCCTGCGAAGCTGACTCCCCGTGACCTCGGGTGGGATGATTAAATGAGAGGAGTGTGACACTGAGAGCAGGGAACGTGACACCGACCTAATCCGCTCTGCTTTATCTCCGGCGACTGCTGGGAGCAGGAGGGGAAGAACCGGTAACTGCTGGCCTTAGAGGATGCGTCCGAAAGGACCTGGGGAAACACAAGCACAGTCAGGGCAGGGCAGCCGGCAGACGGCAGCCTCTCGGCTGGCCAACCAGCACGAGTGCAACCACCCCTCGCTTAGCAACTAACTCAGCTAGCGAGCATCTGCAAATACAACAGCAATTTAAAAAAAATCATTTTCCGACCAAATGCGCAGACTTTCAACCAAATTCCATATGCCTGACAGCACAGGTTGGAGTGAAAGATTTCTGATGTACGAAAGGCTGCAAAATTGAGTTTGAAAGAATGAAGTAAAATCGTAAGCACAATCATGGTCACGTCTAGGCTAATGCAAGTCTCACTTCACTTAGGAACCTAATTGCTGGAACAGAACTTAAAAGAGCAGTGGCTGCTGCTATATTATGATCATTCTATGCGCCGATCGCGGACAGACCGAAGCGCAGTCATGGTTGGACCCCAGGCTGCCCCAGCCACGCCATAGTACCTCCACGGAGCCCGCCTTGCGGTTGCGAATGAGTGGCGAGCGTCTGCGGACAGCGGCCGGTTCGGAGAGCAGCATGGCGCGGTCCGGCTCATCACGCGACAGGTCCTCCAGGCTGCCCGGGTCAGTCTTCTTCTGGGCCAGAAGGAGAGACAGGGCTGGGTCAGCGTGGCACCCCTCGCCAGCCGCAGACCTGTTCCTGAGAGCCAGAGCCACACCCACCTCTGCGGAGGCGGGCCGGAAACCCGAGCCCATTGGGGCATTCTCCTCATCCTCACACCCCTTAACTCCAGGACTGAAGTGCAGCTCGACGTGGAAGCGCTCCTCAGAGAAGGGGTCCTACAAGCCGCACCAGGGGCTCAGTAGCAGGCACTGAAACTCGCTCGAGCGAAGTGCTGGCAGTTAGGCAGTTTACCTTGTTGTTGTCCTCATATAGCATGATAACTATCTGGGTCATGTAGTTTAGTTCTGAGACCGCACTCAGGTAGTCCATGGCCCTCTTCCATTGCTGGTCCTTCTCCTCCTGCTCAAAATACAAGCAAAGTCCAAAGAGGCCAAACATACCTTGCGATGGCACCACCTAGTGGACAAAGTTTGTTATGGTTTAGTGGTGCGAGCCTCTAGCACTTTACTCATTTTCTTTACTTTCTTTACTTACTTAGTCTCACCCTGTTTTCTCAAAAAAGATGTACGCTGCTTTGGATAAACGCTTCTGCCTTTCGACAGCCCCAGAGCTTACGTCAAGCGAGCTTACGTCAAGCAGGCCTCCGTAGCGGAAGATGCCGAGGAGGGAGTGAACGTGACTCTCGCTGGTGAAGTACAGCCTCGTCCGAACGTGCCGTCCCGGCGACATCACCCCACGGGAATACCTGCCCGAAAAAGCTCCATGAAGTGCAGGCACGTCTGCAGAGCGGAGCCGCTAAGCGCCCCCAAAATCGCTAACACGGCGACGCCCCTCACGCCCGAGGGCACGGACTCACAGCGGGTGCAGCTTGTTGACGGACTCGTCCTCGTGAGTCCTCTGCAGGTCCAGCTGGATCTTCTTCACCAGCGGGAGGCAGTAGGCGTAGGCGATGTCCAGCTTCTCGTCTTTGTGAATGCCGTACTCCTGGTGTGACGAGCGAGCGGCGAAGAGTGAGGCTAACGGGCGCGAGCCACGGCAGCGAGGGCCCCAGGGGGGGCCCAAACGCAGAGGTTCACCTGGGGGATGATTATGTCAGCCAGGGCCCGGGACAGACGGAACAGCTCAAGCATGTCCTCCAGACCCAGGGAGCTGTTGTGCTGCACGTCGTACTTCACGCAGTCGTAGATGTCCGGGATCTTGCTGATCTCGTAGCGGCCGCTTTTCGTCCGGAAGTCACGTTCCAGCTTGGACCATCGCTGAAGCATCAGCTCGAGAGTCTCGCTGTGGTACAGCTGCAAGTCTGTAGGGGGCTTGTCTGAGTCAGCTGGGCCTGATTGATCGTTAAGAGTTTGCCAGAACAGCCACAGCGAAGGAGGAGCTTCAGCAGGAACTATCCATGTGTGCGTGTGCGAGTGCGAGCGATGCCCAGGGGCAGACCTGCAGATTTGGGATCCTCCAGTCTTCTGCGGATCTGAGAGGTCAGGCTCTGGATAAGGGCGTAGACATCGTCGCAAGTCTTCACGGGGTTCCCCACCACCTTCATGGAGTTGACCAAGGAAGGACTGCTGGTCGGAGCAAGCTGGGCACAGCCACAACGACAGTGTCACATACAGGTCATTCTGAGCAGCGGGACAGCAGAGGTATTTATTAGCCGAGTAAATACCATAATCGGATGTTTACAGAAAAGGCGAAAAAGCAGCTTCTATGGGAGCAGTGTTAGATGACGTCTGAGTGCTTGTGAGTGGGACCAGCGGAGGGAGCAGGTCGACTTACCCGGCCGAAGTCGTCCTTGTGAGAGGGAGCGGGTCGCTTACCCGGCCGAAGTCGTCCTGGCTGAAGTCCCGATCCTGCTGCATGATGTCGTGCAGCCGGGCCTTGGCGCGGCGCTGGCAGCCCGTCAGCGAGTCGCTGTCGCTGTCCAGTAGCCCGTTCATGTTGGCACTCTTTACCATCTGCACCAGGATGGGCGTCAGCTCGCCCTCCAAGGCTAGCAGGCCCTGCCACCCACAGACAGCATGTACTCATGCACATGTACACAGTGAGAGGAGAATATGCCCTAGCCCTAACCCCAACCCCCCACCCAGCCCTAACCGTATCCATCAGTAACCAAACAAATTACAACACTTTTGGCATTTTTACTTTTTTGATTGAAGTCAGATTTTTTATAAAACTGTCCACACAACAGTTTTTTTTTAAATAATATTTTGGAGACATTTGACAGAGGTGGGAGGTAAGTGCTAACCACTGCCCCACCATGCTGCCCTTAAAATAATTCCTAAAGTTCATCTAAACGAATGTAATGTAATTATGTACCATTGCATTATGGGTAAGTCTAGGACACAGTCTAGAACAGCACTGACCTTGGCAAAGGCAGCTGCAGTCATCTGAACCCTGCCCTCATCGGAGGCATAGATCTTGAGGTCGTGCCGGTAGGTGCTGTGCAGGCGGAGAAGGCCACAGCCAGGGAAGCCGGCGTAGTCCCCTAGGGGAGATGGCACAGCGTCAGGTCCAGCAGACCCTGGGCCCGAGGCCACGGCCAGGGAAGCTGGCATAGTCCCCTAGGGGAAACGGCACAGCGTCAGGTCCACCAGACCCTGGGCCCGAGGCCATGGCCAGGGAAGCCGGCGTAGTCCCCTAGGGGAGACGGCACAGCGTCAGGTCCACCAGAACCTGGGCCCGAGGCCACAGCCAGGGAAGCCGGCGTAGTCCCCTAGGGGAGACGGCACAGCGTCAGGTCCAGCAGAACCGGGACCCGAGGCCACGGCCAGGGAAGCCGGCGTAGTCCCCTAGGGGAGATGGCACAGCGTCAGGTCCACCAGAACCGAGGCCACAGCCAGGGAAGCCGGCGTAGTCCCCTAGGGGAGACGGCACAGCGTCAGGTCCACCAGACCCTGGGCCCGAGGCCACGGCCAGGAAAGCCGGCGTAGTCCCCTAGGGGAGACGGAACAGTGTCAGGTCCGCCAGAACCGGGACCCGAGGCCACAGTCAGGGAAGCCGGCGTAGTCCCCTAGGGGAGTCGGCACAGCGTCAGGTCCAGCAGAACCGGGACCCGAGGCCACGGGCAGGGAAGCCGGCGTAGTCCCCTAGGGGAGACGGCACAGCGTCAGGTCCAGCAGAACCGGGAACCGAGGCCACGGCCAGGGAAGCCGGCGTAGTCCCCTAGGGGAGACGGCACAGTGTCAGGTCCACCAGAACCGGGACCCGAGGCCACGGCCAGGGAAGCCGGCGTAGTCCCCTAGGGGAGACGGCACAGTATCAGGTCCACCAGACCCTGAGCCCGAGGCCACGGCCAGGGAAGCCGGCGTAGTCCCCTAGGGGAGACGGAACAGTGTCAGGTCCGCCAGAACCGGGACCCGAGGCCACAGCCAGGGAAGCCGGCGTAGTCCCCTAGGGGAGACGGCACAGCATCAGGTCCACCAGAACCGGAGCCTGAGGTGAGGCACCCTCTAAAATCGGTACCAGTGTGGCAGAGCAATTACAAGGTGATCTGAGACCCGAGAGAGACGGCATGTCAGATGGAGAAGCACCACTGGGAGCGCCCAGTGACTCCAACCTGTAAATGAAACATCAATGACCCCTTCAAGGTATGTAAGAGGGCTGATTACAAATTAAACCAGAATTTATATGTCAATACAGTACAAAAATTAATCCATGTAAAATATTTTGAGAAACAAATCATTCAAGCATGGACCAGTCCAGGGGTTAAATATAAATTAAGACAAGTTCAGACCTTCTATGTACAACAAAACTGAAAACCAAATCAGTGCTCACGGCACCCTGACCCTGCCACCCCAAGCTCCAAATCAGTGCTCACGGCACCTCGCCCCCCTCACCCAAGCCCCAAATCAGTGCTCACGTCACCTCGACCCTGCCACCCCAAGCTCCAAATCAGTGCTCATGCCACCTCGCCCCCCTCACCCAAGCCCCAAATCAGTGCTCATGGCACCTCGACCCCGCCACCCCAAGCTCCAAATCAGTGCTCACGGCACCTCGACCCCGCCACCCCAAGCACCAAATCAGTGCTCACGGCACCTTGCACAATCTGACGTCAAGTCTCTGACATTACAAACCAAAAACTCAGATTTCCCTATCTACACACTGACACTGAAAACAGAGTTTCTGAAAATATTCACCCTG
The DNA here is from genome assembly GCA_026774425.1 of Petrocephalus zakoni. Classification (NCBI taxonomy): domain Eukaryota; kingdom Metazoa; phylum Chordata; class Actinopteri; order Osteoglossiformes; family Mormyridae; genus Petrocephalus; species Petrocephalus zakoni. Next base: position 15,822,271 of record JAODKN010000021.1, read on the forward strand.
GATGGAGTTTTGGAAAAGTTCTGTGTTCAGCAACCATATGGAGGAAAGGCCAAAACACATTTAAAAAGTTGTATGTACAGGTGACCAAAGCCTAAATGTAGTACAAGTTAACAGCTGCACTCCAAATTATACCTAACAAAAACTATAGTTATGATAAAACAATTCAACTGATCATAATGTTACAAAGTAAAGTTCTAGGAAGGGGTCATGGACCTTTTCCCAAGGCTGAGTAGGATCCCAGAAATGTTACCATGAAAGGATTCCAAAAGGTCCTTCTTCATGATAGAATTCAGCAAACATTAGTATTAGATCAATAGGATTAATCCACCACAGCAGAATTCAAATGAATTCAAAAACATGCATCCCCACATTTTAGAACATTGTAATAATTCTTGACCAACCCCTAGTTGGGCTGGGTGATGTGTATGTAGACTTATCCTCATATAAAATTTAAATGATGCACAAAAAAAAAAGAAAATTCAGGAAACTGTCGCTAAGGAACATTGCTTCATAGCACAGATCAGCCTATCACCTCACAGAAGCTAAGGCAATTCCAACCAATCATATGGAACAGACAACATACGACCAAAAAGCACATTGCAAGGTTGACTGAATTGGTGAAGCTTAATCACGAAATATTTTGCCGTATTGCCCAGCCGTACTCTGGAGTTAGAAAAGAACTCGTTCATATTCTCTCTGTGCCACTGATATCTGGCCACAATGGGAGTCGGACCACCGTTCCCAGGATCGCAAATCGCGTCATCGGTCAGTCAGTGGCTGTTATTGCTATACTATCTCCATGACGCGCCCCTCACCCAGAAGTACTCCCTGATCCTCCAGCTCTCCGAGACAAGGGCTGGTGAAACAACCTAGGATTCCACATCAGCAGTTACCACTGGCTAACCCTATTATTTTAGGGCTGTAACAAGAAATGGAGCTAGGTAACGCTAACCATGGCACTTCCCAATCCACCAAAAGATACAGGCTGTGTTTATTTTTAATAATCATTGTTTTCCCCAGGAATTTGTGCATGAATGTTGTTAAGGACACTCAGAATTGGAGAGGTATTAAATATATTAGGGCCAACACAGGCGTGAGCTAGGTGCAGCAAGCAGGTGGAGGGGGGGGGGTCTCCATAATCCTTCTTACCACAGCCAATAGGGGACTCACAACCCAGGGGCCTGCGGCTACCATCTGGTTAACAAAATGCAGAAGAGAATTAACAGCACACTTGCAATTGGAACGTAGATTTTAAACAGTTGATTTAGCTGAAAACAGGGCAAACACAGGAGTCTGGTCACATAAGTGCCTGGACAGACCTCATCAGGCAGCTTGAAAGTAAAATAAAATAATAAATGTGTGAAAAACATGCAGTTCTGAGATTTTCCTCGTCTACATTTTAATCAGAAAATCCCCTTTAAAAGGATCACAGTCTGTAGCCTTGTTTAGCATATTATAGTACAGCACAAATTTGCACTTCCCACAGAAGACATACTTGGTTCACCACTGGAAGTGTAAGTGTAAATTAGATGACACTGCCACATTATTAATGCAAAAAAGGATAAAAAAAAAAAAATTCTGAAATTTCAGATGATCTGAATGCAGTGAGTCCTCCCAGCCACAAGAGGAGCAGCGACACTACAGACAGAGCGAATGGAAAAGGACAAGGAAGGAGCACCACATGTCATTCAGAAAATAGACCCTGGCATGGCTGCTGCTGTACTTATGGTTTATTTACTATAGCTGTTAGTAGCTAAGACATTCGGGCGCATTCTCAGGCTGTTCAACGTGTGAGTGACGTCTGGAGCTCCTCTCTGGAGGACGTCCCTTACTGGCCCCACGCCACGCCGAGACGAACGTCCTGTTTACGGGCTCGGTTTCTATTTATAGAGTGGAAAATGGAAAGTCATTTTTAGAAAGCAGTCTGTAAGGAGATCGATCGGTTCCTCCTGACAGGCTGGAATGAAAGTGGCACAGTGGGTTGGTCCATTACCTCAAGGGATTTGCCACAACCCCGACTGGCTGATGGAGTAAAAATAATGAATGCGTGCATAGTATAATACCGAATATAATAATAATAATAATATTAATAACGATAATAATAATTATGGTAATCGCTGATGTACATTTAGCTTTCACAAATGAGTAATCCTACAGTTCCACAGTGGAACAGGATGAATGCTAAGAACAGAACATTTGATAAGCACTGGGACAGAGGGAATGCCAGAAATGGAGACCCAGCGTTTTACACCCAGACGGGGAGAATATCAGAATTATGGATAAACACAGCCCAGGAGTCATTAAGATCATGGCAATGGCGGATGGACTGCTCTCGGAGAACCGGTGATGTGTGCATGTCCAGCGTGCTACCTTGTCCTCCAGGGTACATGCAGCGGAAGGCCCGGCCGAGCTCCTCAGCCTGCACCCGGCCCGCGGGGGTGAGCTCACCGCCCCACTTCAGCACCAGCAGGAGAGACGGGTCCTCTTTACGGCAGTCTGGGGGCAGGCAGACACGCACATATAAGCCAAGTTTCTGTCTGCGAGGGAGCTGGCTTGCCCCCATCCCTGGTTCATTCACGGTGTCTTTGTCACATAAATGCCTGTAAAACTCAGGATGGAATTTGGATTTAGTCACTCGCACTGTATGCACTACTGTACTTCACCAGCACCTTATAACCAAACACAGTTACATTTGTCTGCCTCATTTCCTAGAAGGTATTGTGTACAAACTGCATATATGTGTGCCATTTGTTAATTTCCCCTCTCCCTATTCTATCTTGTTTTTTATTTACGGATATTATATTACGCTGCAGGGAGATGCTGTTCCATCTCATTGTTCTATAAAGTAACAAAAAAAATTCCAGAATCCTCTTGGTTGACTCATTTTAATGAAACCCCACTACATCCAGAGTAGAGCGCTCACCATTAATCGATTACTCGATTTAAAAATAGCATCAATTAAAACCTGCCTTCTCGATTACCCGGCAAAACATCGCATCATACGTAAGGGTGCAAACGGAGAGTGGAAGTCTCAGTTGTGCCGGGGCACATAACATTAACAGCAAAAGAAAATGCGCTGTCATGATTCCAAAGCAGAGCTTAAATATCACAAAAACGCGACTGGAACGCGACATTGCAAGACACGCAAGGACGCGGCCAATAGCGAGGGATTAGCTATGGACAACCATAAACCGTGTGCCCTTCAGCCCCCTGCAGTAGCCTTGCCTATTTCTATCATCATTTTGACTTAAAATCCTTAGTTTAATTTACTTTCTATAATTCCTATATCTCGATTGCTGCTAAAACAGCGAGCTCCAACACTCAGTCACATCATCTTACAATAATAGAGTACGTAACATAACACACATACATATACACATATTTATACACTGACAGATGGGAATAACCAATCACATTGCTGAATGACTTGGAAAACATTGTGGTATCTGCCACAAATATTCTGATATTTATAAAACGACATCCAAATACAACGCATTATTTACCAATAGAGTGTCAAATAAAAACAACTTCATCCTTGCTGTCACTCACTTATAGACATTGTAGAAATTTTACAAAAATTTCAAGTCATGTTTTGAACGTATTGCAATATGAATCGCAAAAATTACAAATATTGCAAGGAGAATTTTTTCTAATATTGTGCAGCCCTAGTTGCCACTCATCACAGTGTCTTTTTTTGCACAGGTTACCATTCCACAAGAGTAACAAAATCCAAACTCAGAGGTTATGTCCAAGATACCCATACGTTACCTTCCTCCTCACTGGAGGTTTTGGGTTGTCCGTGTGGCAGGTAGGTGAGCTGCACTTTCCGGTTGATTCCGGAGAAATGGCCGTACCTGAAAGGAGCATGTACAATGTTCTCATCTCAGTATGCTCATAACATTTCATATTCATTTGTCATTCATCTACACCCAAAGAGACTGCAAAACCAGCCTACAGCTGCTGAATGCCAACACAAAAATAATGCTTGTTTCAGTTTCAGTTACAAAGCAACTGAACTGAAGCTGCACATCATTCCTCACCTTAAATGCCACATCTCGCCATTCCCCACCTTAAATGCCACATCCTAATAGTCCCCACATTAAATGCTACATCTCGCCATTCCCCACCTTAAATGCCACATCCTAATAGTCCCCACCTTAAATGCCACATCCTGCCATTCCCCACCTTAAATGCCACATCCTAATAGTCCCCACCTTAAATGCCACATCCTAATAGTCCCCACCTTAAATGCCACATCTCGCCATTCCCCACCTTAAATGCCAC
>JAODKN010000021.1:15826654-15839370 GCA_026774425.1 Petrocephalus zakoni
TAAATGCCACATCTCGCCATTCCCCACCTTAAATGCCACATCTCGCCATTCCCCACCTTAAATGCCACATCCTGCCATTCCCCACCTTAAATGCCACATCTCGCCATTCCCCACCTTAAATGCCACATCCTAATAGTCCCCACCTTAAATGCCACATTTCGCCATTCCCCACCTCAAATGCCACATCCTGCCATTCTCTACCTTAAATGGCACATCCTAACACTCCCCACCATAAATGCCACATCTCGCCATTCCCTACCTTAAATGCCACATCCTAACACTCCCCACCTCAAATGCCACATCCTAACTCTCCATCTTAAACGCTACATCTCGCCATTCCCTACCTTAAATACCACATCCTAACACTCCCCACCTCAAATGCCATCTCTTGCCATTCCCCACCTTAAATGCCACATCTCGCCATTCCCCGCCTTAAATGCCACATCCTAATAGTCCCCACCTTAAATGCCACATCCTAATAGTCCCCACCTTAAATGCCACATCCTAACAGTCCCCACCTTAAATGCCACCTCTTGCCATCCCCCACCTTAAATGCCACATCCTGCCATTCCCTACCTTAAATGCCACATCCTAACAGTCTCCACCTTAAATGCCACCTCTTCCCATTCCCCACCTTAAATGCCACATCTCGCCATTCCCCACCTCAAACGCCACATCCTGCCATTCCCCACCTTAAATGCCACATCCTAACACTTCCCACCTTAAATGCTACATCTCGCCATTTCCAACCTTAAATGCTACATCTCGCCATTTCCCACCTTAAATGCCACATCCTGCTACTCCCCACCTTAAACGCCACATCCTGCAATTCCCCACCTTAAATGCCACATCCTAATAGTCCCCACCTTAAATGCCACATCTCGCCATTCCCCACCTTAAATGCCACATCCTGCTACTCCCCACCTTAAATGCCACATTCTAACACTTCCCACCTTAAATGCTACATCTTGCCATTTCCAACCTTAAATGCTACATTTCGCCATTCCCCACCTTAAATACCACATCCTAACAGTCCCCACCTTAAATGCCACATCCTAATAGTCCCCACCTTAAATGCCACATTCTAACACTTCCCACCTTAAATGCTACATTTCGCCATTCCCCACCTTAAATACCACATCCTAACAGTCCCCACCTTAAATGCCACATTCTAACACTTCCCACCTTAAATGCTACATCTCGCCATTCCCCACCTTAAATGCCACATCCTGCTACTCCCCACCTTAAATGAGGATTCCTCTTAGTCATCCCCTGGCTCTTGCAGGCGCTAAGGCATGCTGCTGTCCCAGAGAGCAGGTGTCGCAGTGACCTTTCAGAACTCCAACCCAGACTGCCTCACATGCCACATGACCCGGAACCTAATTATCCGTCATTAGCACTCGTGAAAGGTAACACCACCGTGTCCCACCATGGAATCACCTGCCCAAAGCAAGGCATTCTGCTTTCACTATATATGGGCTGGGCATTCTTTTTGCAGTCAAAATCACCGGCGCACTCCCGGCACGTGTGACCACATTGTGCCGCGTCCCAGGTGGATGCAGACAGAAAACGCACAGTCAGGACAGCTGCATGACCAAGGTGAGAGACAGGGGTGCACAAAGCACTCCCAAGCAGGCAAGTCTCTGGAGAGATCCAGGTTTGAGAGTAGAGGTCTGCAGTTATGGTGTCAGTAGGGGTGCAGACTGGAACTGCAACTGGACATTAATTTGGTTGTGCTTGTTAGAGAACCAGGGATAAAGAAGAGAAAACCTTTTACTCCTGTCAAAAACAACAGGCGTAAGAAGCGCGCACTGGTAGTCATTCACACTGGATTCCCTTGAGAAAGAGAGAGAGGGAGGGAGAGGGAGACGTAGAACAGTCAGTGGTGGCCTGTGCGGAGAGGGAGAGTGGCTGGGAGGCGCGGTGGCCTGCAGCAAGCAGAGATACTCCCCCAGAGACAGGGTCACCATGGTGTAGCCAAAGGCCGCTGGAGGGAGCGCCTCAGACTACTAACCTCAAATAGAGGCACCAGTTCACTGCATTTTGAGTACATTAAGACATTCAAGAAAACTAGTACTAACAGATGCAGGTATGGAGGCAGGCGCAGGCTTTACGCCCAAAGCGCCAGAGTACAGGAGTGATCCTGATCCAGCCTGTGGGAACTGAACAAGACAAAAGAATACGCTCTGGGAGGAAGTGCGACCAAGGAAAAAGAAGACAGAGGAAGGAGGGTGCTTATACATCGTGTGAACACAACTCATTAACACAGACTGTATAATAAGTCTTAGCGGGCAGGATAACCAGCGCTCTCTCACAGCTCAGTGCTGCCAGCACTACAAAATGTATTATGTGCGCTAAAAACCATCTGCGTCACTACCAGAACTTCCCCCGACAGCTACTCACATCTCCAGAACGGTCCTCAGCTGCTCCAGTTTGGACTTCTTCTCCTCTATTTCACAGTCGTTGTGTTGGCCCAGTTCTGTCAGCAGCTGCCGTGCGATGTCCAGGAGCTCCTGACGGGACGGCCCACAGGAAGGGTGGGATTAAACCAGTGCCGCTTTTGTGAGGCTCTCCGCGTCTGAACACAGGGCCGCCGTGGGCCTCAGCGACGAGACGGCGTCACCTGAAGCTGTTTCGGCTTCTTCAGCTTCAGCTTGCCCGTTTTGTAACCTCCGTACTTCTCAAACAAATCAAAGAACCTGCGGTAACAAACAGAAGACAAACGGCAGACAGACTGATTGAGTAGTAAGAGCTAAACTGAAGAGAACTTGCGACTATAAACTGACATGGCAGGATACCAACCCACTGCAGGGCACACACTCACGCGCTGGCCAACTGAGATACCAACCCACTGCAGGGCACACACTCACGCGATGGCCAACTGAGATACCAACCCACTGCAGGGCACACACTCACGCGATGGCCAACTGAGATACCAACCCACTGCAGGGCACACACTCACGCGATGGCCAACTGAGAGGGACCAATTCACCGAAATGAATGTTTTGGACTGCTGGAGGAAAGTGGAGTTCCCTGAGGAAACTCACAGGAGTAAACACAGAAAGAACTCCACACACATTCCGCCGAAATGCTGCTCCACGTAACAAAGCGCTTCTTTAATTAGTGACTACTAGCGACTCGCTGCAGGGCTGCCTGAAAACTCAGTACACACCAAACTCACATTGGGTTCCTCACTTCCATCTTCATCTTCTGCTTCGGCGTCCGGTCGCCGTGACGTATTACCGCGATTACACATCGTAGCTCCATCCTGCGGCAGGGAGAAGATTGGCGTTCAAAGACCTGGTCGCCTTCTTTGCACAGTGCACAAGGGAAAAAAGTCTAGACGTTGTGTGTCGGAAGATTTGCTTTGTGACAAACTTAGCCTTTGGCGAACTATGAATATGTCTGAACTGTGGATGGATATTCCTATGGTTACTAGCAGGTAGTCAAACCCAGGGGTACAGCTTAGATAACTCCCTGTCCTGCTCCACGCTGCATATGGGAATGTTCCCCTTTCCCTTGGAGTAAGCCCTGAAGATCTCGTGAAGTCTAAGTACAGACTTAACCATTGTTAAGCTTTTGCCCAACAAAACTTTGGCTCTCATGCATGAAGTTCCCTTTGCTTGCCATGCTAAGCCGAGTATCAAAGTGCTACAAGAGGACCTTGCCACGGGGAAGGGATGCGGATCATTTTGGGATGGGTGGGGAGATGTGCCACATGACCCACATGGTTCCAGAGGTGGTAGGAACGATGGGAATGTCTTCAGCTTCAGTCGGGATGGACCAGGGGATGTGAAACTGCGGAGCCAGCTCCCGCATCACGATGTTCCTGAAATGACCCAAGGGCTGTGACTCTCGGCACCATGCGGGCGTCGTGCGTGGATAAACCGGCCCGCGAGCCTCCCAGCTTCACCTACCCCAGGATTTTGGCACAGTCGTCGTAGTACTTCATGGAGTTCTTCACGAAGCTGAAGCCATTGACGTCGCAGACGAAGGAGTGACCATTTGCACGAAGCAGGTCAAAGCCACACACAGTTTGCTGGAGAGAAGGAGGGTCACAGGTGGGGCTAAAACCAGCTACAAACAACAAACGCGGAAGATGGACAGTGCTACACGCTTAAGAGATAAGAGCCACAGCTGACGGCGGGACTCACCTTGAATGCCAGACAGACCTTGCGAGCCACCAACTTCTCCATGGCAGTGAGCATCACAGGGTAGCGGACCTCTTTGCCTTCACTGTCCCGCTCTACCTTGCCATCCAGGGCGGGTGACTTCCGTGCCTCGGCGTGGGCGTAGTCAGGGCTCACCGTGTACACCTACCCAAGCACACACCCAAGTGTGTCAAGAACATGACCTGTGCACCTCTTCCAGTGTGGCATCAAGGCATGAAGTTCCCAGCTGGTACCTTAACATCTGTGCCATCGGTGGCCATGAACTCCTCATAGATGTAAGAGCCCGTCTTGCGGACGCTGCTCTCGGGCGAGTAGACGCTGCTGCGACTGCCGATCTGGGGGGGTGCAAGGGCCCCGTCAAACCGCACTTATTCGCCAGGCCACATGGCTGCTTCCAGAATAGGGCTTGTCATGTAATGTAACTAGCTAGATTAAAGCAGGCTTGGAGATCACACTCAGGGATCTTTACACAGTTGCAAATGTTTCAGCTAATCCACAGATAACTCTGTAAACACATGGCAAACTTCTTAAATCCATCATTAAGCCCTTTTCAAGTGAAGAGAAAAGCTGCACTCTTTTCGCATGCCTGGAAAACGGTTGCTTCCATCGCCATAGTGACACGTCGTCCTGATTAGTGAAACGGCACGCTGCAACCATCTGTACTCTAAAGACGTTTCTCTCAAAGTGACTGCTACTCGAAGGGGAGATTAAATATAACACGAGACCTCTTCCCTGCCTCGAGGCTGTCTTAAGGGACTCTCCATTTCCACACTCGCAGTATGGCTGTCACAGAAAGCACCATGACACATTCCCGGCACGGAAAGGAGAGAGAGACAGAACCTTCCGGAAGAGGCGCTGGCTACCCCCACCAGCAGAGGTAGGGTAGTAGATGTACACATTGTGGTCTTCGGCACAGACAGGCTTTTCCACAAAGGGTTTCTGGAAGACTTCTCCGTTAACCTCCACGTGGTCCTCACCCTCCACCAGGTTGCACTCTGAGAAGACACCTTTCCTCAGTCATACACCGAATTAAACGAGGCTCAAAGAGTCTGCTGGCACACGCTCCGAGGACAGAGGGACACCAGACTTGGCCCTGCTCTTTCATTTTTTTAGTATGTTCGTCCGGACAAAGACCATATAAAGCAGAAGAAACTCATATAGAAGAAACTCATATGGGACCTGAGCCCAGTTTGTTCCACACATTCCTGTCACAGAATAAAACCCTGACTAGGACCACTGACTCTGACGGGAGCCTCGGTCCCGCTACCCACCCTCTGGCCTGTCGGGGTCCCGGTTCAGCACAGCATAGCGCGGCAAGTCGATGCCCTCCTCCTTCAGGATCCGATACACCTCCCTCCTGAGGAACAGACACTATGGCAATTTACAGGCTGGCAGGTGCAGCTAGGCTCAAAGCAGGTCAGGATTACAATGTGCATAAAATCTGCACTTTCCAATAATAAGCAAGAATTCAAATCAGCAGTTAAATATGTTACAGACTGAAATAAAGAGGCATGTCAGTGATTCCTAATGTACTCCTTCCTAAAGAGAATCTTCTGGACCAAAACACCACTAGATCGCCATGCAGGAGTGACTCACCTGTCTTGTATGAAATACTGCATGTTCAAGTCATTGATGAGAAGTGGGTTTCTCAGCTTGGCGTAACTCACCGCCTTGTCTAGAGGAAACCCTGCGATCAAAACAAATGCAAACATGCATCTTACTTACAACAAGCACAGTGAAATTAAACACTGGCTCTTCCTATAGATCTAAACAAAAAAGGTCCCCCCAAGTGTTAACGACACTACAAACGAAATACAGATAAAACGGGTACAACGACTGACAAGCACAGCTGAGCCCCCAACTGTCAGCATGACCTTGAGAAACTACCTTTGGAGTGGAAGGAAATGAGACAGTCACAGAGGGGCCACTGCTCCACTGGCTCATTCAGGATCACATCCTCTGGGAAGATGACCACCGTGATGTACTCGAACTTGCAAAGTCGCTCGAGGATCTGAGTCATGGGCTTGGACTTTGACTTCTTCATCATGGAGCAGATGCCCACCGCGATCTGCCTCTCGGGGGGCTGGGGGGACACCGAGCACGGGGTGTATCCTTTGGAGCCGCTCATTCCACGACCAGCGCTCAGCTGCTCCAGCGAAGCCTGTCCTCCTCCCTCTGATGCACGGATTCCAATCTGCCGAAGAGCCCCGCACGGGTATAAAAGCCAATGTGGCCTTGTTAATATCTCCAGTTATTTTTAGAACTAAGAACATTTCAGCCAAAGCTCCTTTCAGTTGTCTACACTAAATTACATTTTTCCCCCCACTTCTATTTATACTTCTGTTTTGCCTGCAAAGGGTTCAGACGAGCAGCATATCATAAACGAGCGCTTGGCCCGGCCTGGCCCGGCCCTCCCTCCCACCAGCGGCACGCTCACAGTGTCTCCCTCGTCGCTGTCCTCTGGCAGCTCCATGTCAGTCCTCATTCCGCTGTCCCCCAGGCCCGTGTGCTCATCCTCCTCAGAGCCAATGAAAAAGGCTGGAGTGACACGACGGCCCCCAGGAGTGCGGGGCCCGGGCATCACAGCCCTCCTCGTCGACCCTTGGTGTCCGGCTGCACCATTGCATGCCAGAACACCACAGATGCGGTGCCGGGGTGACTTGGAGCACTGAAGACCACCTACAAACACTAGAAGGGGATGATCTGTACAACCCCACTTTCCTCCAGGATGATGCTGGCCGCCTCCGAGATGGTTTACATAACTTTACCCACACCTTGCCATGGCTCAACATGTATGGTAGAGGTGTCACAGTTCAGGAACCGCCTTGACTCCTGCAAGGAAAGACACATTAAAGTTGAAGTTCATTTCTTGCGGAAGCTGAAGACCAGAGTCCATCTTGTCCTTTAACACTCCACTCCAGTGAATTAGGAAAGGCAGATCTGCTGAAGCTGTAAGCAGACCATGTCGAAAAGCATGTTGGATGTCCAAGATCAGCAGTGGGTGGGAAAGCAGCCCCACAGCTCACAGGACAGCCCAATGCCAGCCCCGAAGCTGCCGGGACTCAGGGAGACTCACAACACCTCTTGGGACAGAACATCGAGCTACACAGCTGCCCAAAATAACTCATCACTCTGACTGAGGTGATGAAAGATTGAAGCAGACAGAAGGTGACCGGTCCAGCATATCGACAAATGAAGGGTCCTGACAGACCATTAAAATGATAAACGAACATTTACACCCCAAACGACAGTCTGGCTGAATAGGAAATGAAGACAAGCACGGCTTCCACACAATTGTCTCCACCTCGGCTTAAAGACAATTGATCCCTGCGATTTCGGTACTGTCGGGACACACACCGTGCTAGAAGTGTAAACTCAACTGAAAGATATCAAAACACTCAGCCTTTCTAGAAAAATATTTGCGAAGTGTTTCCTTTCCCATTAATTTTAAGTGGGAGGGTTATGTGAGAAGTATATCATATATCTGTACAGCGCAATGGCCGGCCGCACATCTGTACAAGGGAGCCCTGCTTTCTGTCGACATAGAAATGGTGACTGAGAAGAAGTATTTCATTGATCTGTTAAAAGTCATTCATCTGTCATGCAGTGGTTAACCACGACTTACTCCTTTCGGCAAGCTCTCAGCCCAGTGACCAGAGAACCATCATCAAATGCTTATCTGTAGGCTAACTATAGGCGTAAAAGAAACATTGAGGAGTATTTGAAGAGTGCTTGTCTGGAGGCCTTGTTGACATAGTGAAGACCAGTCTTTATCGTATGGCTTCAGTAACAACAGAAACAGAATGTGGGACAGCTGGCTGAGATTAGCAGATACACAGCATGACTAGTTAGCTGCTTGGGGTCAACTGGCCCTGCGCTGAAAACAAAAACTGTGCAGCCGTTGCATAACGTGCGCATTATATGACAATCAAAACTTTAAGGCTGCTGAGGTGTGTGAGATCAAAGAAGTCATGCTCTCGAGTTAGCGAGCAAGAGACTGTAATGTGAGTGTTGTGTGCCGACTGAGCAGCTGTCTCTCCGGAGAAGCAGGGATTCCCACCTCAAAATGACAGAACTATAAGACCACAAGAAGTAACAAAAAATTTGTTTGGTGCTGAGAATCCCAAAGGTAGCAGGTCAGTAAGTTGGGCCAGGAGATGAGGGGTGTTACACTTGGCTTGTTTCCTGGAGCTATATTACTTATTTTTGGTACCAGGTGAACTCACTGTTCAAGATGGGAGTTGAATAAATGACCGACTTCTGCTCCTGCGTGGCAGACTTGTCCCCGTCATAATCCACATCCAGAAATCTTATACCACAGCACTAGCCTAACTCAGCTCCACAGCAAGGCATCAGTACAAACCCTTAAAAACACAACTTTTCATCTTACTTATACATGAAAAACATCCACCCATCTTCTAAGTGTTCACCCTGAGCTGGTGGGCCGGGAGCCAAGCAGCACAGGGCACAGCGGGACACAGCCTGGATGAGATGCCAGAGCAGCACAGGGCACATATATACACACTGTCACACACACTGTGAGAAAGTTAGATACGCTAATTAGCTGAGGTGCACGTCTCTGGACCACGGTGGGAAACCGGAGACACCTGAGGAAATCCAGATGACGTGGGGGTGATCACGCGGAAACCATACGCAAACTGAAGAGGTGGGGCTCCACACCCCCAACCCCAAAGGCGCCATGCAGCAGTGCTACCCAAAGAGCCACTGTATAGGGAAAACATGTTTAATGAACCATTTTCCTCCCTCATTTTCCAGTTATACAGAGGGAGATGTTTTAGTGAAACATGTAAATGCACCAAAATCCTCACCAGAAAAAGTGGTTTTCAGTTGGATGGATGTACCTAATACATGGCTGAGAGATTAAATAAAAGCAGTTACAGAAGGATTTGAACTTGACCGGAACATCATCGAGCTTCTTAATCAAAGATACTGTAGGTTCTCTGACATGGCAGTCTGCCACCTAGTGGCGGGGTGCGCCATGGCACCCGTGTCACACTCGGCAAGCCGGTGATTTTCATGCGATTCAGGCAGCGCTCTTAAACCTGTCATTCGGCTAATGAGGTAATGACATTCCGTTTAATCCGACAACAAATTACTACCAAGCCCAATAACTAGGGTTTAAAATGTATGTTGCCAACTTGCATCAGTTCTATAAACGTAACTGGGAAGTTAACATTGACCTAGCAAAGTTCCTTATTGGGGTTTCGATACAGAAGCTTCTTTCCATTACGCCTGAAATGGGCGACGGGCTAAAAATAACGAGTCAGTATTTGCATGGAAACGTTATGTTTCTCGAATAGGAAAGACTAGGGTGGATAAATAATACCAGGGGTCAAAGAGCAGAAGCAGCCGCCTCGCAACACCGGCCGGATGTGCTGGAGCCCCAAATAAGCACTAAAGCCGCTGGTAAGCAGTGATGGCTGTCATCTGGGGACCCGATGCGAAAAGCAGAGCGATGCTTATCTGTCCCCTTCATGCCTGCATGGGCACACGCTCAGTAACTCAGCTGCCTAACTTCAATCACTTATTATAAATGTCTAATTAATTGTGACAGCTGCATTAATTATCTGCTTAAAGTGCGCAATGGTGTGCGGAGAAAACGGAACAATTATTCACGCTAAGTGATTCCTAGGGAAATCAGATTTATCTACAAAGGAGCCAATTATGGCAGAACTTACAGTGAGCCCGGATACTTACACGGGCAGATGCCTGTCCGCGCGCCCGTCCGCTTCCTCACTCCGCGACGCGGCGGCCGCGCGCCTGCGCTCTAACCCCATTTGAGGAGCGCCGGCTGTCGGGGGCGTGTCGCGGTGATTGGCGTCAGTTTCAGCCAATGGGGGAGTCCGAAACCGGCCGAAAGGGCGTCACCCTGCCCTGGCCCGTTAACCAATATCCACCGAGCGGAACGAAAGCGCTGTCGGGCCGCCGAACTCCTGCTCAGCCGAGGGGACGGGGAGCCCCCTAGGCGCCAGTGACGGAAGTGCAGGCGGGCGCTCCAAGGAGTTTGTCACGGCCCTTCATTTGTAAACGTTTTTATAACTTGTAATGCGGCTGGCCTTTGCCTATCTGCATTCTGTATAAGTGTGTATGCTGGATATAATACCATTATTTCACAGCTTTGTGGAGAGTTTTGTTCACTGTTGAATTGTTTGACTTAAGACACTGTACAACAAATCTGCAGGCAATAGGAAATCCTGAAAACCATGGACTGCTTTGGTATAATGAAAGCTGGGAGCTAACCACACAGAAAGTTCAGCTGAGAGTTTGGGATGACTTTATAGCCTTGGCACAGGGACACACAGACAAGCACTGTGCAGGACAGAAGGTGATTTAGGCTTCTTGATGCAGGCCTGGTGACAATGTTTGTGCGTGCTATACCACTTCAGTACCAAAAAGCACAGGCAAACTTGACCCAAGTTGGTATTTTTATAACAGCACATGCCTGAAGCAGAGGAAATATTTTCCTCCCTCCAGTTCCCACTCAGATCAGTAGCTTTCGACTTGACTGCCTACCACACCCCTCCCATCTGGCTACATGGGCTCTGCCAAGACCACCTCAGGTCACGTCACACTGGAGGAGTCATTGCTGTCACTGCTGTCTGCAGAGCCTAGAGGGCAGCCCCAGTCGCTTATAAATAATTAGTTAGTTTCCTGCAGGAATCCTGTCATTACCAGTGATTACCTCAGGCGTGTCAAACTCACTTACTGACAGGTCAAGCTTTTGTTCCAACATCCTCCCTTAATTATTTAATTTATACCATCATTTATATGTATTTTTGTGAAGTGTCTTTACTGTCCTCCGACACAAAGGGCCCATGTTCTATACTTTGGCTTGTACAGTATTATTGTAGCATTTTTATGAAGTCATAACAATTAGAACCAAAGAGGCCGCTTGATGCCCATGCTGCAGTGTCATACAACATTTGTAATACAACTTTGCACACTTAAACTGAAACTGCTTCAGAAGAATGGTGGACTCAGATTGGCTAGCAGACTTCTTTTCAATCAATGTAAACATTAGTTGTCACTGATGCGGTGTGCTGTGGTTTATAAACTTAGCTAAAAGTCGCTACCATGGGGTATTTCCCAAAGTGTGGATTAAGCATGTCGCGCTGCACTTAGCTTATTTGAGGAACGAGACACCCTTGAAAATTTGCACTTGAATGCCAAGTGTGGTAGTATGCAGGTGTGGGCTAAGTGAAACAAATAGGACGAAGCTTTTAGGACTTCATAAGAACAGGTCCCCTCTGACCCTCGCCCGCTTGTAATTTCTGCTGGAGATGCATGCAGACTGGCATAGCAGATATGTTTGGGGGGGGGGGGGGGTCTGTAATGCACCGGAAATGGAGCTTGGGCACAGGCAGGGGTTGTACAGGGGGCCTTGCATGTACAGAATAAATCATTGCCCAGGACAGCATTGCTTACAGGCATCTGCATCAAATGCATAAATTCTCTGGGGTGTGATCCCTATAGAAAAGCTTCTTCTTATCAAGCAGTGCTACTGAACAGACTGGAGGACAGTACTGGAGGACCCAGGGTATCAACTGCACCCACAAGCCCCCTTCCAATTTTAGATATATGCAGTACTTATCTGGGTGTAATTTAATTCTTCCACTGTTACTGGCAAGCTTTTTGTCCATCTATCTGACTGTAGTGGTTTATTGAGAATGCTGTCCTCATCTTCATCACATCCTGTTCCTGGTGAGGGTCACGGTGGTAGCATGATAAACGGATCAGACCAAAGCTCCCTGATGAGGCCACATGGGATCCCCAAGGTCAGCTGGGAGATGCCCCCCCCCCGGGCCCCGTGCTCAGTGGGACGTTCTGGTAGCGGCCGACCAGGTGGCATCCTTATGAGACGCCCAAACTGCCGCATCCGCCTCTTCTCCTGCCAGAGGAGCGGCTCTGTGCTGCACAGCCTCTCTGACTCATGCTTCTTGAGCTTTGATTGGTTTCCTACATTCAGAGACCCAATAAATCGAATTTAAAATGATAAATATCTGCATGCCAGCCCACATTCTCATGAGTGCCGCTGCTTTCAAGAAGGAGCAGTTGGCTGTGCTATTCGTGCAAACTATGCAAATGGTGCCCACCTCACCACCACTGGCTGGGAGCACGTCACCCAGAAGCCAGAGTTTGGCGTCAGCATGCATCAGGCAGCCCTGTCACGGCACACTCTGCTTTTCCAGCTACCAGAATACATGGATTTCTTGGTACAGTATGATGCCTGCACTGCCCTTCCGAAACGCTGGTCACCCAAAAAATAAATAAAGGCCAACAATGAGATAAGGAAGGCGACGGGATATCAAAGTATGCATTTCCCTCACGGCTAACACCCCTGGGGAAGAGTTATTTCAGTTCTGAGATTGTGGAGTGTGAAACCAGCATATAGTGGGGCTGGCTGGAATGAAGTTGTTAAATTAGGCATTTCCTTATATTCAACATTACACACACACACACACACACACAGTGCATATTCTGTATTACTCTATGCGTTTGCTCCCTGAAATGGATCAGTTGCCT
>JAODKN010000021.1:15856754-15872182 GCA_026774425.1 Petrocephalus zakoni
ACGTGGGAGTAATGTCATGTAAAGTAAGAATAACATTATAGTGACGTGGGAGTAATGTCATGTAAAGTAAGAATAACATTATAATGATGTGTAACGTGGGAATAATATCGTGTAAAATAAGAATAACAAACTCGAGCAGCCCGCGTATTGAGCCGATTTCCGGCTTTTAGCCCTGAGATGTTTCGTCCGGGTCCAAAAGCATCCTGCCGGTCGCCATTAGCCGTCTGCACGGCGTCTCCCCCCGCTTCCTAAATCGGAAATGCCGTCTCTAGCCATTTAGTTGGCTTATCGTTTATGACGTGGACCTGCTCAAAGGCTAAATGCTCCGGGCCGCGGCGCTTTCCTGGCTAACCGGGCGGCCGCAGCCCGTCCCCCCGCCGCAGCCCGTCCGCCCGCCGGCCGGCAGGTGCCTCCCGGCTGCCCCCCAGGCCTGCGCGACGCAGCCCCCACTGCCGTGCTCGGATGGCCGCTTTATTATGAGCGACGTTTTTATTACCCAACTATCCATCCGTCCGTGTCCCGTAACCGCTTGTCGTTTCCAGGGCCGCGGGGGTCCGCAGCCTATCCCGGAAGTGACGGGCTCAGGGCAGGCCATTTATTTTAATAAAATATTATGATTGCGTAAATGATACTCGTAGTTTTCGTTACAGCGTTATTCCCCGTGTAATAGCGATGCTGCGTTTGCATTGTAGCTGTTCGGTGGCTCCTGCGGCACCCAAGTGTATCATTTTGGCCAAATCTATGCACATACATCATAGGACGGGCAGGCCGTCGGCTTTATCGTTTAATGCTACACAGTGACTTTCAGTGACATGTATGATGCTACAGATTATAATTGCAAGTCTGAATTTTGCCTGACACATTTTAGGACCATATTGTGTCATTTTCCTTTGGAATGGCAAGTTATAAGATGTGGCTTTCCCCCTCTCACACACAGCGTTGCCTGGTCAGGTCACATTCTGCACTTGAGTGTTATTCTAAATCAGAGGCCCGTTGGCCCCTCATTAGGAAAGTTAGGGATGATCCCCTTTTTTGAACATGCTGTTTTAGGAACGGTACATAAAGGAGCATTTCCTTATCAGTGTTCAGTGTTTTTTTTACCATTTTGCAGTGGTTGAATACTTTGTGTTTGTCATTAAAGGAGGGAGAGAGATTTGAGAATGGAGGCTTTTTCCTGGTTTAAAATTAATCCTTTATTCGTACCATTGAATTAGGATAAATCGAGACATAGTCTTTAGTGCATTTTGAATAAGAACTGGTTCTTAAACGGTTAAAATAAAACATTAAAATAATATATGAAGTCAGCTGGGGTTAACGTTATCATGTCTAGATTTTAGCACATTACGTATTGCCACGGTGATGATGTGTGACTGCCTAGCACGTGTTCAGGTAACACATGGAAGTATTATGTATCCTGGTAGTATTATATATATATATATATATATAAGGTTCCGTATCATGTTGAAACTGTGGTAATTGATACCACAAATGTGTTAACAAGTATATGTCTAATTGCACATAGCTGAACTGTCTTTGTATAAAGTGGCCATTCTGCCACAGAATGAGGGAGACGTTTCTGAGATTTATGTTCTCTGTTAGCTTTCCATCTGTGTTCTGTACTATAAAATTGGGTATATTTCAGTATAGTGACTGCAGACAAGCCCAAACACCAGGTATTTAACTGTCCAGGTCAACATGGGTATACAAGCAACCTGGGCGGCGTTTCCGCTCTTGCTACTGTCTGCCAGCTTGGGATATCAAGTGCACTAGAATCTGGGGTGTCAAGGATTCTTGGTTTTATTTTCTCCCCCCAGAATTTTCCCCCTCACTGTGACACTGCAGATTGCTAGAAGGATCATCTTCACTTTTTACAAGCTAGAAGATATCAGCAAGGTAAGTAAGCTATGTTGTAGTTTTATTCAAGAAATTGGACACATTTTGTGTGATCCTCTGGATGGAATTCTTGCAGTCTTCACACAGCTGGGTTCTGAGTTTCGCATGTTTTCTGCTCTTACTCAGATCCACCATGAGTGCCCATGAGGCAGAGGTCCAGACTCTGGCCCCGGAGATGCCGGCCATGTTTGACGGGATGAAGCTGGCTGCCGTGGCCACGGTACTCTATATCATCGTGCGCTGCCTGAACCTGAAGAGCCCTACGGCTCCGCCAGCCATCAATTACCAGGACACGCCACTGAATCGCTTCCTGCTCAAGTCCTGCCCCCTGCTCACCAAGGAGTAAGAACTGCCTGCATGGTTCATTTCCAAATTACCAGCACTGCATTAGCTTGGAGCAGTGGCACTGTAGGGTTTTCTGGACACTGCCACTCCCCGGATTAGCGCCGTAATGCTTCTGGCCCTGAATGCTAGCACTTTAATACTCATTCCTTGACAGGATTAGCAGTGTAGCTCTCTTTAGTGATCAGGCTAAACTTTCTGGGCCCTTCTGAGCATTAGCTATGTGAGCTATGCCAAAGCTTGGCAGCCAAGTCTCTGTAACCCTCAATGCAGATGACTTGTCTGTCTTGAAGCCGTCTGTCGCCTTCTGTGTGACTGCCAGTGATTGTCTGTTTTTGCTCACCCGTGTTGTGTGACCAGAAGGCTTTTAGTAGGACCCAGGTGGGAGTTGCGGTCTTGGACCTTGGGGTGTTTGCTGAGTTGCTGAGGTAGCGATGTTTTTAGCACAGTGTGTTGCTAAGTGCTCTGCTGGAAAACAGCTGCTTCATGGTCACCTTCTAGGCCACAGGATCCCAGATTCCCTGGCTGGAGGTGAAAGCCTAGAACTGGGTCTATCATTTATCAACATCTGGCAGTAGACATGTTTGTATGGGATTTTAGTACATGGTTCAGAGGTGCTGCAAAATATACTGGTGTGTTTTAACCACTGGCAAACTATACCTATGGAAGTTAGGGATGTGTACCCATTAAGGTTGTGGATTTAAACTCCATGGTTGGCAAAGTAATCACATGACCACTGGACCCTTGAGAGAGGCCGCCTCGAGAGGGAAACGACACAGCTCACATACACACCCTGTCTTTTGTGTAAAACATCTATCTTTAGTGTGCTGTTGGAATACTATTTCTCGGAAGTCTGTGGAATCTGGGTTCACCCATGAACCTCTTAAGAACGTATTTAAAGAGCTGATTACATTGTCACTAAACAGAATTAGAATCTCTGGTAGGTTCTTTCTGCGTTTTAAAGCTGATCCTTAATTTAGTCAATGAGTCATGATCTGGATATAGTTGTCATTCTTATCTTACTGCCCAGACTAGTGGCATATTTTAGCAGAGGAAAGCGTGCAAGTACGGGGTTTAACAATGTTTTAAAATCCAGATATCCAGAGTCTGCACTAACATGAGTGAATGTTTGTTATGTTTTAAATTAACGCTGAGCTCCAAGGTTGTTTGAGTCTTATCTGCTGGGTTGCAGTTGTCCAGGGATGTATTCGTGAGCTTATCAGCTAGCTGGCTAGTACAGTTCAGGGACTGGTGGCCGAAACTCACCTGAGAATAGCTGAGGCTGCTCTACTTCTCAATGTGCCTTAAAGCAAGGTGGTATAATGGCTCCGTGCCTGAGTTGACCCTTTTGGTTAGAAGTATGGGTAAAAATGAGAGGACAGGGTTACTATCATTGGGGCAAGACCCAAGGGCGGGACGAGAAAACGGCCAGGGCCTAGTGGCTGTAGTGGATCAACAGGTGTCCATCATCTCCTGGGCCTCTGGGGTGCAAGGCCTTCACCCCACCTCACTGTTCAGTCCTGTCCTTCTCCAATACTTGCACATTGAGACGTGTTGAAGTTGCAAGTCCAAGTTTATTCTCCGACAGATTGCAATCCGGAAGCGACTATCCGACATGCATTCAGCATGTACAGTAAGGAGCTCTGCCATATGTATCCGCTCTATGCCTTTTATAGCCCTTTTGGGCATCCCCCCCCTCTCTCGGTACCTTCCATCTACGTGACAACCACATGTTTGACATTTGCTCTGGTTAGTCGGTTAGTCCTTGTCCTACTAGAAGGCTGGACGTAAATAAGAGCCGCTTACGCCTCTGTCTGCTCCCTCTATCTGTCCCGATTGGATGGCCCTGTCCTGCTGGCGCCTCTGTCTGCTCCCTCTATCTGTCCCGATTGGATGACCCTGTCCTGCTGGCGCCTCAGTCAGTTCTCGCCTTATAGAATCATTCCCTCACCCGCCAGCAAGGTCACCATCGAGGTGAGCTTAAGGTCATGCTTAGCTGCAGTGCCCACATTAGAATGCCCCACCACCATCTCCCCCGGAAGGAAACGTGGCCTCGGGAGCGGCAGGTGCAGGGTCTCTGAGCTCGGCACGGCCCACAGTGTGGCGCCGTGTGTCTCTATGGCCTTTAGCATCGGCAAGTAAGAAGCGTGCTGCCACTCGGTGGCTGGCCGGCGAAGAGTAGGCGACAGATCAGGTAGCCATAAATCAGGGAAACGATGCTGCAGACGGGAGCCTTTAGAATGCTTGGCAACAACATACACTGTGCGGCCATTATGATTCCACCTACTGTTAGTCAAACAACAGACACAGAAGTCTGTGGTTACATTAAAGAAGCAACACGGACATAACTAACTCTGAAGGCCTTTTACACCAGCCATGTCTGCCCTTCGACAGTGTATGGTTTTTCATGCTTCCCTTATCACGCAGACCATGTTACAGCCCCTCTCTCGCATCTCATTCTAAAAGGCTTTAATTGTCCGTTTTGTTTGTTTACGATTGCCAATAATTTGTCTAAATGTCTCTTTGTTCTAGGTATGTTCCACCCCTTCTCTGGGGTAAAAGTGGCCACTTGCAGACCGCCCTGTATGGAAAGCTGGGCCGGGTCAGTTCTCCACATCCTCACGGACACCGCAAGTTTCTGCCCATGCAGGATGGGGCCACGGCCACCTTTGACCTTTTCGAACCATTGGGGGATCACCAAACTGGATGTATGATTTTTTAATTATTATTATTTTTTTTAAAAAGTATTTAACTCATACAGTTTTATGTACTCCAGTATATTTAATGTTGTTTATCCCAGAATTTCTTTTAAAGTGCGTGTTGTCCTAACTGAGTCATGTTTATTTTAAAATGACACCTCACTAGCATCAGAATGTTCCACCTTGTCTTATCTGGCGTAAGTGATTCAGGAGATTCCGTTCTGTAATGCTAGACAACGTAATGTCTTTGCAGATGATGTCACCATGGTTATATGTCCGGGAATCGGAAACCACAGCGAGAAGCATTACATACGCACCTTTGTGGATTACTCCCAGAAGCAGGGCTATAGGTGTGCTGTTCTGAACCACCTGGGAGCCCTGCCTGACATCGAGCTCACCTCCCCGCGCATGTTCACCTATGGTGAGGACTTGCCTGCTGCCATATGAGCCTGGAATATTTCACATTGTTCTTTTAAATCTATGACTGTTAGCAGAACTATTCCTGGTAGTGTTCTAGCAGTAAGTGGGTCATAGATACTGTTGACGGGTTAATTTCCATTAACTTTATTCATTGCTTCAAATTCCTTAACTCCCTGTACTGACTCAGATGTGCTTGGCAGCTCTACCTTTTCATTCCTGTACCCCATATTGGTGTCATTTAATTAGTTTGCATGCCTACAATTTGTAAAGAACTAATGCACTTTGAGCAAGGTGTAAGAATCACACACCCCTGGGCAGTGTGACTGGGCAGTGTTTGTGTGGATGGATGCTGGAGTTGTTGGAAATGATGCATTTATATGTAGATAAGTGACTCACTGTAGAGTTGGCATGTACTGGTAGGAGTTTGATGGCAGACTGTCATTTCAGGCTGTACGTGGGAGTTCTCCGCCATGGTGGGCTACATTAAAAAGGCCCACCCCCACACCCACCTCGTAGTGGTGGGCTTCAGCCTGGGGGGCAACATTGTGTGCAAGTTCCTGGGAGAAAACCCGAGCAACCAGGAGAGGGTGCTGTGCTGCGTCAGTGTGTGCCAGGGCTATAGCGCCCTCAGGTGAGCCGCCCTGCACTGGCAAGGGGTCCCGCGATCAAGGCCTGTGTGTGCTGGGTGAGCCTGGATGCCAGGTGGCCGCTCCTCATCTGTAGCATTAGATTACAGCATAAGGCCTGTGTGTGCTGGGTGAGCCTGGATGTCAGGTGGCCGCTCCTCATCTGTAGCACTAGATTACAACATAATCGTAGATTTTTTGCATTTTGTCCACTTTTCATTCTAGAGCAAAATTCTCTAAAGCGCCTTTTGTGGCCCTGGCGATGCAGGCTGTCACCTTAGTTGCTGAATGTTCCCTCTTTGTGTGGCTCAGGGCCCAGGAAACCTTCCTCCAGTGGGACCACTTCAGAAGGTTCTACAACTTCCTTATGGCAGACAACATGAAGAAGATCATTCTGTCACACAGGTAGCGTCCCACTGGCCACGGGCCTGTATCGGTGGCTCCCCCCGGTCCCCCACTGGCCATGGGCCTGTGTCAGTGGCTCCCCCTGGTCCCCCACTGGCCACGGGCCTGTTTCTGTGGCTCCCCCCGGTCCCACACGGGCCTGTTTCTGTGGCTCCCCGCGGTCCAACACGGGCCTGTGTCGGTGGCTCCCCCCGGTCCCCCACTGGCCACGGGCCTGTTTCTGTGGCTCCCCCTGGTCCCCTGCGGGCCTGTGTCGGTGGGTCCCCCTGGTCTCTCGGAGCTTCACCTGTGTACTGATATTAATTTAAAATGCAGAGAAGAGTTGTACCACGATCCTCAGAAGCAATGACATACTTGTTAAATGTGGAAAAAATGTCCCATGTGTCCTCCAGGGGGAGCTTATTTGGTGGGAACTCCAAGATGGTGGATATGAACCTCAGCCGGCTGTTCACGGCCACCTCCCTGATGCAGATCGATGACAACATCATGAGGTAATGCCTGCCAGGGTCTCTTCTCTGCATGTGGCATCTTATGGTTTCTTCTAACAAAAAACTAATGATTTCACTTCTTTTCATTTTGGGCCCCTAGGAAGTTCCATGGGCACAGCTCACTGAAGGAGTATTACGAGAAGGAGAGCTGCGTGCATTATATCCATAATGTAAGCAGCCTTTCTCTCAGCCACAAGCCTCGTTAGCCGGCGGGCATTTACACAGCATTGTAAATAGGATGAATAGTCCATATAGTGTGTAAGGATTATTAAATGGAGGATTTAAAACCGAAATTTATTTCCAAAGTCTATTCCCATTGAGATCACTGACCATTACCTTCCTGCTTCAGTGTCCACGCTTGAAATGATCACTTTGAGATGCCAGATGTCAGTTGTTGAATGTTTATTTTAAAAACCAAAAATCCATTTTCTACCAAAAGGTGATATAACCGGACGTTTGCCTGCTCTGTTTCAGGTAAATGTTCCCCTCATGCTAGTGAATTCCCAAGATGACCCCCTGGTTCACCAGTCGCTGCTGACCATCCCTCACACTCTCTCAGGTACTGTTCCATTAGCAGTACCCAGCTGACAGCCCACCCATTCAGATTAATGAAAAATATTTGTTATAATAATAATTTATCATTTATTTTGTTTTTTATATTTAAAATGTTTTATCTTGGGAATCCTTAAAACAATGCATTAATGTATATCAAATTGAACCTTATTAAGCACTATTATTACCTTATTAATGCTCTGTATGTCTGCATAATTATTGCACAGTGGCCAGTATTACTGAATGTGTGAGCTCCCTCTAGTGGTGCTCCTTAGGTAGGACGCCACAGCCGTATTGTAAATATCCAAGCCTGTTTAAGAATATGTGCGGTCATGCGTTTCATGCAGATCCAACCAGATTTAATCCAGGCCCAACCATCAGCCACATTCTGTATTCTCCGCTGTGTGGTGTCACGTTGAGGGCCTTTTGCTGTTGATGCCAGGTGGCTGTGTGCTCTTGTTGTGGAGACGGCAGCTGTCATGGCTTTGTACCGATGCGTTATTGAGTTGCACCTTACCGCTTCTCTTACATCTCCATTGGCCACAGAGCCCTGCTTGTGGTGCGGTCTCAGTCACTCACTCTCTGATAGGAGGCTCAGGGCTGAGGGAAAGATGCATGTAGAATTATGCATCCAGCTCTTTCCCGGTCAAGACTTGAGACCCACCATGTTCTGGAGGAACTGGTGCAGTGCAGTGTGAGACTGGAGAAGTGGGGTTCTGAAGCTGACCCCCCCCCCCTCCATATATGGAACCACAACAAACTTGGACATAGTAGCAGGAATTCTCCCCGTGTTTCCCCATGTTGACTCTTGCGGCCGTCTTTCCACCCACACAGATAAGAAGTCCAACGTGATGTTTGTCCTGACGCTGCACGGGGGCCACCTGGGCTTCTTCGAGGGCGCAGTGCTCTTTCCGCAGCCCCTCACCTGGATGGATAAGGTCATCGTGGGCTATGCCAACGCTATCTGCCAATGGGAGCGAAACAAGACGCCGTGCCAGGACAGGGACAGCTGCCCGGCGGAGGAGAAGGTGTAGCACGCACTCCTCCTCACTCCTCCGCACTGCTCCTCATCCGAGGACGGTCTCCCGCTGACACCATGGACTTAGCTCAATATAAAGCCAATTCACTTCACTGATCTCCAGGCACAGTTCTTCTCTCCTGGCCCCCTTGCACTTACTCTCAGCTGCTAGTGTTCCTTGAGTGATCTGGAGAAAGAAGGTCAAGCGATGTTTTTGGGATATTAGGGCAAGGACTCTGTTCCCCCTGAGACTTGCACCTACTGATCTCCCCACTTTCCTACCCTCCCTGCAAGGCTGAAGACATGGTACATTCTGGGCGTACGCTTTGGATAAAATTGCCCTCCTTTTTAAATTTTGACGTAAATGTTAAATGAGTGAAGCAGTGTTGACCAGTACACGAGCATATTCAGGTGATGTCTCCGCTTCCTGCTTGTTCCGGGGTAATGATGCATACTTCTTCCACGGTTCAGTCCAGGCCTTAGCCACCTTCTCTGAACGGTAATCTCTTTTCTGGATGGGCTTAATCTCAGGAGTGCTCACTGAAATGGTGGTGAGGAGAAACTATGGAAGATCACATCCAGACCACAACATGGCTGGCTTAGAGGCCCAATTCTCAAAATAAGCAACATTTCCTCAAAGCAACCTTGTCTTCACTTGAGGCCAAATGACAGCTTACCTGTATAATTCTTCAGCACTTTACACCGTCAGTCCTCGTCTCCTCGTGAAGTGGGCGTTTCTGCTTTGGAAGCCATTCTCTAGCTGAGTAAGGTTCTGTCCATGACCAAAAGAGCCACAGAACTCCAGCCGAGAGTCTCTGCAGGCTCCTGGTCTGCCCTGCTTTGTGACAGGCTCCTGGTATACTCAGATGTATGATTTATACTGTACTTTTGGAAGCCCTGAGTGCCTGTAGATCCCAGCTTGAGCACTGAGTGAGAGCAGACCTCTGGTCCACGCTGCATTGTGATGAGCTCAGTGTCTGTAGATGGAAATGTAATGCTGATAGGCTGTATGATCCATGCCTGCTAGTGTTTGTATATCAGTGTACAGTAAGTGATGTTTTGAAGCCCGGCCTGGCTGTGTGAACATGTCTCAACACTGAATTCAAATGGAGCAGAATGAGAATGCAGGCTGTGGAGTACCAGATGACCTAAAGGGGGCTGCTCCCTTCCCAGCATTCCCCTCTGTTTGGTTACCATTTCCAGCTTTAGGTTATTATTCCCATCAACCATTGTATATGTGTTCAATTTCTCAGTGCTGCTTGGATTGACAACACCAGACCTGAGCATTCCACTCTACAGTCCGTGCCAGTGCAATGTTCAAGCCAAAGCCCAGTCATGGGAGGGCGTCTTTCTGTGCTGTGGGTTCAGACTTCTCTTGAAGAAGATCCTCAGCCAGATAGCTACTCTGCTTTTGTATTATGAGCAGGAAGTCCTGGTGCTGCTGTTTATTTTATTCACCATCATATTTGACATTTGTTTGTTTCAAAATGTGGGGTAAATGTAAATCCCTCTGCTGTACACCCCCAGAGTAGAGCAGATGGCTGTTCCGTTTCAGTCTTGCCCACCTGTACGTGATTCAGCTTTTACGGGCTCCAGTGAATAATTTTTGTCTGTGTTGTGGACCTTCTGCTCCATGAAGTGCTAACTATAACTTGGTGTACCATCATGAGTTTGCTCTATAATTATAGATGGTAAGCCAAAAATTGGCTTGAATTTAACTACATTTGACAGTTTAGAATAATTTTGAATCCTTGGTGAGTGGTGAGGAAAATCAGGCTTTCTTAGCCCTGTCATCCAGCCCTGTGTACCTTTTAGTAATGGCTCCCTCTGCTGGTAAGGAGGCTGGCTTTATAATTGCATGAATACAGAGAATTCCCTCTGCTGCTCATACAAGTGTAGAAGGCTCCCCGTGCAATTCAGCCTCAATCACACAAATACGGAGGGGGAGCAAAAGCATCACGAGAACGGGGCAGCCCTTCATCAACAAAGACTACCTGGATGAACTGAGACGGAAGACCGGTGCTCAGCCTTGCACAATCTCCACTGGCCTATTATAGGCTTTAACACCAAAGTGTCATCTTATAGCATTTAAATGCCAATAGTCATTTTATTGTAAGAAGAGTCCAGTCTGCTAACCAAACAGCTGACAGATGGAATTGGATCACTGCTGCGGAAAGAGCCGGGAAAAAAGCGTCTCGAAATGCAGTGAAATCGGCCTTCGAAATGCAGTGAAATCGGCCTGCTCCACCAGGCTTTGTTCAGCTTCTTATTGCTTTTCTAGACTTTCCACACTGTTGCAGGTTCTGAATGGATATCTTCATTAGACAAGGCCAAATGTAATTAAACTATGTAATTATAATAATAATAATAATTTTGTATCATTTTTGTTAAGGTTTTTAAATTGATTTATTGAATGTATGTAAAGTCAAAGTGTGAGTATGTGACTGTACATGCACTTGTCTCATGTTTGTTTTGGACCTCCGGTTAGTCCTCAGCGAATGGTAACGAGGGGCCAAGCAAAGACAAAGGTATCATGGCAGCGGCCCGCATACGGAGGGGGGGTGGTAAGGGACGGACGCGGCACTGTGATGGGCTCCAGAGCAGAACATATCAGATGTGTAATGGATGACTAAGAATGAGTGACAGTCAGTTATCACTTAAAGCTGTTTAAATCCTTCTTGTTGTTATTATAATTATTAATTTCCAGTGGAGGGGAGACCCCTGTACATTGTGTGTAGCTTCACACTGTTGTCCGTTAGGGTTAGCCAGTTTACTCAGTGATTGTGAGACATCGCAAATCATCAGAGGGGAAAAAAAACAAAACAAATCTGAGCAGGTTTCTGAGGGAAAGAGCTGGGACCGCCGGCCACTGGGGATGTCTGCCCTGTCTTTGTGCTTTCAGGATCCTGTCTGACTTGACTGGCATTGATGGAGAATCCACCCAAGCGTGAGTACGGAAAGCTCATTCGGTCACTTGTAAAAATGTAACTTAACGTTCCAGTGTAGGTGCATCGCAGGTCACTTGTGCATTTTTTTTGAACAGAATGTTTTTGTGTGTGATGTGAGTATTAAAAGTACAGTTCTGTTGAAGAATAAATTTTATTTTTTTTGTAAACAGTTCTGTCCTACTCGTTCTTTTGATTTGTGGCCACAATCTTTGGTTTGTTTCTTGTTCTTCTTACTTTTGCCTGTACACCTTTCTCCTGTCGTTCTAAACTAGAGTAACTGCATGTCACTTGGGTCAAATTACCAGTATGACCTTTTTCTCTTCACTTGCCCCATTTTCTCAAATAGTTTTTTATTGTTAATATAATTAAACTCATACTACAGTGTCTTTACATTAAATAATACTCACCATGTTTTCAGTACTATAATATTTGAATAAATTGCACTGCAAACTACATTGGTACCACATATAAAGTCTGAGGAATCCAGTACAAATATAAGCAGGCAGGATAGTTTACATGACGTCCATGCAGTTTAGTAGAAAGGATTGACCCCCTCAGCCTGCTACTCTACAGCTACATTCTTATCCAATTCGTGGCATTTCCTATTATACAGGTGCTTGCAGGATGCTGGAGAAGCAATCTCATGTTTCAGCCTAACCTATCCTAAGCTGTGCTGCACTGTTTTGCAAGGATGGACTCCTGCATACTTTTGTAGAATTCAGGCCAAACGGCAAGTTACAGTGAAGTGAGTGAAGGTGATTCATTGTTGTTGACACACCACAGCCCACAACAATGAGATGTGTCCTCGGCTTTGCCCATGTGCCAATGTGATACAGCAGGGGGCAGCTACATGTACACCCAGGGAGCAGTGCTTGGGGACGGTACCCTGCTCAGGGTACCTCAGTGGTACTAGCAGGTTGGGGACTCAAGCCAGCAATCTTTCGATTACACAGCTGCGTCCCTAACCACTATACCACCTGCCTGCCCATTCTAACTGAACTGAAATACAGACACTGGGAATTTTGCGTACTGAAATTAAGGCAGGTTTATAGATTGTAAAGTGTATCAAACACAGCATATGACCAAATGACCAAACATATGACCAAAGTCACTCTTTACAATTTAACCAGACTTGGGCTGCAATCCTAGCAATTCTGGAAGTAGCTAGATTTGTTTTCAGGATTACATTGTTCTCAGCTGAAGGTCCGGAGCATGGCCTGATTATGGCGGGTCTAAGTCATAATATTCCATTAGACAATCCAAGCTCATCCTTTCTTGCAGTTTCCACCAGCTGTATACAGGGAAGTGGAGATAGGTGGGGTTGTCAAGATGAAGGAAGGGCTTGGACTTTCTCTGCTTTTTGTTTTTTCTTTTTAAACTGCTTTTAACTTTTTAAAAGCAGGTTTGTATATTATTTAAAATATCTATGAAAACGAGCTTATGGGTATATTCTTTAACTATCCAGTCTGCGCTATGTGGGACCAATGTCAGGCATGAAGAGTTAAAGAGGAGTGTCCTCGGAATCGAAAAGCAGCGATGCCGTGGCCTTGCCATCGTAGTTGGGCGCCTGTCCGTCAAATTCAACAGGAAGGATCTCAACATCAAACTCCTTGAAGTAGTCTTCCAGATCATCCCCGTGAATATGGATCTGGAAACAGGGCTGGAGTCAGAGGAAGACGGCACTGATCAAAGCCACCCAGAAGCTCCCACCCAGCTGCATGGGCTTCTCCCCACCTACCCTATCCAGCAGCTTGCTCTTCATGAAAGGCTTGGCGCCATTGTAGGTGGTGGTGAAGTACCAGGGCTGATGGATGAAATGGACAGCCTTGAATCGGGCTGGGAACGAGTCCTGTTCATACCAGAGAAAGAGCCATAGTTGGTCATCTTGGCTAAGAGCCAACAGACCTCTTCTGGGAACAGCTACAAAGGGCCCCACGATTACCTGCAGCATGTCCACCATCTTCCTGAGGTCCATGGGCTTGATGCCTGCAGCCTGCTGCATGGTGAAGCCCTTGAAGTTCTCGATCATGCAGAAGCCGTTGATCTGGGTCTCCTCGTTCTCCAGCAGCTTCTCCAGGATGACACAGTAGGCACGCAGGATCTGGGCATGTGCAGTCACCGAGGTGAATCGCCTTTTATTAGCGTCATTAACACTCAACAGGGAGTGGTACTTGGTTATGATTCTGCTCATTTAAAAGCAGAATATTGAAATAAGTTCATCTCATTTTTTTGCCATAATAGTTATTTCTAATTTAAACTAGAGATAATTATAATTTTTAAATAAGTTTAATCTCCACCCAGATTGAATTATTAATGTAATAAAAATAATTATATTAGTGCCTAGTGAGAGTAAGTGAAAATTCTTTTTTGAATCTCATCAACAGTTTAAACAAGTAATAAATAAGCAGTTATGGCTCATGGATGTATGGATCATGGCCGGTTGTTATGACCTTTTCAATTAATCCGTCCAGTGTATCTAGATTAAAACACAAGTGGTCCAATGTAAACAGCAATAAATGATACACACTGCTAGTGACATAAGAATAACACCAAATGCAGACACAGTGACGGCCCCTAAAAGGCACAATCACCTCATCAAATGTGATCTCCTCATAGTCCCAGTTGGCGATGTTAAAGAGCAGCACCACACGGCCATACTTGTCCCTGCTGGGCAGGATGCTGGGGTAACCGGCCTCAATGGTGCTACGCACAGCCTCGGGAGTCAGGTTCTCGCAGAGCTCAGGGTACTGCTGTCTGAAACGCACATAGCCTGCAAGGACAGGCACAGCGGGCACATCTATGACTGACCATACGCTCACTGCTGAAACTGGATATGCATGGCTGCCTCTTTGGGGGCTTAGGGACTGTTGGTGTACAATCTTAATGTGCGTATGTAAAACTAATTTCGAATAAACTTTCTAATACCGCCTGCACACTCTGAGGTTAATTAAAATGTACTAATTTGTCGCTCTATTTCATTAAGATTTTTCCATGTGCAACAACAGCAAATTTCCAAAACTCACTCATTCCACGGGGTAAGTTTTCGAGAAAAAAATGAAGGTGAAATATAAAAAATGCCTTCCCCGCCCTACCAGCTGACCGCAAAGCTTGTCGGCTCTATTATTGCCTTGTCCTCAGCTATAACTGCACTTAGGCCTGGT
Organism: Petrocephalus zakoni; assembly: GCA_026774425.1. Taxonomy (NCBI): domain Eukaryota; kingdom Metazoa; phylum Chordata; class Actinopteri; order Osteoglossiformes; family Mormyridae; genus Petrocephalus; species Petrocephalus zakoni. Next base: position 15,871,307 of record JAODKN010000021.1, read on the forward strand.
CCATTAGTTTCCCACAGCATATCTCACGGCAGGGAAACACAACGATGCCATTGTCTTAGCTTTCGGCCCCAATTAGCCGCAGAGAGGGCACCCTCAGATGCCCCCCGCCTTGCGTTTGGCCTGCACCCGCCATGCTCGCTCAGAACTTCCAGGCCGTGACCCATGTGAAACACGTAGGCACTCACTAGCCATCCTGTGTGGGAATGCCTTGCCCCCTGATCCCTCCCCCACTTAGCTGAAGCAGACTGGTGGGCACCGCGTCTTTTGCATACAAAGGATCCTTTTGTCATAACCCCTGTGAAGCCGTAGACTCTTTAAAGGATCCAATTAACAGACTAGAGGAGACAGACGGGATGCAGATGGGACACGATGTAACACGGTTTGTGCAAATGAGTCTTGTTAGCAGGGGGACAGGAGCCCATTTCCAGAGCACAATCAGGACCACCACGCTCGCTCAGACCCCCTTCCTTACCCTTCATGAGCTCGTAGGCACGGCCCACATCGTATTTCCGTGCCCGAACGAATCTCAGCAACATGGCGTCAGACCGGTGGGCGAAGCGGCTCTGCACACCCCTTGCCACCTCATCATCGCCGGCCCTCTCTTCGATGATGGCATGGAGCTCCTTCACAGCCAATGCCCGCTTCTCATCCGTCTCGTTTAGCTCATCCTTTGCCTTACAAGGGCAAAGAAGAAAGTTAGCGAGTGAAAGCCAAGGAGTGCCAGCTAACGGCTGGTGGCTAAACAGAGACAGTTAACGGGTGGTGGCTAACGAGAGATAGCTAATGGGTGGTGGCAAACGGGTGGTGGCAAACGGGTGGTGACTAATGAGAGAGCTAACAGGTGGTGGCTAACGAGAGATAGCTAATGGGTGGTAG
>JAODKN010000021.1:15913515-15927539 GCA_026774425.1 Petrocephalus zakoni
CCCCCCCCCCCCCCCCCCCCCCCCCCCCCCCCCCCCCCCCCCCCCCCCCCCCCCCCCCCCCCCCCCCCCCCCGACACTCGTCCATACTGTTTTTGTTTTCTGACTCAAAGCTTTCCTGGCGCTAAAAGAAAAAAAAGCAGCAAAGAAGAGCCGCAGACGCTCCTGTGACCACCCGCACCTTCCCCATGCTGCGTATGCCGCAGTGCGCTCGCTGCTCCCAGGCCCTCTCACTGGCCTCGAGGTCACGAGCGGCGCCGTGAGTGTGCCGCTTCCTGTGCAGCGCAGCACACGGCGCCCTGCGGCAAGAGATGCTGCCCCCCCCCCCTTTGAAGCTGACAGTGGGGACAGGGCCAGAGAACTGTGGTCACTGACACATATGAGCAACACTGGCTGCATGAGGCGCGCTCAGCTCTGGTCAACCACACTGACTCACCCCGGCACTGCAGGTGCGGCTCTCAGGCAGCCGTGGTGCTTCCGATGGCTGCCGCTGGGCCTGAGGGGCGACGCCGCGCCCCAGTACTGCCGAGGGTGCTGGCGCCAGTCGCTGTCGCCGCGCCGCTTGCTGTTTTTTCGCGCCCAGCCCATCTGGACCCCCCCTGGCTGGTTCTGCGGTCGTTCGCCCGCCCGGTTCCGGCTCGCCAGGCTGTGGGCCACCTGGAGCCGTCCCGGTGCATCTCATGGCCAGCTGCAGCTTGTCCAGGTCCACCCAGCCCTGGGCCCTCCCCAGCCGCTGCTCCCTGCATGACTGGTGTGGAGACTGCAGCAGGAGCTGCAGGCTGGAGCAGACCAGTTGCTCCGGGGCCTTGCCGCTGGGGTGGTGAGCCTGGGCATCCCCCATGGGTAACAGTGTCCGCCTCGCACGCTGTTGGGGGAGCTTCTTTGCATGGGTGACGAGAGCCCGAGGAACTTTGGGCCCCCAGGGGCCCTGCGCAGGGGAGCAGTGCTGGGCGGCGGGTTTCTGACCCGGCTGCTTGCACGCGGCGTGACACTGCTCTGACTGCTTCTCCTCTGCCTGCTTTGCAGACGGCTGCTCCAGCTGCCTGTCAGGGTAAGGTCTAAGAGGGGGGCAGCTGCCCCTCTGCCCCGAGGAACCCATGCTGAGGTCCATAAGGAGGCTGGGGTGGGGTTCATGGGCCTTGGAAGCCACACATCCAGGGCAGCAGGCCTGTGGCTGGAAGCAGGCCTGGAAGCCACAGCCCTGCTCCACGGCTCCGGGACAAAGGGAGGATGGAAGGGCGGGGCAGGTAAGGGGGTGTGGCTTGAGGAGGCTGGCACACGGCAGCCTCTCGGAATGAGGAAGGAACCCCCCCTCTGCTGTCAGCTGACCTGCGTTCGGTAGGAGAAAAAGCAGCATGTTAAGCTGTACACCTAACAGAAGGGTGTTCCTGTTCCTATCAAGGTGCCCAAGCACTTCCATAAAAACCCATCAAGGACGCACTTGAGTGTTTAATCATTTATACAGCAGCGAGACGCCACACTCTACCTAACGTTGAGATCTGCTTCGTCCACAAGCTGGCATCCCAGTTGAATTTGATCTTCACAGGGGTGCCCATGTCACAGTGAAGCTGGGACTCCAGCAACTGCTGCATCTGGAACATGATCTGAGAGCAACAGGGAAGAAGAACATCTCCCTGAAAGGATGACACTCCCAGGACAGGTGGCGCAGGAGAGATGTCACTGTCGTCCTAACAGCAGCTGCCACGTCGACCTCCTCCTCCCCATATGAGAAATTAAACCCAGCCTTCGTACGTCTACCAGGAGAAGCAGATCATGGGAACTTCCCAGTGTGGAGGACATGACGGCAGGGGGCCTACCAGCTCCTTGTTGAAGAGCAGCTGGCCTCTCTGGTGGTGGGACGTGGCCCAGCTGAGAAAGTTCTGCGTCTGACCCAGCTGGCTACAGAGCTCCACCATGCCCTGCAGCTGCCCTTCAAGCTGCTGTCTGAAGTCGCCAGACATCTTCTGCATGGGAGACAGCCGAGAAAGGCCAGATGAACTCATGAGGTGTGCTCTCAGACCTTTCTGTTCCCCCATATGGACCGCAGGTATTTAGAGAATAACCTTACCTTCAGCTGCTCTGTTAATAAGTTGACACGTTTGTTGAGTTCATTCATTATGATCATCTTCGCCATTTTGATCTGGTTTTCTGCCTTTCTCTGTAGGATCTTTAGTCCATGTATTCTGGGGGGAAAAAAAACAAAGGAAGTATGATTTCCTGTGACTCAAGCTATAAAGGGCAGCTAATTAATAAATGACTGCAATGGCTAAAAATTACAGTCTATGCAAGTGTCAGCTCATGGTACTTCAGAGATACCTGAGATTAGCTCTATGGTTAATAATAACTGAACACGCCAGCTGTGAGCAGGCAGGTGACCCTCTGGATCGCCAAGGCCACTGACCATTTGTACGTCACTTACAGACACCCATGTTAAAGCTACGCAAGTGTCCCACATTAAATCAATTACCTTGTTAGGGTCACATATGACTAGCTGAGTGTAATGTGTGCCTGTCTTTTTACAGTGATCCTGGATAGTTTTGTTCAGAGTACTAGTAGAAGTGGAAACAAAAAAGAATTCTGCTTAATTATTTGGTTTAAATTTACTTCATATCATGACGCAAGGAGCCATTTTCAAATCCCCTGCCATGTTAACGGAGCCTTGCTCCGGCAGCACGGCGCTCCCACCGCTCACCTGGACTCGATCAGCTTGGCCGAGTTCTCCACGGCGGACCTTTTGTCTTCCAGCTGGGCTGTCAGCCTCTCGAAGAGCCAGAGCTGATCCCGAAGGGCCTTCCCTACATGGACTAACCTGAGCGCAACAAAGACTGTTAGTGTGCCAAATACATATACGGGAGTGAGCACACGGCTATTAGCATTTGCTGAGTGGCTAGCAGGTGCCAAGGATGCTAAGTCCCCAACCTGGCAGCAGCATCCCACCTCGCCATGCAAACAGCTCTGTGTTCCAGCTCACCCCTTAATTAAAAGGACATATTTGGCCTGCAAATTATGATCATTTTGGAGCTGTGCTTGTACTAACAACCTCACTGAAATATGTTTTTATCCATTATCCATTGCTAAAGTTCAATAAAACATATAACTACATAGAATATTCAGCATCTTATAGCCAGAGAAACACTAGTAACCGAATGACTAGTTAAATAGTGACTTTTTCTGCTGTGGTACACAAATACACCAGAGCATGCCAGTAAGCACGCACACATACCATCACGTTCTTCTCAGTACAGGGTTACAAGCTCCATGCTTATGGCGGCAGTTTGGCACCCTTGACAGTTTCTATTCATGGTTTTATGCAAACAGATACTCTGTTGTGGAGATTAGAGGTGGGCGATATGATCTAAAATGATTATCATGGTATTTGTTACTTTTTGGATGGTGATGGGATTATATCACGGTAGTGCTTTTTTTTTTCCAAGTTTTGGGAGAGGTACCATGTCCTGCCCCTTCATGTAAAGAAAAATATTTGATAACAAGTACATAAAGTACATTGAATCAAATCAAATTTGGAGACATGGGAGAGTATCTACAGCATTTTTTTTGCAAAGATCTCAATGCTAACTTATGTGCTACAACGAAACTAAAATGACCAGTCCTGCTGTACCAAAAGGTGAACACTTTTGTGGTCACATGGTAGCTGTGAGCCACATTGCATCAGGGAACACAAAAACACACGGATGAAAGCATCACAGCGCATAACCATTAAAACGTATTTAAATGATGTGTTATCCAGAGTAACACACAGTATTCCTCTTTCCCAGCCGTCCTTAACCTTATAAGCCGATACCCATCTTCAGTGTCTCCTTTTGGAAGCACGTCACCACGGGTTAATTGTGCCAATTACCACATACCTTACACGAAAGCAGCCATGCATATATATGCTGATTTGCTGAATGTTTTACTTTTTAATTTCCAACTATACATACGTAACAGTGTTGTTTTTGTTTAATGTGTATAATTACGCAGAACTCGTTTATTTTAAATTAGTTAATATAAAATTCACACAACACAGATAAACTGGTTACATATATTATATACGGACAAGTATTCAGACTACAACTGAAGCTTTGAAGAAAATAAAATGTTTTATTCTTTATAAACAGGCTGTTGTGTAAGGAGTATACTTTTCTCTGTGTTAACGGTATAGTGCAATCCATGTCGTGGTGCACAATCACACAGGTAATGACTACAGCAGAGGCGTGCAGCCGACCCCTAATGGAGACTTTCCTCTGTTAGGGAGGGTCAGTCACGCAGGCCTCACCTGTGATCCACGTGGCTGGAAAGGTGGCATCGGCTGCAAGCCAGGAGGTCACAGGTCTCACAGAAGAGCTCCAGCGGCTCCTGCCCGTGGAGGTGGCACAGGGGGGCTGTGTTTGGCCAGCAGCTGGCGTCTGAGGGGACGACAGGCCGTGATGGATTAGTATCCATAAACATCAACATTTTAGCAGACTTTGCCTCATGTCCTACTTCATATTTCATGGCAGTGAACCTATCGTTTGATCACATCTGTTGTTTATTAAAGAACAGGCATTTTGCTTTTTAACAAAAACCAATATAAACTGTCTATTGTGTCACAAAATCTACATTACCTGCAACAAGAATTACATATTTGCAGATAGAGAGTTCAGATTTCTGTACCAAAAACCAGAGCCCGTGTCTAATTTTGCTCTCTTTTAATGACTATAAAGCAGACAAGAGGCTGGGCTGAAGCCATTTCTGATACAGAGCATTTATATCCTGTGTGACCGAAACCACAGCGCTGTGACGTGCTCTGACTGGCAGTGGATGCTCGCTAGCAGCACTCGTGCAAGAGATGCACTACAGAAAAAGTGGGCCGTGCTGTGGCAGGGTGATGTGCCTTGCAGCAGGGGTGGCTCACAGCAGATCTCCTCACTCTGAGGGCTGACCACATCCTGCCTGCACCATACTGCCCCTCACCCGGCCCTCTCCTGCATCTTACACTTTTGCTCTCACAGACAGATACAAATAGCACAAGGGGCAGCTGTGAGACCCCAGCATCTGAAGCTCAGCTGGGTCATTCCTGTACTGCACTGAAAGTAAGGCCAGCTCTCGATGTAGCAAGCTCCAGGCACTCACTAACTCGAGCACTCACAGTGAGCGGGTAAAATCCAACACACACACACAATCTAATACAAAAGGTACTAATTACTGAACAAGTAATGAATAACAAGTGAAATACTGATCTCATGTTTTTTCATCATTAATGAATTATGACCAGAGGTAGGAGATCCAGATCCAAAGAGTAAGAACCCACAAAATCCGGGTCTGGATTTTTACTCTTTGGACCTGGATTACCCACCTCTGACTATGACGCATTTATTATTTCAAGTAGTGACTACATCAGTTCATGATTTGTACTCCATTAGTAACCGAGCTATTAGTAACTGAGTTACTAATTATTAAGTATTACTAAGTATTTGTGCTCCAGTAAAGGGGTAAATCACTGTGCAGAGAGAGGGGGCATACCGCCGGCCGGGGAGGGATGCGGCGCCGTGTCCGAGGGGGGCAGAGGGCCAGTCCGGCCCGCGTGCTGGTGCAGGCTGGCACAGCGGCAGCACAGGTGCTGGTTGCACAGTGTGCACAGGCCCCGGGCCCCTCCTGGTGCTTGGCAGTCAGCACAGAGCTGTGGGGGAGGGGCATGAGGGGAGAGAACCGTTCTTATTTGTTTTTTTTATTAACAATTACCTTGTTTTAATTTTATGTCAGCAAGATTCTGTTCTAATGAAATCAAACTAAATATATTATTATTATTATTATTAATAATAATAATCATGATAATAATAATCAGTATATTGACATTATTATATTGTTAATAATAATATAAACTAGAAAAAAATTCCTGAAGAAATTTTGAGATGGGCCTGTTGTGCTCGCTGATCATGGGACAGCTGGCCAGCGTTTGCTGGTGTGTGGCTGGTATGCACTTCAACGCGGTTCATGGAATGCTAACCATGCTAACGTTAGCGCTCAATGCATTCCCATGGGATTTTTACTGTGAATACGGATAGTGTCTCTATGGTAACGCAAAATGCCAAAAAAAGTAACAGCACACCTCACAATATCGAGGAGTAACTTTTGATATATAGATTACCTGGGTGCACGCTACGCTACAAGCCGCATTAAGTGCTGAAATTTTACAGAAGAATAATAAATAAATAAATAAATAATAAAGGTTTTTTTGGACTTTGTGCTGGAACTGTATGCAACCCGAGGAAACCGATATGTCAAACCGTTCGTCTAGGTGAACCCGCTTCCGTTCATTTCGATGGCTAAGTGGAAATTCGGAAAATGTTGTTTAACAGGTGAAGAACAATATGGGCTTTTTCATTGAAATTAACAGGCCCATAAATAATATTTAATTATTAATAATTATTTTTTATTATTATTACATTACGATTCAAATTAATAATTGATTATTAATAATTATTTTTTATTATTATTACATTACGATTCAAATGGCGTCCTGTCTGCTCTCCTTCTATGTTGCAGGGCGACTTACTCTAGAAAACATATATATATTTAAGCACCAAGGAGGTGATAGAACATAGAACAAAGTCACGTTATTAACCCCATATCCCTTTTCCACGTCTCCTCCCACATCCACACCGATCATATCCGATATTTAGCTAACTGCAATAACATGAAAAAAAACTTACAATTTACAATAACAATAATATTTTATCACAGATATTTTTATTACAAAGAAAATGTTGATATGATAACAGTAAAACAGAACATCTGACTGTCAATCCCAGAGGACTGCAATTTAAAATAGTAAATGCTTCTGTGGTGAAGCTTACCATCGAGCTGCCAAAACACATTAGCACATCTCAGATTTCAATTTCACCTGAGGAATCAAAGTCTTATTTTAACAGCTGTCATCTGGGAATTGCTGTCAGATTTTTTTAACACATTCCTCAAGTCTGCCCACATTTAAATACTCACTTCAGCTGTCTTGACAAGCATTGAAAAACACATCACAGGGAGGCTAGAATCGCGAACCAAAAGTAAACCTAAAGGATGATAAGAGACTCGCACCTTGCTAAATCTGACTCTGTGAAACAGACCGTGCTCACATCTTGGTCGCTAACAATACAAACACTGAGGATTAAGATGGGATCCAGCAGGGGACCAGTAATCAGGGCTGGCAAAGTCAAAGAAGGCTGAATTTGGGCAGGGGTCTGGCAATTGGGCACATTAGCACATCCTGGCTGGAGCTGGCAGGCCGGGAAGATGCCCAACGCGTTTCCGTTGATGAGCTTATCAGCACTGAAATATCCCGTGAATAAACTCCAAACTGCACTACCCAAGCCAAAAAAGAAAAGGTCAAACACAGTAATGCATACCCATTTCCTCGCCTGATAATTACCCTCGCTTTTATTTCATTATCTTTCATTTCAGATCTTATTCTGAAGTCCACGGCATGCATTTACTATAGAACTAGTACTTACACAGAAAAGCCAAGCTCCGCTTCTGGTAAATGTCCTTTTCTTAAATTGTTACCCGAGATGTCGAGTATCGGTCGGCGAAGTGACACCTACCCTGTCCATCTGGGCTTCCGGATGCCAGGTCCTCCAGCGCGTGTCACAGCTCATGTCCGGACAGTGGCGGGGGGATACGCCTCTGGCGGCCACGTCGCTCCGTGGGCTTCACCTGCCCCCGGAAACAGCCCACAGCACACGTGTGAGCCAGCCGGCCTCAGGGAGCCTCAGCAGGGGGGGCCCACATGTCACACGCGACGCCTGGCACTCCCTCCAGCGCCCGGTCCCGGTTTCCGCCGGCAAATCCATCAATTCGATATAGAGCACGTTTCTTTTTTTAATTCCGCCTTGTGAAAAATAAGGTCCAAGAGGATAATTCCTTTTTTTTTCTCCTCCTTTCTTTCTAGGACAAAAGATCCCCTAAAGCCCTTCCCAAAATGGTATGAAAGGCCATGTGACCTAAATTTAAGAGAGCGGTAAGCACCGCAAGCACGGGGGGATTTGGGCGGGCCGTCGTGCACCGGCCGCGACGCCCTGCCTCATCCCAGCTGTGGCGTGCGCAGGAGGCCTGGGTCCCCCGCGGATTTGCACGCTCCCGCATCACGCACCGAATGGGGCCAGGCGCTGCTGGGGACTGCATTAGATCCTGATGCACCAATAGAGTGTCCTTCAGACCATCAGTCAATTAAGACGTCAGTGCAAAGTCCCCAGGAGTCGGGGGGGGGGGGATTGGGGAGTTTGGCAAAATGAGAGCAGAAACACAATCAAAACATGCATGGGTAATTCATTTCAACCTTGCACAACTAACACATATTAAAAACAAAAACAAAAAATACTCATTCACCCAATAAAAATAAAAAAATCGCTAATGAAGGGAGGATACAGATTTCACCCGTTTAACGTTTATAAAAGGTAGGAGAAGATGGGATCAGAAGCCAAAAGGCCAGGTCGTTCCAGCCTAGAGACAGAGGCTGCAGCAACCGTGTACCACTGCCTGGCAAGTGGCTCCCCAGCCTGACCTACAAAGTCCCTCCTCCTCCCAGCGGCCTAGAGCCTCTCAGGAGAGCTCAGAACATCGTTCTAAACAAAGCCAGCTCTGAAAGCACGGCTGGCTGCCTCGCCTCCCCCTCCTGCACCGAACGCTCCACCGTCCTCATTTTTCTCTGCACCCTCCTGGTCCAAATACGCTGCGGCTGTAACCTCTACCAGTAAAGGAACCCAAATCTCAAACTCTGAGCATGAAGAACCCTGGAATTCTATCACTTTGTGTTCCATGGGAATTGCAATGAAAACGCTCCCTTAAAAGCTCATCTGCATAACAAAGCAAAAGCATTGTGCGAGACAGCCCAAGATTAGTCTAATTAGTCCAATGCTGCATGCAAAATGCATTAACATGTACTCTGGTGTTATTAAGTGGTCAAGACTTAATGCTCACCAAGATCGTGGCGAAAGATTATGGTCTATTTCTGAGGATGTTTCATTTGCGAACACTGACACTGAGACTGGGTTTCTCATTTCTCAAAGATATTTCTAAGATTCTCATCACAAGCCAACGTTTCACTGAAGTGTTACATTAAAACAATAACAATTTACATAAATTAGAGAAAATGCAGACACACCTGTGTGTGTGTGTATATATATATATATATATATATAACATAATGCATATTAAATAATTTACATGTAATTAACATAACTTAATATACGCTGATGTCCCTGAAGACAACCTCAGCAAACTAAATTTATTTATAATCAGAATACCTATTTATAAATTAATATTATGCATAACTTTACAGTGACATTTAGAAACATGTGCTGTAATGCACATTTTAAATTTTAAATACAGTTTATTTTTGTATAAATTTATAACATAGGTAAATATATGTGCTATGTGCATCTGTGTGTGTGTATATTATATATATATATATATATATATATATATACACACACACACACACACACACATACACACACACACGGAATATATATTGTACATACACACACACAATGAAGTATGCATAGCAAATGAAAAGGCCAAATGTCAGCCAATGAAAACATGCCAAGAGTGTAAAAGTCTGAGTCAGCCGGACCAGTCATTAAAGATATCATCATTAAAGATATCGTCTAGACTCATTATTGATTCAATAGTCATTATCACTACACATGGAAGATGAATAAAAATGAGTAACCATTACCATACTCACTTCACTGGTGTTCTTGTTGTAATCCCTGCTGCACAACAACCCATTATGACCCCAGTTCAACCATAAGAGGATCTGTACTGTGAACTTTTACAGTAAATGACCCCGTTTTTAGCTGTAGATCACACCGCAGGAGCTAAGGAGGGAAGGACACACTCAGCGACATCAGCTATTCGAGGTAGCAATACCCAACTTCCTGTGAGAAAGCAAATCAGCGAGGCGCCCTGGTGAGCTGTGTGCACAGCAGTGTCTCACGACCGCGCTCACTGCACTCTGGTCAGAGATGTCACTGTATGCGGCTGTTTACCTCCTCGGCCATCTGAGAATCCCCGGCCTTTATCTCCGTAGGCTTCTCATGCTCGCTACCTCTTACCAGTTCTGAAATGTTCAGCCTGTTGTGCTGGACAGCCTTCGAGTAGATGTATACCCCCGAGTGTCAACATCAAACCAAAACCTCATATACATACATGGATTGCACATAAACACAGGAAGTACCTAAATTGTGAACTCTGAAGTAAGATCTGCCTTGGACAGCTCAGCTACCCTGTACCTTTGGATGACTTTTTAAAGGCACTTTCAGGAGCTATGCATTTAAGTGAAAGCCTTATATGGTGCATCAGTCAGTGTAAACACATCTGGTATGGTTGCCATGCAGCTAGGTGTTGGAGGAGCAGGTGCAGGACCTCACCTTGAGAGCAGGCCAGGAGTCAGGGCAGGGGGTGCAGTCCTGAGCAGATCTCTGTGGCAGTCTGACTCTTGCGCTCCTCCATACTGTCAGCCATGCGTCCCAGCCTCCAGTGGTCACCGCCGCGGCTTCCTCTACCGCTCATTCTGACTCCTCAAACGGCATTAATTGGGAAAAAAACTGATGTTTTATATAAAAAAGAGAGATCCCAGAGTGGCACACTTCAAACTTTGAAATGCCTGTACCAATACAAAATCCAAATTCTTATTCTATATATATACATATTAATTTCTGCCACAGACGAGATCGTGCATCCGTGTTAAATATATGTCAGCTGACTTTATCCAACATATATTTTTATTATCCTGCGCTGCACCACCGAACACCTGAGAAGGTGCTTACCCAAACAAAACGCACATAGTATTTAAGGATCGGTGTTATAAATGAATACACTGACAATAAATGTTGCATACACATATATATTATATACGCACACTGGTTTCACCGATGTAATTTCCAGGTGCGCAATTGCCAATTTAGGACAGTAGTTCGCGTTTCGGAAGACCATATATATCAATATTACAGTTATCACAAATATCTAAAATTGTCCAGCGCCAAATAAGTCGAGTTTTGAAATATTGCACACAATTAATCTATGCACTTTGTCCAGTGGAAGCGGCATAGCGGCAGAAGGGTGAGTCCCTGCGCAGTATCTGTAGCTGCCGATCCAGCGCGAGCTCCAGCCCAGAACGCTGCTAGCCACATAGCTGGCTAATGTTACACTAATAATGGGCTGAGGATGGAAACTTTTTTTTCAGCTCAGTCTCATCAAAATAGTCCGAATGATATTCCGTGCATTTTTACTAGAATTACAACGCTTGGCGGAAAATCAGGACAATAACTTAAGTAGCAGTATAAAAATCCCTAAATTGTCAGAACCGTTTTATTTCAAGCACATTAAGTTCATCATTACCTCGAGCTGCGCTTCCTCTCCAGCCCAGTGGGTGGCGCCTGCGTTTTTTCGGCATTCCCGAAGAACGAAGTCTCGCATATAATCGCGATATTTCAAAGTAACGCTCCTTTTTCTACTCACCCTCGAAAATGGTGAGTGCTACGCTTCCCCACCGGCTTCTGGTTGCGAAGTAAATCGGCAGCCATCCTCCTTTCTGATGTCAAATTCTGACACGCGGATTCCTTTATGTGATGCGTAGAATATGGTCCGTCGTGGATCGGGTAGAATTATGCTAATAGGTATTCATTACAGTGTTCCCATCTACCTGTTTTAGTGGTCTACGTATTCGGCCTGCACGGCGAAGTAGCTCGGCTTTTCATTCAGGGACGCGAATGGCGTATTCAGCGGCAGGTCGATTACACTTTCTAGGCGTCGGAGGACGAGCTGTGCCGTCTTACACGTACAGCAGTAATCCTGGGTCAGAACGGCGGCATGTTGTACCGGAGCGGCCCTGCAGCCGGGCCTCGGCCGGGTTTTATGCTCCCGGAGGTCGGCTCGCAGATGGCTCCACATGGCGAAAAACGTGCGCGATACCTCTGCCGCACCCTCGCGTCATTTGTTTTTCCATTTTTTTGTAGCCCACCAGAAACAGCAAGACCAGGAAGCTCCGGGGGCACGTAAGCCACGGCCACGGCCGAGTTGGTGAGTCCCGGGCTGTTAGCCCTCGCAGGGCCGGCCGGACGCGGGACCGTCACCGCTCCTAAATTACAGCTACGGCTTGTCCCCGTTTCTCCCCCCAGGCAAACACAGGAAGCACCCCGGAGGCCGCGGTAACGCTGGTGGCATGCATCACCACAGGATCAACTTCGACAAATAGTGAGTACGCTCGTGCAGCGATCTGTCTGTGTTGTATTGCTGGTACGAGTGAGAATAGCCCCTGCCTTTATCTGCATGCATCTGCTTACTCAAAAGAGCGTTATTTGCGATCTGTCTATTGTAAATGGCCGGGGTGCCAACGTTTTTTGCTTTAGTTGAAATCTTACTAGCTGAGTTTCTGTGGGGGGGTGGGGGGGTGGAAGGGAAATCTAGTTAATCAGATGTGTGATTGACCCCATAACAGTTCAGTGCAGAATTGACATTCACCTCAGATCATGTGGCTGCATTCCATGTTTCTAGTTTTATAGCTATTGTTGAGAATGATCAGTTTGCATAAAGTGATTTATAGGTTTCTTCACTACTGCTTATTTGGTACTTGGCCTTTTGGATTCAGGTGTGATTTTTTTGTTCTACTTCTTGCTGTCTAGTCACCCAGGGTACTTTGGTAAAGTCGGTATGAGACATTACCACCTGAAGAGGAACACTATGTTCTGCCCGACCATCAACCTGGACAAGCTCTGGACATTGGTCAGTGAGCAGACCAGGGTGAACTACGCCAAGAAGCCAGAAGGCCCCGCCCCCATCATCGACGTCGTGCGTGCCGTAAGTGCAGTGTCAAGCTTGCCTTAACACCAAGTCAGCACTCAGTGTTAACAACACCAGCTCCTCTCTCTGTCCTTCACATTGGAGTGGTAGGTCATGACTGAAAACTTTCTGCCAGGTGGTACTCTGGGAGCAGGATTGAGAAATGCTGATCTTGATGGGGGGAAAATGCATTCAGTGTGACTTAAATAAGATGTCATTAATGAAGGACATAGAAAAATGTTTAGTTTCTATGGGAGTTTTGAGAACGTTATTTTTAATATATGTACGCACTTTACAGAACTTTTTCTCGAATCTGAACTGTTAGTACTGCTAAAGTTCCAGGTTGTGTAGAGGGATGTAGAACCATATGCTGATGAAGTACTTTTATTTTGACAGGGCTATTTCAAGGTGTTGGGCAAAGGCAAACTCCCCAAGCAGCCTGTCATTGTGAAGGCCAAGTTCTTCAGCAGAAAGGCTGAGGAGAAAATCAAGGGAGTGGGAGGAGCTTGTGTACTGATGGCATGAGCACCTGCTGCCAATTATTGGAAATAAATTGTATAAAAAGAATCCCTGCTTGTTTTGTGTAAAGTAAATGCCATTTAATTCTATGGATTAACTTGGGTGTGGCAAGTCCTCAGAGCTGGTCAAGGCCGGTGTTTCGTTGGAAATGCCTTGGGTTATGCAAGTAGCTGGTGTAGTTTGTGGAGCAGGTGCATTGAATGCAGCGAATGCTGTCACTCAGTGGGTGCGAGCACAGTGACTTCTGCCTGCTGTGATGTCATGTGCATACCCTCTGGTAGGACTTGCGTACAATCAGATAAGAGGGTGACAGTAGCAAATGTAACTTGCATGCTTGCAAAGCAAACTAAGAAATGTCTGCAGTCTGGTAGTATTTTTCACTTGAAATGACAACTAGTAGCACAGTGTAATCTTTGTAAAAACAGTTTTGAGAAGTGGATGCGGTGTAGTGGAGAATCCCACTAAACAAAACGTACTCGAAGGTGCAAGACAACACGAGTAATATGAAAAGAAGCAATGGATGACTTGAGTTGCCAGCCTGGGCCCGGTTTCCCAAAACCTCCTTATCGCTAAGTAGTTCTTAAGTTGTACCTTAACCTCTCTCAACGTTATGGTACGATTCCCGAAGCGTTCGTACACTAAGTATATCTTAGGTAAGTCACACGTTCGTAAGGTTGGTCCGGACCACTCTT